>SPJY01029779.1:924656-992661 GCA_005191435.1 Raddia distichophylla | reverse complement strand
TGAGGGGGCGGCGGCGGCGGAAGAGGCTACAGTGGGGGACGACGGCGGCGGCGGAAGAGGCTACAGTGGCGGGCGACGGCGGCGGCGGAAGAGGATGAGGGAGGAGAATCGTTGGGAGGGTGGCTGGCTGGACGGGATAGGGTTCGAAGGGCATGGATCATAAGCAAAAAAAAGAAAGGGCCTGCTTGGCAAATACGCTTGAGTGTGGAGCTTGGATGGCGGGTTTATTCATGGAAACTCGGAGGGTTTTTTCGCAAAAGCGTATGCGGGACATCCTGAGCGGTCGGATCGGCCGGGCGCTGAGATCGAACGTGCGAGGGAATTGGGGGCGACGTGGCAAGAAAGGCTGGGGGGCCAAGCCACGTGGCACGCAGGAGGAACCTAAACCGCCGTTTGTACATTTAATAGATTCAAGTTGTGAAGTGCTCGAAAACAAATGTGTGTTGCCATGGAAGGACACAAGTAGAAAAAACCCCCTTTAAAAATACTTACAAAAGATTATATAACAAAACTCCCTCCTCGTCTAAAGCAACCATGTAACGTCTACCTAAAAAAACCGCATAATATATGGGATCTGGATCCCCTTCTTCAAATCAACGTGACATTATGAATAGATACTACAGCTGTACCCCGAAAAGAGGTCTTAAAAAAAATCAACGTGGCATTGTCACTGTTAGATCTAAACCCTTTATAGCACGGTGTAAATAAAAGAAAAAAAAACATCGTGAAGGCGCTCGCCCACGTGGCACTGGGCATTTCGCCATCAGCGTCAGTACCCAGTCCCCGCAAGGCCGCAACCACCCGGTCCAACGGCAATTCCTCAGAAATCAGTTCTAATACCAGGATTTGCGCCAGCTCCTGGCGCCGCACCCGCCGACGCGGCGCCGCCGTCGTCGGAAGCATCTCCCCGGCGGCCGGCCCCCGCAATGCCCCGCTCCTGACCACCCATGCTCTCGCTCTCGATCCCGCCTCCGCTCCTGCGGGCGTCGGCGTCGGCGCCGGCGCCGGTGCCGGCCAAGGCGGGGAGGGCCGCCGTGCGCGTGCGGAAGGCCGCGGCGGCATTGGGAGGCTGCGGCGCGGGACGCGGGATGGAGCAGCACCACGGGGACGCCGCCGCCGCCTCCGCCTCGCACAGCCCAGGTTCGTCGTTGGCCTCCCCCCCATCGAGGGCTCGGCGGTTGGCTCTGGGGCCCGTGACTCAGTGACACCGCGGTTTGGAATCTTCGAACCAGGATGGGGCTATGCGCCTATGCGGCTCCAGGCGTGGTGTTTATCGAATCCTATCCACTTGCTGCTTTAGTGACCTTTGTGGTGCCCCGGTTAGGTGGCGATGAAACGTGCAAGGGTTGGAGATGTTCAGGACAGTGACAAGTTTAGCGACGGGAGATTACTGATGGAAGTAATTGCATGCGTGTGGGATTTCCGCTTGACTGTGATGTGGTTAGACTTTTTAGCTTTGGCTGAGGAAAAAAATGCATAATCGCCGCGCCCCGTGACAATCTGTTTTGTTCGTTGGCGTTTGGGTTGTGGGCAGTGCATCTGATTGAGGTCATGGTAGAGAAGATGAAGTTTCTGTTCCCATCTAATGGATTTGAATCATCTACATGCTGTATAGGATGAGCATTTAAGAGTAACTGACTATGTTGTTGAGGCCGATTTGTGTACAGTTGACTGCATAGGACTGGCATGAGAATGGTGAAGGTTTCAGATAATCTTGAAGCATGAGTTCACCACTTGGATACTACCTTAGCCTGTCCTTAGGAATTTACAACAAATAGAAAGTGAAACTAGTTTTTATTTGGTTGATAGCTAAGTTTGGCCATAGGAAGTGGAAAAATAATTAGAGAAAGTCCTTAAAGTCCTTTGCTTTTACCCTTTTTTTGGTGCCCTGGAAACTCAGCTTATTTCTACGTGTGTTCATCAAACAATTTTAGGTCCTTTTATTACTTTTTATACATATCTGATAATAATGGAAAACTCATAGCAATGCATGCCTTGGTCTTGTTTCATTTTTAAATAAAAACTGCAAATGGATTTACCCATAACAGGAATAGCATTGCATTAACCATTTCTTGGTACGATGATCAGTGAGAGAGAGACCTGTGATGGCAAACATTGGGAAATCAACCAATATTCTATGGCATAATTGCCCAATTGGACAGCCTGAGAGACAAAAATTGCTGGGACAAAAAGGATGTGTCATATGGATCACTGGACTCAGTGGTTCAGGTATGTTTTCACTGTATTACTCTGTTTATTTACATCCAGATGGTCTTCATTTGGTCAAGTTTGATTGATATGGTTGTCATTTCGGTCAAAAATGATTTCTATCTGCTATTGTTGTGATAACTTTTCCATTTGATTTTGTATGTTTTTTAGCTAAAACATAAAAAATTGGTCCTCTGATTTGAGTTTTCAATCATGGTCAGTCTGTTCATAATCACCCAATGTGAGATGCGCTCTACTAATTTAATAGCGGTCATCCCCTTTCCATCTGATAATATATCTGGTTATATCGATCCAAATGAATTTTGAGATATCAACATTGACGAAAAATCTAGACACTTCTTTCATATGATGATAGGCTTATGTGAGTTATTCTGGTCAAGTGGTCATACCAGGTTGTGTCTTCTCTATAGGCAGCTGAAATCTTGACGGCCATGAATTACACAAGATGTAATTAGCCTGGTTTACACAATCATTTGTCATGGGTTTATGCATTGCTTAATTACCACATTCATAATCAGTACTGTAACTGGTATGTGTTCTTTATTGGCGTCAGTACTTGGAATAGCCTTAGCCTCAGCTTGATTCTATTAAGTTCATTTTGAAATCTTTTTTTTGTTGTTGTTGAATTTAGCATTTCCCTCTGTTAGATGAAATTTGGTGGGATAGTGATTAACACCATATTATTTATTATTCTATTTAAACATGGTTTTAACCTTTTCATACAAAATTAGGTCTTTTTCTAGACTGTGGTTATGAGTTAGGCCATAACTCTTTTCCTATATTTCCATGCTGTGAAAAATGCGTAGATTTTCCACTGATTTTGGAGTATCATGAACCACATCTAGGGATCTCTTGATTCTCGTGTAGCTGCAAAGTATCCAACACATAAGGAAATTAATATAAGGAAGCCGTCACGAGTACCTACCATCTTCTCATGTCAGGGAAAAGTACTCTTGCATGTGCACTGAGTCGGGAGTTGCATTGCAGAGGCCACCTTACTTATGTCCTTGATGGTGACAACCTCAGACATGGCCTAAATCGAGATTTAAGCTTCAAGGCAGAAGACCGTGCAGAAAATATCCGAAGAGTTGGTAAGTTTTTAAAAAAGAATGACCATTTGTTAGAAACAGTTTTACTACAGTCCAATTTTTTTAATGCAGGAGAAGTGGCAAAGCTTTTTGCGGATGCCGGTGTCATATGCATTGCTAGTTTGATATCTCCATACAGGAGAGACCGTGATGCATGTCGTGCTCTACTTACGGATTGTAGATTTATTGAAGTATGGTTCTTATGATTCTATGAAGCCTTGTTAGTGTTGATCATCTTGTGACACGCAAGCTTTTTTTACTTATCTGACAATACACAAGTTTATAGGTATTTATGGATTTACCATTAGAAATTTGTGAAGCCCGTGATCCTAAAGGTCTATACAAGCTTGCACGCTCAGGAAAGATTAAAGGTACAACAGCCTTTGAACTTTTTTTCAAACTTTAACTTTCATGCTTAACACATTCAGTGCTAATTAAAAGATCTTCAAAGTACGAGGACATGTATTCTTACTTTAAATTTACTACCTTCTGACAAACAGGTTTTACTGGAATTGATGATCCATATGAACCACCAGTAAACAGTGAGGTGAACCTGCATGTCATACCTTGATTCCTAGTTGGTCACAACTTACAATTCCAGAAACTGGAAGCAAAATATAGTCCTTTCTAGGCCTGTTCATGGGTGATTCCTAGTTGAGGTGGGTTTATCTGGGTTGGTTTCCTACCACCATTTGCATGATGGGTTGGTAGGCTGGGTCGAGTGGTTCCTGCGGTTAGCGCAAGAATAAGATATGCTGATGAATAAGTGCTGCGAGGGCCTGCGTGGTTGCGTGCGGAGGCAACAACGTGTTGAGCAGCTCGTCACCAAGTATCCAGGCTGAACGTGCAGGTGGAGGCCCGGGTTCAGGTTGACGCCTTGATCTCTTCCCCAACTGGAACTGAAGTATACGATGGTTGAGTCGATGGGTTCTAATAGTTCACAGGCTAACCTGGCTAGATCCATGTCTTACATTTTTATATGGGTTGGGTAGGTTGGGTGGGTTACACAACCTATGAACAGGCCTAGTCCTTACTATTGAATTTGGTTTACATCTGTCAATGGTATGTGATCTACTACTGTTTAGCACAGACAAGCACTTTCTTTACATGCTAATGACAATTATAGAGCATTTATTCCTTCACTGTTCACTTCTCCAATTCCTCTATTTTATGTGCATATATCCACTAGTATTAACTCCATGACCATATATTGAAAAAATGTAAGGAAATGGATTAAAGTCAAACAGTATTTAGTTTTTCCATTTATTATTGCACAATGGACACTTTCTGGTTTGATTTAAGCTGGACGAAATAGAAAAGTGTTTGATTTCCTTCTACTTTTTAAACCTAAGAAATGTTGCACATGTAGGTTATTTCTGATCTGCTCATTTCTTGAGACAATTTTGGTATGCTTTCATCATCCAGCAACTACCCATAATAAGGACATAACACTTGGATGCTATTATTCCCATGTAAAAAAGCAAGTTTAGCCATTTGCTTTACAAACTTTCATTTTTGCCATTTACAGATATCAATTAAGATGAAAGATGGGGAATGTCCTTCACCCAAAGCAATGTCCAACCAAGTTCTATGCTACCTGGAAGAGAACGGATATTTGCAAGCTTAGAATATATTTGAAAAGATTGATCTGATTCTTCTGTGTCCATCACTCGTGGACACAAGTATGATCCATTTGGTCTAGAATAAGAGGCATCGCTATGCAAGCAACAAAAGCTGCCTCAACCAGTTCGTGTATTGTGCGTGCTAGTATAGCTATAATTTATTGTCTCTTTAGTCAAAAAAATAATTTATTGTCTCCTTTTTTTATTTCTGTTGAAAGTGTGTATGAGTTGTGTTGATTTTTAGTAATTTATAATTTGATAACTGGGCCAAAAACAGTGCGATTTGAGCAGTATATTTGTTAAAACCCGGAATTTAAATTCTTGGGAAAAAAAATCTACATATGCGATGTTTTACTTCCCTCCCCACATTTTAGTACGGTTCTAAAGACCAGCTGTTAGTTTTTCAGTGTAATGTAACAAACTGGTCTTTTTCTACAGAGAAAAGCTGATCCTCACTCCTCGTGACTGCTAAATTCATATGATCATATCACAGATTGGAGCAGTGATATCTTCGATCTTGCTGGTGCTGTTTTTCCAAGTGTACAAATCATTTCTTCCTGACACCATCATTAACTATAGCACAAACACAACAGCCGGAGCAGATGAAAGCAGTGAGAGCACTCGGACAGTGAGCCGCAAAGCAGTCAGAACTCGCAACGGTGCCAACATCCCCGACCAGCACCTGATCTTAAATTTGACCGAGCCTGGAGGAACGGTTCGATTCGATTCATCGGTATGATCGCTTGCAAAGTCGCCATGCCTTTGTCTCTGACGCTCTGATTCAGCCGCTCTGACGTCTGATTTTATTCTCTCAGGCTTCAAGTCGTGGCATACATACTTACATGCTCTGAATTTCTTTCTGGGTTGGGGCACAAATCACATTACACCAAGTCCAGCCTAAGTTACCTAACTAACAGAGACAAACAAAGCAAGTATGCAACTCCATCCTCCAGCCAGCTCTAGATCTCCTCCCTTTCAACTCTAGAGCTCCGAAGTCTGTAGTAGAACTGGTATGGTATGTACTGCTATACGTAGACGACGGTGCTGTATGTGTCTACTGAAAAGGAAGAAGAAAATATCTAGCGGCTGTAAACAACGCATAGAACTATCCCAGTCAAAGCCGTTCTACGCCGTCGATCGCTGCCTGCCCGCCTTGCGTAGTGGTCAAACTCGGGAGCCAAATGCCGAAAAAGAATTCAATTTTGATTGACCTGACGTTTGTTTCGCTCGACCCGCACTAGCAACATGCGAGCAATTAGAGCATATTTTTGGCTCCCGCCGCGCGTGGCCGTGCATGCATCAGAGGAAAATTTTGCGAGTGCTAATCGCTAATCACGCCAAATGTTTGGTGGGAATCGGGAGCGATTGCTGCATACGGCACAGACGCACGTGACGGGGTTTAATGCAGACCAGGTACGTACGTGTGGTTTGCGTCGGTGGACGGGACGAGTAACATTCTAAATTTCCACTGCAAGGTCAATTCCAAGATCTGGCATGTAAGTCAGTAGTGTAGTGTGGTAGTGGCGACCGGCCATCGAACCCAAGTTTGTCCGGTTTGAGTTCGATTTAGAACTGGTCAGGTTTCGACTTGAGCACTACAACGCATAAAAGGTGTTTTTTTAATCAAAAAATTACAAAGTAGAGTGTCTCGCTGCGCTTACGCGGCTCGATTTCTTAATTCTTTAATTTGTTATGAAATTTTATTTCTATTATTTTCTATTTCAAATTTATATAATTTTTTAGCTGATATAAACTTTTTCTTTTAATCCAATATAGATATAGACTCTTATTTCTATTATTTTTTATTCCTAATTACTATATTGTTATGTTGTAATTGATACCAACTCCTTCTCAAATCTGGTATGTATTTTTTTTATTCTGAATTCCTATTTTAAGTTGTAATTCACATGTAATCTTTCTTCTAATATAATCCATTACAATATGTGGCTGCAATAATTAAAGGTGTATATCTTTCTTTTCCTTCCTGATTTTTATGAAAATTTCTAGGAGTTTAGAATTTATGTGGTGGCTCCGTTGGACCCTGTTTTAATTATATTCATGATGTCCCATGCATTTGCGTGATAGATTTGCCTTAATGTTTCAATTTAACATTAATTATTATTCTAATTATTTTCTATTCTAAATTTATTTTTGCCTTTTGTTGTAGCGGATACAAACTCTATCCTTTGATCTAACATGAACTCTTTTTTTAAAAAAATATTTTTTTGTTGTAGTTCACATAAAATCTTTTTTTAGTCTAATTCGTTATAATCCAAGCCCACAACAATCAATGGGGTGGATCTTTCTTTTTTTTTTATCAATGCAGAAATTTCTAATATTTTAGAATTAATGTGGTGGTTCTGTTCGACTCTTATTTTAATTATATAACGAGCAAGGTAACTCGTGCGTTTGCGCGGCTATATTTGTGTTAAGATATAGATAATATATCAGATTAGATTTAGAGTTTATCTCTAATATATAGATCAGCTTTAGTAGTTTGTTATAGAGGTCAATATTGACCGCTAGATTTACATAATAATATCCATATTCAACGATGTAGATTTTTTTTCTATGATTAACATGAGAATTTCTACTGTTTTTTAATTAATGTGGGAATTTCTAGGATTTTAGGATTAATGTGGTGGCTCCGTTTAACTCTGCTTTATATAGATAGTAGTTTCTAGGATTTTAGGATTAATATGGTGGCTCCATCTAACTCTGCTTTATATAGATAGTAGATAGATAGATAGATAAGCACGGTGTACTACGTGTTTGCGCAGCTAGATTTATATTAATGTCTAACTTGTCATGCACATTATTTTTTTTCACCAGCGACGATATCCTAAATTTCCAACGGCACATAACGAAGCTTTTTAATACTCGGTGGTAGATATTGTAGCCACCACTTTTACGACGACATACTGTCAACTTTTTAATACGATACCTCAAGGTCATCCCTCACGTGAATACGTCGCGGTCAAACGCGCTAGTGCCCGCTACAAGACGTCTGCGATGGTGGCGTTTCCACTTCCGTTTTGTCGAATGGTTGGAAGTCTTGGACCCGGCTTGAAGCTTGCCTGCCCTGCAGCCCTGGTTGCTTTCATTCAACGCTGCTTGTACCGAACTTAACGGTCTCAGCTGAAAGCTCAAAGCAGCCAACATGCAGCAGCAGTAAACCAGAGGCGTACGTGCAGGGCAGCCTATCCACGATCCATCCGGGCGTTACGCTACGTTGCGTTGCGTGTGCGGCCATCGTGCCATCGAGTGACCGATCGGCTGAACTGACGCACGGACGTACGTGGTGTGGCGCCTCCGTCTAAAGGTTTCACAACGGCACGGGGAGTTCTGATCGGTTTGAGCTCTCAACACGCCACGGAACCTCCAATCAGCTGAAGCCGAATCCCTTGTGATGGCTGATGGCTGCAGGGGCTTCCTCTGATCAGACATTGATCCTTAATTTTCTCTGTGTTTTTTTGGGTGGTTTCGTACAGCGATTGTGGACTGGCATGCACGGCGATAGACACGAGCGGATATGTGATTCTAGCAAGGGGAAGCTTGTGGCTGGGTCTCGTGTTTTTCAGTTCAAAGTTCCTAAAATATTAATCTAAAAGGTTGTAATCTCATAAGAGAGGTTTTAAAGAACAAAAAATTATTTAAAAAATTTAAAACTCTAAAAAAACTATTTACCCACAAAATAACTACTCCATTCGGTGTCAAAAAACTAGTCGTTTTAGCCTTTTATCCAAAGTGCCAAAAAACTTGTGTTTTAGCCTTTCATCTAGAATAGTAATTAGATGAGACCTTTGAGAAGCTAAAAAGAGAGGCATGCAGATGCTTCTATTGGTCCATGGGAAAAGTTTTCATAAATTCATTGCTACCAATTAATGAATCAACTAGCCTTTTATATGGGCCTTTGGTATTCTAAATTGTGTCTAAAACGACTAGTTTTTTTTACACCGGAGGGAGTATAAGGTACTACGTCATTTGTTTTAAAAATGACACTTTCATCTATCTATTATATATATAAAGGAGGGAAAAAAGAAGCCACCACGTTCGTCCACATCATTCAAATTATTTCAGCTGTTCGATCAACGGTGGGACCAAATTATAACAGCCAAGATCAATCAAAGAAATTCTCACATAAATCAAGAAAAAAAATAAAAGGTCTATGCCGTCGATTTTGTGGGCCGGATTATAACGGCTTAGATTAAAAGAAAAATATTAAAAATTCGGATATGGTTATTTTATCCGTTCAATCAACTGTGGGACCAAATTATAAGGGGATAGATTAATCAAAGAAAAAATAAAAGATCTATGCGGCTTAGATTAAAAGAAAATATTAGAAATTCATATTAAATACTAAAGTTGATATAATATATTAGAGATAAACTCTAAATCCGATCTGATATGTTAGAGATAGATTATGAGTTAGAGATAAACACTATATACTAAAACAAATATAGCCGCGCAAACGCGCGGACCACCTCGCTTGTTTAATTTAATTTAATTTAAACCGAGGAGAACAAGGCTTTTTTCTCCGAACGTTTGCGTTTCGAGCGAGCCTTCACCGCCGCGGGCGGGCGTAGCGGAGTGACGGTCTGACGGACGCGCGCGGCTGCGCGGGTGGAGATGGAAGTGTCGCCGGTCGCCGTCGCCGTCGCCGTCGCATTGACGAATCCGGGAATGCACGCGCGCGCGAGCGTCATGGCGCGATCCGCAGGATGAGAGAGATCTCTCTCTTCAGGCGGCGCATGCAGGGGGAGCGTATAAACCTCTGAAAATGATGTATCGGGCAGCATCTCACGCCTCTAGCAGTCTAGCTAGGCCAAGGGAATGATGAACGGCCAGTTTCTGTTTCGGCCAACATGCTGCATGTAGCCGGCTTCTGATCCGCGTTGAGATGGGCAGGGAGACCTCCGTTCATACCTGAACCCAGCTTAAATATATGAAGGGAAAAGTTATCCCACGCGTATAGGAATATGCTTATTAAAGCGGATTTTTCAGTACATGTGACTTTATGCAAGTTTGCGCACACCAGATATGCTCTAAGGTATGTATTTTGTCTCATTCTTTCTCATATGATCGATTTGTAAAAAAGAAGAAGAAGAGAAAACATAACCAAATCCTTCTTCCTCCCATCTCCCTCCTCTCCCATCTAGCTTGTCCAAGGCGCCCCCTCCATGTGCTCCCCATTAGCGACCAATTCGCACTACGAGCACTATGGCACAACCCGAGCCGCATCGCAATGGGTAGAGCTGCACCCATATCAAGCGTCTATGAGCGGCGCAGTTGCCTGAGTGGCCATCGATAAGGTTGCGACCGGGGAAGCGTTGTTTGTTAGCAAGGAGCGCATTGAGGGGTGGTGGGCAATTAAAGTTTTTTTTTTTAAAAAAGAGAGCATGTAAGAAGAGAGTGGGGGATGCAATGGTTATGAACATATATGGAACCACTTGCATAATTGCATACGAGAGAATGAATTTTTGTGTTCTTATAATGTTTGTGAATCTTGGACATTTAGACCACATCCAAGAACTCACCTATAAAAGCTGAAAAACTACACATGTGCTACAAACAAACTGTTTGGTTGTATGTTAGCCTTGCCCAATCGAGACATCCGAACCTTGGTCTGACTAAATGAATTCGATGGCTATTGGTTGCCTCCATCTAGAGGATCCGTCCCGTTATGAAATTGATTAATTGTTTGCATGAGCCAAGAAATGTTTCCATGCAAGAGAAGGCCGAGATGCATAATGGTTGTGTGATCCAGTAACGACACTGAGTAGACCACAAAATCTAGTATTCATGCACTCCTTTTTCATACAGAGAGGTAGGCCACAACACATATATAAGCAACCAAACATCAGACCACTAAATCCTTTACGTTAAACCAAATCACAGTATCAGACGCAACTAGACGACTAAACACCACCCGTGGAGTGTTTGTTCAAGAAATCCTTAGGGTTAATCGATCAATCAACGGGACATCGCGATTGATTCGAGAGATCGGCCGAGCTGAGCCAGCGTCGGAAGCAAATTAAGCGCCTCGTGAATCTTACCGTGTGCGTGCATGTATACGTGTGCAGGATTTATTGCTTGCAGCCGCATATGTGCTTGCATCATGCTACTGGCTTAGCTTTTGCCCAATCCCTCCTCGGTCTGCATATCCCAAAATTTTGAGCTAAAAATGTTCGGAAATGAGGCTGCGCAATTATTTTTCAAAAGGGATATTCCGATTTCCATTTCATTTCAGAAGAACCCTTTTTTACTGTTTTTTACACCCAATCTTTTCTGCAAACTTTTTCACATATCACCTGCTTTACAAACTTCTTTACTCTACTCTAATCTCTCCAAATGGCTTGGCTCGCTTCCTTCTAGAGTTTCTTCCTTTGAAATTTTACTCAGCTCTCTTCCTTTTGGAGTGGCTTCGCTCAGCTCCCTCTTAGAGCGACTCCATTCTTCTTCTTCTTCTTCTTCTTTTTTGTATTTTCTCTCGTGTCTTGGCTTGGCTCTGTTATTTTTCCTTCAACATGGCGTGGTGCCTCCCTTCCCCCCCGGTTTTGTATTTGCTTTATTTTTTTACTCCCTTTTCCACTGTTTTTTTTTTCTCTCGTGCAGCGAACCAGGAAAAGAAATATACACTACTAGAATTTCTGGAAATTGCGAGGGCCAGAAAATAAACGCGAGGGCAAAAACACAACCCTCGTTTTATATATAAACACACGAGGGTTTCTTCTGGCCCTCGTAATAAACTAATTACTCACGAGGGCTAAATCAAGGCCCTCGCAATAAATGATGGCCGCCACATACTCGCGAGGGCTAAATACTGGCCCTCGTCACTAATGACCACAATAATTGCTCCACCCCGCAACCTGTGGGCATGTGGCTGTTTTACCGAGGGCTTTCAATAAAGCCTTCGCGAGTAAGACGGCAGAGCAAGTTCTTGCCAGGGCCCACAGTGAGCCCTTACGAGTATAATCTATAGTAAGACTCTTTTTTACCCTCCAACCCCACATGTCATAGAATCATTTTCTTGCCACATATTAGTACAATTGTGACGCCAATTTTCTTAAAGACTAGACTCCGGCAATCACGATATGAAGGTGAACAGACGTTATCGTCATCTCATACAACGGTGAGGCGTCGACCGATTATTGTACGTGAAGCCTATTTTGCGGAGCTCGTCTCCAAGAGAAACGTCAGAGTCATCTTCATTTAACGGAGAATACAGA
The DNA here is from genome assembly GCA_005191435.1 of Raddia distichophylla. Taxonomy (NCBI): domain Eukaryota; kingdom Viridiplantae; phylum Streptophyta; class Magnoliopsida; order Poales; family Poaceae; genus Raddia; species Raddia distichophylla. The sequence continues at coordinate 980,493 of SPJY01029779.1, read as the reverse complement.
TTTTATGTGTAATGTGTATTAGAGTGTAACGTGGAATCACGACTATATACTTAATACATGAATAATATATGATATATGATGAAATGTGGAAATTTCAAAATGTTTACTCATACGCATACTGTATGATAAATAGATGTAGCTAGTTTTGAAAGGTATAATACTGCATATGTCCGATTTATTTTTTAATTTTTTTTGCAAGGCCAAGAATGTTACATAATTGATTCCTAGTGCTTCAAAGTAATTTTAAAATAACATTTGGAATTATTTAAAAATATTTGAAAGTTGGGATAATAGGAGAAATTATATTAGTAGCGAGGGTTTATAAGAAAACCCTCGGATATATAGAATATACACAAGGGTCAACATGGTCCTGATGTATATTGTGCATTTTTCACGAGGGCATTAAATGGTGATACGCTTTTTGTTCGAGGGGGGATTGAACTCCGATGGGTTGAGCGGCCATTGCTGACCTCACCACTGGACTATGCGTCTTCACCACACAATTACAAAAGATATCCGCCAACAATTTTTCTTCTTTTCAAAATTTACCTAAAAAATACCATCTTTACTGTATGTACTAGATCAATTTGTTTAGATAATGTATATCTAAAGATATAGAGACCAGATACTATATATTATAAAAAAAATGTGCGATGGCTAGCTAGCTTGGGAGCCGGGGCTTCATCGCAAGAGCTCGCCTCTCTTCCGCCTCTTTGCCCCCACGACACGCCCACTCCACGCCCGCTCGGGGACGGCCGCACGAAGGAGATCGAGCCACTGGGCATCGTGATTGCCTCTCGTGCTATGGCGTGAGCGATGCGCCGCCGCTTGACGCTGCATGCTTCTGTCAGAAACCGTTGCAACAACGATCGCAACTAGTCTTTTTTTTTTTTTTGGGGGAACAGCTAGTCTGTTTGCATGCCAACGAGATCCACGGCCATCGATCGGCTGCATGCATGTAGAAATCTCAAATGAATGTTTCTGTATTGGCTAGAATTTTTTTTGAAGGTTTCTTACGTTTAAGCTTGTCAGAGATAATGCGGGGACATTCCAATTTAGCTCAACTCCTCCGTTACTCTTCTCTTATTAGCCCTTGACGACTGCATTTGCAAATAGGTAAAGCATTCGATGTTGTTATGCAAAGAAACTCTACATAGCAACTTAGTACAAAACTCCCCACCACAAAGGGAGACAAAATTCCAATAGCCCACGATCAGGGATCACGAGTACAAACCTTAGCAAAGACGTCGTTGAGGTTGAGGATGTCGTCGATCGAAGACAAACATCATGCCATGACATTGTCAAGACAACGAGCGGCCATTGTGCTTTCCCGATTGCGACATGTGGTGCAACCTAGGGTAACCATGCAATCAACCGGCTCAGTCGGGCATTGTCCAACGGCCACCGAACAATGTCCACTCAAGCAAAAAAACTATCTCCTTTGGTCAGCGACATAACAAACTCCAGAAAAAACTAACTCAACCGGATAACGTCCGGTGCAAACCAAACCCTACACCGGGGCGACCACCGGACCCAGTCCAGTGACGTCTGGACAACGTGTTACAGGCGTGCAAACATTGCTAGTATGTTATCAATAGGTTATAGATCGCTGGGCTAACTATCAGATGAACTTCTTAACGTAGTTTAGGAATGTCAATAACTTGGCCTAATGGGGGAGGGACCCTCATCTCTCCCCACACTGTAAACTTTCCGCTCTTTTGATCAATGCAAGACAACTCTCATGTCCCCCATTTGTTCAAAAAATAACTTGATGCCAATGCCCCCCTTGTTATTCATACAGTCACCAATTTGTGATAAAAATATCCCACGCTTGAACAAGGATTTTCTTCTCCGTGTCTCTCCACGTCCGAATGTCCAATATATCTAGAGTGGAAAATACTCCTCATTTATCAAAGGGTTTTCTTGTCCATGTCTCCATCATCCAATACGCTTACAAGGACAAAAAATTAGCAATAAATCCTCGAGTTATGACACGACATGGAGCAAGCTACTAGCGAGTAAAAGAAGGCGAGCGAGTTGGGGGCCTTGGGGCACTAACATGCACGGCAAGTCGGCAAGGTCACTGACGACGGGCGACGGCCAATTAGGTCAGCACCGGCTCCCTTTTTCCGTTTCGACATAACTACAAACGAGCAACGCGCGGGAACCCGCACACAAAGCTAGCTATACTCCGTCCCAGCCTCCCTAGTTACCTCCCTCGTTCTCGCGCCTATAAGTAGGATCCCTCGCAGAGGCTGCGGCATGCACGGCGCAGTTAGCTCGCTCAGCTGAGAGGCAGAACTAGCTCGATCGATCCATCTCCTCCATCGCCATTGTTTCTCTCTCCTCTTCCTCGGTAGAGAGAGACTGAGGCACTGAGCAGATCGAGATCGAGAAATTAAGGTCTCGATCATGGAGCGAGCTGCGTTCTTGTTGCTGTGGGTTATTGCCGTGTTGAATGGTAAGGTTCATTTCGAGCATAGTACTTATGCCTTACAGGAGCGTATGCGCATGCCGAATGATCGGTCGAGGCTAATCCTTCTTTCGCTTCTTTTCGATCTCCAGCTGCTCGCATGGTGCGGTCGCTTCCTTACGACTACTCGTCGAGCTCCGAGGTATGCAATGGAGCTCTCTCTCTCTCTCTCTCTCTCTCTCTCTCGAAGCACACACGCCCCGCCATTCACGCGCTCGTTTGTTCGGCAAACGTCGATGGAGTATGGTCGAGATCGACCAATGCACCAGGCATCAATCGGGCTTGCGTATTACGCATACACACCCATGACGACCCCATCATATGGCTATACTGATAAAATAGCTAGCTCGTGAGTCATGACCCTGCAGCTACGCTAACGACGTCAACCTAAGCTCATATTCTGCTCGTGGTTGGCACCTGCTGCTCGTACGACGGGTCAACGAGCGCTGCTAGCTAGTGCGTTCTTCGTCTTGTAACTTTCTTAACAAATTCACCGCGAAAACATCAGATATTAACATCATAATAATGTCTTTTCCTAAAAAAAATAATAATAATGTCTTCCATGTAAACAAATTGGTTTTTGATCATGGACTTATGCAGCGAGCTAACGCCGGCCGTTGTTAGTTGCCTGTGCGCGCGTGCGTGGCTTGGTACTGACAAGTGACGTACGTTGTGTGGGCGGGCGGGGCCATGCACTAGCAGTAGCTAGGCAAAGAATTAATATTCTCCTTGCTTCGTGTTGTGTGATCTTGCCGGCCTGAGCCCACTCACTAGTGACGATCGATCGAGACGTATTGCGTAGGCAGGTCTCAAAATCCCATATGGAGTAGTTAATCTGCGACAATGTGAACGTACTCACAAGATGAGCATTTAACACAAGCTATATTTACTTATTTAGTGATCTAATCTCCATTTTGACGTACTAGTGTTGCACTGTTGCATGCCCTCGCTGATCGGATGGGGTATATAGCATAGACCATGGCACCAATTAGCCACCAAGCATGCTGGAAATAAACCGGAAGAGAAGAAGACGACGACGACGAAGAAGAATTCATAGATGGAAGATCGTGCAGAACGCCGACCCAATTACCCAGCCTAACTTATACCAAGGATGGCGCCGCGAAGGGCGTTCATGGCGTGCTACTGTGCTGCAAAGCCTGCAGCCTGTTCACATTATCACATAGTGCTCCATATCTCTGCTTAGTTATTTGTGAACACGCGTATTAATCTATGGAGAAGAAGTAGCTAATGATCCAAGGTCAAAATCAGAGTTGGAAATGGCTTTTTGGGCGACCGCCAAACATGCATGGGAGGGCGTTTGTACCCAGTGTCTGCCACACACGCTGCGTGCCCGCACTACACTAAAAAATCTTATTGCACTAATCATGCGCTTACTTAGCTTTAAGGGCATGCACAGCGGCATTTATTTTGCTGTCTGTATCATACCACATCAGCTATGATTAATGAGAAAAATCCTACGTGGACTGCAATTAGTGAAGAGAGATGACGAGGCCGTCGTCTTGTGAGGTGCCGGCTCCGGCTCATGCTCGCAGAACCAGCGACGGCGAAACCACCGCTGCGTGAGCACTGTAGCACCGCTGTACGAGCACTGTAGCACTGTACCCTTGCATGAATTAAAAAGTACACAGACAGCCTAATAGACAAACCACTGTACGAGCTGTCTCTTCTGCTGTCTGTGTGCGATATTCAAAGCACTTGCAGACGGTAGCCGTCTGCACCATTGTACATGCCCTAAGTCGTCCCTTTTTTTCAGCTGCTTGGTTGGTGAAGAACTAAAGATATTTACTACGGCTGCTTGCTACTGGTTTTCTGGCTGTAAGTGTGAGACTATTCAGGCCAAGAGAGGAAAGTCAAGTGCTTTTCAAACAACGCGCCAAAGCACTTACCAGTTTTTTGTTTTTTTAGGCGCATTTTTATGGTAGAGATCGATCATGTAGTCATATATCGGCTCAAAAAAAATAGTGCCATAGCGATAGATTAAACATACATGTTTGAAAACTGAGTGTAGCTCTTTGATAGCATTTTGGTTGTGGAAAGGGTTCAACCTCTCGTTTCCACCCTTTTTCGGGATTTTTCTAAAAATTGTTTATGCGTGAGTGTGGTGGGATGAGTTTGTATGCGTTTTTCTTATACTTTTTAAAAATCATTCCATGCTTGATAGTATTTCTATTGTTTTACCATACCCCCCTAAATGTAAAAATCACTGAGTCAAGTAAAAAAATGACATGATAATTTATGTGCACCTTAAAAAATTATCCTTTTTTCTTTGGAGAAACTATTAGGGTTTTCTTTCGTTAGTCCTCTGTTAGGCACGGTTAGTTCTGCCTGCAATCACTTGGGCCTTTGCGTTTGGGTCAACCAATATCCTTGTACGTACTGCCTGCTTCAGCTTGTGGTCAGACACCGGAATGGAAGCCGCCGTAGTGCTGGCTTTGGCCAATAGTGAGGCCGTACCGAACAAAATCTGGACTGGCATGCCCTGATGCGCATACTAGTCTGAAAAAAACGCCTGATACTTTGTTTGGTCGACAGTTACGATTACAGACTCAGCAGTTCTGAGCCGTACACAAACTTTTCAATTCCTCTTTATTGAGATCTCGACAGGCCGGTAATTTTTACAGTTACTACGTACACCGCAAAGTTAAACGACGTTTGGTCCAGCTCCACTAGTACACCCGGTAGGAACGTGAACATGAACAGTGTAATTTTTCATATCTGGATCACTGTATAGTGTATACTTCTCACTTAATTTTACGGTGAAAATCTATTGTTACTGAGCATTTTCATTGCGTGAAACGTGAACGCAGTGCTTGCCTGAGCCGCTGGAGCCTCACTACGGCGGCGGCGTCATCCGCAACCCGGACTTTAACGCCGGTCTCCAGGGCTGGTCGGCGTTCGGCTATGGCACCGTCGCCGAGGGCTCGTCGGCGGCGGGCAATAGGTACGCCGTCGCGGCGAACCGGACGCGGCCGTACCAGAGCGTGAGCCAGAAGGTGTACCTGCAGAACGACACGCACTACACCCTGTCCGGTCCGGTCCAAGAACCATTGCTCTGCTGCATCTTCTTCCACCTTTTGCCATTGCTCAAAAATTAATGGTCATGAGTTTAGCTCAATGCTGGTTTGTTCTTGGCTCGCCTGCAGCCTGGTTGCAGGTTAGCGAAGGGAGCGCCGACGTCAGAGCCGTCGTGAAGACGGCCGGCGACTTCATCCACGCCGGCGGCGCCGACGCGAGGTCCGGGTGCTGGTCCATCCTCAAAGGCGGGCTCACCGCCGCCGCCTCCGGCCAGGCAGAGCTCTACTTCGAGGTACACAAAACTTCGATCGATGAATCTAAGGAAAAGAAAAATTGATCTTTTGCATGCTCTGTTCTTACAACAACTTGGTAATATGCGTGTTTGCAGAGCAATGCGACGGTGGACATATGGCTGGACAACGTCTCGCTGCAGCCGTTCTCGAGGGAGGAGTGGGGCGGGCACCGGGACGCGTCCATCAAGTCGGCGCGGAAGAAGGCGGTGCGGCTCCGGGCGAGGGACGCGTCCGGCAAGCCGGTGCCGGGCGCGCGGGTGCAGATCGACCAAGTCCGCAGCGGCTTCCCGCTCGGCGCGGCCATGAGCGGCGAGATCCTGAGCAACCCGGCGTACCAGCGGTGGTTCACGTCGCGGTTCAGGGTGGCCACCTTCGAGAACGAGATGAAGTGGTACAGCACGGAGCGGGCGCCCGGGCGGGAGGACTACTCGGTGGCGGACGCGATGCTCCAGTTGGCCCGGAGCCACGGCATCGCCGTGCGCGGGCACAACGTGTTCTGGGACGACCCCAAGTCGCAGCCCGGGTGGGTGGCCAACCTCGGCGCGGCGGAGCTGAGGCAGGCCACGGCGAGGCGCATCAGGTCGGTCATGTCGAGGTACGCCGGGAAGGTGATCGCGTGGGACGTGGTGAACGAGAACGTCCACTTCGACTTCTTCGAGGGCAAGTTCGGGTGGGAGGCGTCGGCGGCGTTCTACCGGAAGGCGCACGAGATGGACGGCGGTGCGCTCATGTCGATGAACGACTTCAACACGCTGGAGCAGCCCGGGGACCTCACCGTCGTGCCGGGGAAGTACCTCCGGAAGCTGTGGCAGATCAAGGCGTTCCCGGGGAACGGCAACGCCGCCCGGATGTCCATCGGGCTCGAGGGCCACTTCAGCGACCAGCCCAACATCCCGTACGTCCGGGCCACGCTGGACACCATGGCACAGGCCGGGGTGCCCATCTGGCTCACTGAGATCGACGTGAAGTCCGGGCCCAACCAGGCGGCCCATCTGGAGCAGGTGCTCAGGGAGGTGTACGCGCACCCGGCCGTGCACGGCATCATCCTCTGGACGGCGTGGCACCAGCAAGGGTGCTACGTCATGTGCCTCACCGACAACGGCTTCAGGAACCTCCCCGCCGGCGACGTCGTCGACAAGCTCCTCGCCGAGTGGCGGACGGGGTCGCGCGCCGGCGTCGCCGACGCCGACGGCTACTACGAGGCCGAGCTCTTCCACGGTGACTACAAGGTCACCGTCACCCACCCGGCGGCGAACTCCACCGTCGCGCAGAGCCTCAGCGTCGACCGGGAGTCCGACAACGAGTACACCATACACGTCTAGTCTAGCCAGCCTCGCCTCTACGAAGAAGATTAATTGGTATATGCATGCATGTCGATGATTGTGATTCAGATCATTGTTATTGTTGTTGTAAGTGTTTCGGTGTCGTAGGCGCCCGGCCATGAGATTGAATTCTCATTCCTGAAGAGGCGATTGATCTGATGTTCTTATACATGTATTGAATGAAGAAACGTTCGATTTGTTCTTCTTTATGCACACAACGAAATCCCTTATTCCATTTTTTTAATTTCAGTAAAAAATGGCGTTTATTCAAGGGGGGTGACTCCATCCCAGTCGACTGGGCACGCGCGCGCCTCGCTCGGGCCCAGCCGCCGGCGAGCGCGCGGCGCAACCCAGTCAACTGGGTTTAAGCAAATCCGTTATTCAAGATAAAGGCCTTGTATGTTTCAGCTTAAATTAAATTAAATTAAATGAAGATTTGTTATTTTTGTATAAGCCAAATGTTGTAATATTTTGTATTTATTTTTGTTGGGTTTTAAATAGTTCTTGTTAAAGTTTGTAAAATATTTTTTCATAATTTTTTGAACTCTTTAAAACGTCTTTTGAGGGGGGTCACAAATTTGCTACCGTAGAATGCAACTCAACTTTAATCTAAAACAAACAAGACCAAAAAATGACAATTTGATGGCTCATCGATGGGCAATCTGCAACTGATGTTTCGTGCACACAGGCATGAACTTTTTTTTTCAGGCGCTAACTAATATGGGTTATTTACCTCCCTACATTGCTTTAAAAAACATCCCTACATGGGCAACGGCCTTCATCAGGATGGAGTTTTTCAGGCGCTAAATAACATGGATTAATTACCTCCCTACATCTCTAAAAAAAATTACCTCCCTACATGGGAAACGGCCTTCCTCCTTTTTTTTTTTTTAATTTCTCTTACAATTAATTCTTATGAAACCTATGCTAAATATAACTTCTGGTCCTCCGATGTTCTCTCTTCGATCCCACGGCTATATATATCAACATTATTCCCATGTTATGACACACACACACACATAAATCAATTGTAGCTAGTGATAAAAGAAACATGATGTTTTTTACCGGGAAGTTGGCCTTTTTCTTGGCTATTGTCCTCTTTGAAGGTAAATTGTTTCCAGTTGGTTTCATTTCGGAAATTTTCAAATGCAAACACTATGAATGTAATTCGTACATGGGGCCATATACATGTAATTTGTCAAACTGTTTAATTTATACATGAGGCCATATACATCTGTGATGTAGAGGATGTAATTTGTTTTCCATTATCTAAGAAGAATTATTTTGGCATTTATTTACTGCTATTTCAACATATATTATGATTCAGTACATTATTTGACAAAAAAAACTAATTAACCTAAAAATCTAAAATATAAGGTACAAGCTCCAAATTATTTGTTCTCTTTGCGAAAAAGGCAGAATTTATGCCGTTCTATTAAAGAGGACATATTAGTGATAGCTATGAGCTTTCAGTTTCTATTAGAATTAGATTTGCGTGAACTTTACTAACGCAGCAAATCAGTTTTACCGTCCTCTGTTTTTTATAATCGATCGATGGACTTTTTACGCATATAGGATGAAGATGCTTATGCATTACCCTCTCTCTTGTTGATGCAGGATGCTTGGTCAGATCCGTTCCTTATGATTATTCAGCAAACATTGAGGCAAGCAGCATTTTTTATTTACTCTCTGCTTGTGCATGGATAGATCGATGCATATAAATATTAGAAATGCTAACAAATGGAGGACCCTTTCAACGGGTGAGCTAATTTGCATAGGGATGTGTCGCTAATATCAACATGTATCAAACGACGTTAGCATGAACCTAGATGAAACTTTCTAAAACCATATGAAACTTTCCGATGCTACATGAAACCACTCCATAAAATTTTCTGAAACTACACATGGAAACACATGGAACTATCCGATCGAAAATTATCTGAATCTGGTGATCACCGTTTTCCATCATGCGCGCGTTTCTCTTTGAGCACGGACTGACCGGTGCAGCTCTCTCACGCCGGCGCGTGCAGTGCGTGAAGGAGCCGCCGAAACCCCTATACGATGGCGGCATCCTCAGCGGCGCAGCCGCCGAGGCTCCGGCGGCCGGCGGCAAGAAGCTCCTGATGGCGAAGACCAAGAGCGCCCCGGTGAAGGGCTCCGTGATCAAGGTCGACCTCAAGAAGGACCATCACTACGCCCTCTCCGGTAACATTCACCGATCGGTCTCTCCTTTCAAGTTCAAATCCATGCATGCATCTCGTTGTGCGTCGGCGAAGAAGTGGCTAAACGAACGTGCGTGCGCTTATGCATGGGCCAGCATGGCTGCAGCTCTCCAAAGACGCCGGCGACGTGATGGCCATCCTCGTGACGCCCGATGGCAAGTTCAACACCGCCGGCGTGATCGCGGCGCAGTCCGGCTGCTGGACCATGCTCAAGGGTGGCGCCACCTCCTACGCCGAGGGCAAGGGCGATCTCTTCTTCCAGGTACGTGGAGAAGCACGCACGGCACAGCTGCATGGCTGCACCTACTACCTACACGCATGCATGCTCATGGGTGGTTTTCATGTGCAAAACTCAATGCAGACCAACGTAACCGCGGAGATAATGGCGGACGGCATGTCGCTGCAGCCCTTCTCCTTCGAGGAATGGAAGTCGCACCGCGATGAAGCCATCACCAAGGTGACTTTCATCTCAATTATATTAGGCAGATCGATGCATTGAATGCTAACATGCATGCATGCATGGCTTATATATGTAGAGGCCGAAGCATCTCTCTTGTTATATATCGAATATCTAAACATGCATGCATACATCAAATGAATGAATGACAATGGAGGACTAGCTAATCCATGGGTTAATTGGCACGATCGAGAAGGAGCGGAAGAAGAAGGTGACGATCACCGTGCAGGGCGCGGACGGCAAGGCGCTGGCGGAGGCGGAGCTGTCCCTGGCGCGGGTGGGCGGGGGCTTCCCGCTGGGCAACGCGATGACCAAGGAGATCCTGGACATGCCGGAGTACGAGGAGTGGTTCACGTCGCGGTTCAAGTACGCGACGTTCGAGAACGAGATGAAGTGGTACAGCACGGAGTTCCACGAGAACGAGGAGGACTTCAAGGTGGCGGACAAGATGCTGGAGCTGGCGCAGAAGCACAACATCTCGGTGCGCGGGCACAACGTGTTCTGGGACGACCAGACGGCGCAGATGAAGTGGGTGAGCGCGCTGCCGCTGCCCAAGCTCAAGGAGGCGATCGCCAAGCACCTCAAGAGCGTCGTGTCCCGGTACGCCGGGAAGGTGATCCACTGGGACGTGGTGAACGAGAACCTCCACTTCAGCTTCTTCGAGGACAAGCTCGGGAAGGACGCGTCCGGGCAGATCTTCAAGGAGGTGGCGGCGCTCGACGACAAGCCCATCCTCTTCATGAACGAGTTCAACACCATCGAGCAGCCCAACGACCCGGCGCCATTGCCGACCAAGTACCTCGCCAAGCTCAAGCAGATTCAGTCCTACCCCGGCAACAGTGGCCTCAAGTACGGCATTGGCCTGGAGAGCCACTTCGCCACGCCCAACATCCCCTACATGAGGGGCTCCCTGGACACGCTGGCCCAGGCCAAGGTCCCCATCTGGCTCACCGAGGTGGACGTCACCAAGGGCCCCAAGCAGGTGGAGTACCTGGAGGAGGTGATGAGGGAGGGGTACTCGCACCCGGCCGTCAAGGGCCTCGTGCTCTGGGGCGCCTGGCACGCCAACGGCTGCTACGTCATGTGCCTCACCGACAACAAGTTCAAGAACCTCCCCGTCGGCGACGCCGTCGACAAGCTCCTCGCCGAGTGGCGGGCCGTGCCCGAGTCCGCCAAGACGGACGCCAAGGGCGTCTTCGAGGCCGAGCTCTTCCACGGCGAGTACAACGTCACCGTCAAGCACTCCTCGCTCAAGGAGCCCCTCGTGCAGGCCGTCGACCTCGACTCCAAGGCAGAGGCTACCATCAAGGCGTAGCCGGCTTCTTAGCTAGTACTCTCGTGCTGCCAGTTTTGTTGCTCTATGTTGTCCTAATTTAGGTTTTAGTCTGATTGCATTTATATTGCATGGGTTGTTGCAATAAGACGGCCGAGCCGCCGCAAGTAAGATATATAAGATGGTCGAGTGGTCCGCCTCGGCATTGAGATCGTTGTGCCTATGCCGAAGGCTTGAGCCAGCTCCGTGGAAATACACGTATATTTTATATATTCTCATGACAAATCTTCTTGCATGCTTTCAAGTTTCAGATTAACTCTTCTAACGTTTCAAAATCTGAGTTAGTTTGCAATTGTCCAACATTTATATATATTCCTCTCACAGTTCAGTATAGTGTAATGTGTATCACACTAACTACAAAGCAAAAAAAGGTACAGTCTTGCAGCTAAAGAACAAGGCATACCTCCTTACTCTACTTTCAAAAACATAACTAATATTGGTACGGTATATAGCCTACTCAAGAATCAAGGTTACAGTTCTGCATGGGGCTACGGGTTACCTTGAGTATGATCCACGCACATCGCATACTGAAGTAAAGAACTCAAATTGTAGGTAGAACTCAAATATCCAAATCATCATCTGGGTCTTCATCCGAGTCAGGTTGTTCGTCATCAGAATCACGAATGTAATGAATTTCACCCTTTGCAGTCGCTGATTTAGGAGCACTAATTTCATCCAGGAGGCTGGATGCGTTTAAGTTGGGATCTTGTTGATCATCGAGGAGAGATCGCCGTCCGTCATATATGCGGATAGGCTCACCCTTTCCTGAGATTGAGTACAGAATTAGTCGTGGACCATCACCAGTGAAGTTCATGCAGTAAGAGTGTAAAGATGGGCCTAAAAATAACATATTAACTTTTGATAAATGAGGCATACCTTGATGTTCAAAAGGAAGAACAACATTTGCCCTGTCAGTCCGCTCCTTTTCTGACAGCTCAAGATTGAACTGGACCTGTTGAATCAGCATATCACAATTCACAACCAACGTTTGGCACATAAATCAATACTGGACTATTTATATAGTGACCAAGACTATTTAAATTGAGGTATATATGTAGGAACTGACCTTGGGCAATAAACTTTGGTGAACTTCTGTACTTACAGATGGAGCGGAAACCAATTGTACATCATTCCCTTCAGTGTACAAGTCCTCGTACTGCACAGGAAGGGATAGTATCAAGTATCAATCCTAATCCATCACAGTTTGATATTTAAAAAATGAAATGATCAGGAGCCTTACAAGATGCTTCACCCGTCCATTCCGTCGTTTCAGGCGCACATGGATCTTTGCTTTCGAATAATTTTGCTCAAGGAAAGAGATGTTCCCCAGACTTTCTTCTCCATATACGGAGTCTACAACATATGGTTCAACACAAGCAACCATGGTAGAAAGGCACTCAAGAGCTCGGGAAAACTTGGGTTCATGGAGGTCGGAATGCATTAGCCAAAAGATTGATGACACTTGATCTGCAATTTGAAGACAACACACACTAACATTGTAACACTTTTAGATAAAAAATGATCCATCATAGGTGCAATAACCTTTTGAACCACAAGAATTCACCCTACTGAAAATTTCAGTTCATTCAGAGTTTAGAAATGTGCTGCCCCCAATATGTATGGTCTCTCGGTCTCGGATGATGCAAATGTAATTTATTAATACTACAAGACACACAAAATGTATGATTTATGCTATATGACTAAAATAATGCTAAAATTCCTTTTATGACTACCATGAATGTTTCACTCCACATTACAAATGGAAAGTAAAAGTGAAGAAAAACAATTACCATGGCTTCGAAGATTAGTAAGAAAGCTTGAAATTGATGATACTGGAGCATACCTTAACATTGAGCTAATCTGAAATATCATAAAGAACTCTGTTGTCAGGCACAAACATTATATAGAATAATATTGTAAAAGTGTGAGTAACTTTTAATAATAAATAACGCTAAGATGGATATGGGTTCACTTCAAACAATACATAATGCCATAACAATAAAATGAAAATGGTGAGATAGTTGTAAGTTAAGTGCTCACATTATAAAACAGGGCAGTAAAGTGATACAATGGTTTGATAGATATCCTGATACTATTCAAATATACTGAAATTTAAACAACCTGCTGAAGGACAATTTAAATTTAACACAGAAACAACTTAACTAGAAGGCATTAACATGTAATATTCAACTTTGGGCACATACATCTGGAAAAATGCAGGCTTAACTTTATTTTCCAAGTCTACTCCAGAGTTCCATAAACAATGACTGCCAAATTATAGGAGAAAAAAAATCTGACAATAAAGGAAGCAAACTTCGACAGAATTACATCGGTTAACAAAAAAGATCCCTGATTTCATCTATAGGAAAACAAACTGTTGTGTTAAATCTGCACCCAAGTAAGTTTTGCACAGATAAAAGTGTTTAAAGAAAGGACTTACTGAGTCAACAGCAATGGAAAAATAAGTTTTGCCTTCTCCTTCAAACCCTGATATCCATAGCATATGCAACTGTAGCATAAGCTTCAGGATCGTAAAGAAGGAAAACTAGAAGGTTAAAAAGGTTCAATGGTGACTTATACCTTTCCCAAGATCAATAACAGAGCACATCAACTTATCAAGATCCTTCACACTCCGGAAAATTGTGACGTTCTTTTTGTTCGTTGGGCACTGATTTCCACTATCCTCTTGGTGCTGCTGACTTCGAATCTTATGCTTCCATCCAAGTGGGTCTGAATAGCAATCCAATATCCGAACACTGTTGGAATAACAGAGAAATTTAGAACTTATTGCAGTCATGTAGTTTCTACCATCTGTAATACTTTTTTAGTTAGACAAGTGACAATATGAATGAATACTGTTAGCTCAAGCAACATCCTGTGCTGAGGTGCCGATTAGGTGTACTTCAAATTCCAGATTTGCCAAAGAGATTATACCGCCATTTATAAACTAATAATGTCATTGCATAGTGAGCCCATAGTTCCAATTGGTATTTGCTTTACAAATAAAATTGCTACTAAGCCTTACTTGGTACACTCGAAATACCAGCAGTTTAAGGTAATGTGAATACTCCCATGACCCTTGTTGGTATAGAAGACAACTTTGGCCTGCGCTAAGGAAGAAGCTATGTAGAATGCAAAGTAGAAACTTTAACATCAAGCTCAGTTCGGCTCAGTTCCAAATTGTCAATTTTGCTCAGAGCGTCAATTCTGCTGAGCCCTGAGTTCTGTTTTTTTTTAAGTTCTGCGAAATCATACCAGCGATCTAAAGCATTTGTATCGAGGCCGCGGCGCCGCAGGAAATCCATGTACACCCCCGGGCTCCGATCAAGCGCTACAATAACCAGTCCCCTGCGCCATCACAAATTCGTAGTCAAGCCAACAACTAGCCCCATTAGCCAAACAAGGCCAAGCTGAGCCACGCTAAAGCACCATACGGAGAAGGGCCTAACAATACCTGGCCTGCGCCTTCCCCGCGGCGGCGTGGGAGGCGGCAGCGGCTGCGACGTGGAGCATGGCGCGCGCGGTGAGCGGGCAGCACTGGAGGGAACCCTCCACGGCCAGCGACGGCGCGTGCTCGCCGTCGAGGCGCCCATCCCGCAGGCACCTCACGGCCGCGTCCGCCATCAGCCCGCCCTCGTCGCCGGCGGCGGCAGCGCTCTTCCCAAGGCTTAAACCCTAATGCGAACTGCGTTTTTGCACAAGAGTCCCTTTCTCTTCGTGGCTTCTCGCGGAACAGTCCCCGTCTCCGGCTCGGACTTCGCAGTTCGCACTGTGCGCAAAGGGGGGAAACTCCCAGAAGACAGGAACTCGCGTGGTGGGACCCACTTGTCAGTGGTACAAGACTTCCCTTCATCCTGGATGTTTTGACCCTCCTCTGTTCCAACTTCCAATCCAAGTTTAGCCCTGCACCTCTATCCCGCCACGCGCCGGCGCCCTCCGCCGCCGCATCGTGCCGCCCACCAGCTGCCGCCGCCTGCCGCCCTCAAGCGCGCGACCCCCACCCTCTCGCCGCGAGCCCTCAGGGCGGTGACGAGCAGGTAAAGATCCAACTTCAAAGAGGGGCAACTTTCTCTTTTCATGTTTGGAGAAGGTGGAAGGATTGGATTAGAAGTTTTTTTACACATAGATCCTCGCAGTGCAAATCATCAAATGCGTCTCAACTTTGGGCAAATTAGCCAAGGCTAAGCAACTTCAGGGCAAATCATCAATTATCTCGTCGTGTCCTTGCCGGCGGCGGCGGGAGAAGGCGGGAGAAGGAACAGGAGTAGGGGAGAGATGAAGGCGTGCGCGAAGGTGGCCGGGCAGAGGTTCCCTCTGGCTCGTGCACCCATCGGGCAACCGCTGTCTCGGAGGTATTATTATCTCTTCGTCTCTCCTTCCCCAATCGTTGCTTGCTTACTCCCTAATTGGTGCCCTCGTATTTCAAGAATCAAGATCTTCCTGAAAATTTGCCAAGAGAAAATAGCTTTAGCCCTGTTTGGTTTTTGTCACGGTAATGGTAACGTGGGACTATGAATTGTTCTGCTGGTGCGCACGGTCACTAAACTGATAGCTTAATAATGTTTTGAGCTCATCAATAGATACTAGTTTTTCCTGTTTTTCTTTGGATAATCGACACAATAGTGATATGATTTATGAAATGTTGCATCCATTATGCTCTTTTTATCGGTGGATGCGGTAGCAATTAGAAAAATACTGTTTTCTTCTGGACAACTATATGCATTTTCCCTAAATGTGATGTTTGGACTATCTCACTGTTATAGATTTCAAGGAAGTCCACATGTTGGAATGGCAGTACTCCTGCTCATTCACAAGTAGGATACTATGCCTTCGAACCGAACATGTAGGATCCTATGTGAACTTCATTTCTGTACAATATACTCTGTATTATTTTGTTTAATCACAAGGAAAATTGGGGCTTATTATTTTCTTTCTTGATTTGCTAAAGTATTACATTAGTCACATTTAAGAAAGGTAACGTGGGACTATGAATTGTTCTGCTGGTGCGCACGGTCACTAAACTGATAGCTTAATAATGTTTTGAGCTCATCAATAGATGCTAGTTTTTCCTGTTTTCTTTGGATAATCGACACAATAGCGATATGATTTATGAAACGTTGCATCCATTCTGTTCTTTTTATCGGTGGATGCGGTAGCAATTAGAAAAATACTCATTTCTTCTGGACAACTATATGCGTTTTCCCTAAATGTGATGTTTGGACTATCTTACTGTTATAGATTTCAAGGAAGTCCGCATGTTGGAATGGCAGTTCTCCTGCTCATTCACAAGTAGGATACTATGCCTTCGAACTGAACATGTAGGATCCTATGTTAACTGACAGTCACTTCAAAATATTGTAGCTTTGAATAGAGTAGTTGATGGAGGGAAGAAATCTTTTAAAGTGTAGTGTACAGTGTGAAAGAAATTTAGAGAAAATAATAGAGGAAGTAGCTAATAATAAAATGGAGTGTGAGGATAGAGGTTCAGATGCGGATGCTCTTCGGTACTGACCTATATCTGTACAATATAATTCTGTATTATTTTCTTTAATCACAAGGAAAATGGGAGCTTATTATTTGCTTTCTTGATTTGCTAAAGTATTACATTAGTCACAGTTAAGAAATCGGTTGCACACACAAATATCACCCATAATTCTTCAAATTATCATATTTATGTTACTGCAATCTAGCAAGGTGTTCAAATTAGCATAATAACTTCAAACTTATTATATCAATCATTCATTTATCATGAAACTTATTTTTTAGCACGCTTGCCATATAAGTTTTCCTTTTTAAAATTTTTTAGCTCATGGGAGAACTATGTGCTTCAAAGAGTTATAAAGTCCTCATTCTGATAAGTACTTCATGTGCTGACACGCTTCTTTTATTCAGCTTTGTCAAGGTCAGCATATTATCTTCTCAACATGAGAAATCTGTTGTGTCCTGCTCAGTTAGGGTGTCAGGAAACACAACGTACAGAATAGAATCCAGGGCAGAATACATTCTCCCAGCAACGAATGATCATGCTGTGAAAGCAATCAATGCTATCAATGGGGGGCAGGTGATCGCAGTACCCACTGATACCATATACGGGTTTGCTTGTGATGCATGGTTAGTATTTCCTTTAATTCCATTTTTTAGAACCCCTAAATTCTCTTTTGTCTTAAGAGTTCTATTGTGTTTCTTGATTTGTTTTTATCCTGCTGTCTTCATGTTACCTACAAATTTAAACTTACCGCATTGACATGGAGATTATATATCACAGCAAATCCAAAAATGTTTACATGAATAACTCAGGATAAAGTTATGATGCATCCGTACCATATCTAAATTAGTCATCTTTTCTTTCTAGTTATAGTTCTTTAGATTTAGTTTGTCTTTAATTGTGTTTGGCTTGCTATTTCTACACATTGGTGGATCTGAACTTTGGTGATCTGATTGATTATGGAAGCCAGAGATGTAAGGGTTAATCTCCAATATCTAGACATATATAAATTAGTCAAGTAATTAGAAAAAACAACAATATTCAAGAAGATTTGGTTAGTTGTCTTTGAACCTTATTGTCAACTATTATGTTCATTAAAATTAGAGCTTCCATTCTGGTGATGTTTTCTCGCTATCTCAATTAGCTGCATTCATCTGTTGGTTCATTATTAAAAAGGCTCTTCATGACAGCTCTGCAGAAGCAGTAAATCGTATATATGAGATCAAAGGACGCACACAAACACGCCCTCTGGCAATCTGTGTTGCTGATGTACCAGACTTGTCACGGTTTGCAGTAGTGGATCACTTACCTCATGGCTTGCTTGATAGTCTACTTCCTGGACCTGTAACTGTTGTCCTAAAACGAGGTGCACATTCCACGCTGTCTTTGTAGTACTGACTAACATCTTTCTTAAGCAGCACGAGGCGTTGAGTATGCTCTTTGTTTACTTGCATTTAGGTGAAAACAGTATATTGGAGAGATCACTTAATCCTGGTTTGGACAGCATTGGAGTTCGCATCCCAAATTTCGATTTCATAAGAACCATCGCGCACGGTGCTAAAAGTGCACTTGCCCTTACAAGTGCCAACTTCAGTGGGAGGCCTAGTAGTGTCAGTGTCAAAGATTTCGAGGATCTATGGCCACATTGTTCATATGTCTTTGATGGTGGAGTACTTTCTTCTGGACGTGCTGGTTCAACAATTGTTGACCTAATAACACCGGGTGTCTACAGGATTTTGAGAGATGGAAGGTAACATAAAGAGTAATACGTACTGTTCAGAGCTTTGGTTAAGTGTATCAGATCAGATAGATAATAGAGCTTTTGCAGCTCATTGTTTACATTATTTGATGGAATCTACGAAACACAATTTTGCAGCTCAAGGGATGAAACAACAGCTGTGCTTGCCAAGTTCGGTTTTGTAGAAGCTTCATGACAGCTTGGTGCCTCCATACAGTTGGTTGGATCAAATGTTCTCTGTGTTTCACTCTCGTTGTTTAATTAAGTGATGTAGCACAGTATAGGTGTTGTGTGGATTCTTGTAACAATATATCCACGTAGATGCCCTTGCAGTACAATGTAACCTTCATTTGCTACAGTTCATCCAGATATACTAGATTACGGCTAGTATGGTATCCGTGTGTTGCAACGGAGACATAAGCTTGCCAGCAATATGAATCATGTTTGCAAGAAGACAGCCTGTTATGAATTTGCCACGTTGGTCTAAGCAAACCACCTCATCAAAAGGCGATAAAAATGCAACCAACTTTGGTAGCCCAAACGGCTGCACAACCGACGTGGCAGGCAGCCTAAAAAAGACATTCTAGAGGAGCGTCAAAAGCATTAGAGGACGGTTGTGACATCTTTAACAAGAAAAAGCGATGATGTTGTCGTTGTCACTCATCCACATCTAGGTTTTCACCGTAGGTCGAGGGATTGCCTACAATGGTGCCACCAACGTTAGGCAAAGCTTTCACCTGGCATTACCTCATCCCAAAGCCTCGCTGTTGATGAGCCCAGAGAGAACGCACGAAGAACTGGCATCGCTAAGCCGCTAGAACACGAATTTTTTATTTTAAAATTTTTTTTTATTCGTTTATGCAAAATTATACGTCGGATTGAAAATTAGACACAAATAGACGCCGGTCGCACCTTGAATTCACGACAGCCCCACCTGTCGCATTTTGGGCGCACGACACATTGGTGAGAAGACGGCACAGGAGAACAGGCACTAGTCGCATGTTCAATTCGCGACTGGTATTGTCGCTACAGTATCAGGTTCATCAAACTTCTTTTATCTATTACCACTTCATACCATATCCAACTTATACGAAACAAATTTCGAAATTCATGTAAAATCCTAAAGAACCCATTTTGCAAACTTTCAATTTTTTTAAATTTTTTTGAATTTTGAATTTTGAATTTACACTTGAATTTGTATTCAAATTTTTGAATTTTTGAATTTTCGAAGGACCTGGGTCCTTCAAAATTTTCTTCCGGCATATCGTATACGACCTAAGTCCGGTCCAGAGGCTAGATCAGGGTCACAAATCAGAAAGCACCCCGTTTGTGTAATAATATCGTTGGCACTGTTCCGTTTCTGTATATCTGTGTGTACTAGCCATGATCCTTGGGACTAGTACGTGTTTACGCAGGTGGAATCCGATTTTGTAAATCGGGTGCCGACAGCCTACGATGGTGCCACCAATGTTAAGGCAAAGCTTTCACCTGGCATTACCTCATCCCAAAGCCTCGCTGTTGATGAGCCCAGAGAGAGCATGAAGAACTAGCATCGCTGAGCCGCTAGAACACCACACGGAGGCTCGAGCTAGGAGACCAACACCCAACCCACGTCGCCAAAGCCCAAACAATGAGGCAACACTGAGAGAGTCAAGCGACGAGGAAACCGTCATTGCGAGGGCCCAAGGCCTAGCTGCCGCCATCGAATCGTTGCAAGATGCGAAAGCGACTCCATAGCTGGCATGTCCTAGACGGACGCGGGGGTGGTCCGACGCCCGTCGGACGCGCCTCCCGTCCGACGCGCGCGTTGGCCGTTGGATCCAACGTTATCAAACGTTGGATCCAACAAAAATTTATCAAACGTTCATAAATTTTTTAAATATATGAACGTCGATCCAACGGTCAGCGTTAGATCTTGAGCAAACTTTTGATATTTTTGTTTCGCCATGTAAAAAAATTCAAAAAATTTAAAAACAACCATAAATATTCTCTAACCAATGTCAGGTCCCACATATATTTTTATATGGATATAAAACATTTATATATTTGAGCTATTCTTTAAAAAAACGTTTATAAAAATAAATATTGGTCATGCTGATTCGAATAAAATATATGTGGGATCTGACATTGATTAGAAAATATTTGTGATTTGTTTTAAATTTTTTGAATTTTTTTACATGGCGAAACAAAAATAACAAAAGTTTGCTCAAGATGTAACGCTGACCGTTGGATCGAGATCCAACGGCTAGCGCGGGAGTCGGACGGGAGGCGCGTCCGACGGGCGTCGGACCGCCCCCGCGTCCTAGACTAGTAGACGACCCAAGTCCGTCCGGTCTAGAGCCTAGATCAGGGTCACAATCAGAAAGCACCGGCCGCTAAAGACCATCATAGAAGCACTGAGAACCACCGCTAGCCTGTGCCCGGATCCCACAAACCAACACCAAGGTCTGACTCCACGCGTAAGCTGAATTACGTCAACTAGCACCATGGATAGGCTGGACCAAACCATCATCACTTCGGCGTGTAGAGGGGGACGACAGGAGAGGTGGGGGCAGCTGATCTTGATCTTGAATTGAGCCAAAACTCAAAAGCAGGGAATCTTTCACCTGGGAATCTTCTAAAGTACTAGCATTAGAAGAAACGAGCCTTCATTTCGATCGAGGTGTAAAAAACTGATACTTAAACGGCTAAGCTCGTGTGATCTTCTTAGATAATCCTACACGCCAGGTTAATCAATTAAGCTGGTATGATCAACACTGTGATCTCCTCAAAGCCCTGCAACTAATCGCCTTTCCAGTGCGCTACACGTCTGCACCTAGCAGAGCAAATCCAGCTACTAATTAGACCCGGATGAAGTAGGCATTCTCTGAGCCGTGCTCGACCTTGAGGCTCTGCGAGACGGAGCTGTTGAGCGACGGGTGGCTCACGGTGACCTTGTAGTCCCCGTGCGCGAGCTTGGCCTGGAAGTAGCCCTCCGCGTCCGTGGTGCCGGCCTGCGGCTGCGGCGTCCACTCGGCGATGAGCCGGTCGACGACGTCCCCCTGCGGCAGGTTGTTAAAGTCGTTGTCGGTGAGGCACATGACGTAGCACCCCTGCGGCCGCCACGCCGCCCAGAGGATGACCCCCTGCACCGCCGGGTGCGCGTACGCCTCCCGGAGCACCTCCTCCAGGCGTGCCGCCTGCGACGCGCCGCCGCCGCCGCCGGCGACGTCGACCTCGGTGAGCCAGATGGGGACGCCGGCCTGCGAGAGCGTGTCGAGGGTGGCGCGCATGTAGGGGATGTTGGGCACGGTGAAGTGGCCCTCGAGTCCGACGGCCATGCCGGCGTCGTTCTCCGGGTAGGCGGCGGTGATCTGCGCCAGTCGCTGCAGGTACCTCCCCGGCAGCGCAGCCATGTCCCCCGGCTGCTCCAGCGTGTTGTAGTCGTTCATGAACATGAGCGACGCGCCGGCGTCCAGCAGCCGCGCCGCCGCGTAGAACGCCGTGGACGCGTCCCACCCGAACCGCCGCTCGAAGAAGGAGAAGTGCAGGTTCTCGTTCACCACGTCCCACGCCACCAGCTTCCCGGCGTAACGCGACACCACCGACCGGATCCGCCGCGACGCCGCCGCCAGCAGCTGCGGGTAGGGGAGCCCCTGCACCCACCGCGGCTGCTGGTTGGGGTCGTCCCAGAACACGTTGTGCCCGCGCACGGCGATCCCGTGCGCCGCCGCCAGTGCCAGCATCGCGTCCGGCACCGAGTAGTCCTCCCGCCCGGGCGCCGGCTCCGTGCTGTACCACTTCATCTCGTTCTCGAAGGTGGTCACCCTGAACCGCGACGTGAACCACCGCTGGTACGCCGGGTTGGTCAGGATCTCGCCGCTCATCGCCGCGCCGAGCGGGAAGCCGCTGCGGACGCTCTCCACCACCACCTTCGCGCCCCGCACCGGGCTCCCGCCGGCGTCCGTCGCCTGAAGGCTCACCGTCTTCGCGCGCGCGCTGTCGGCTGACTCCACGCGGTGCGCGCTCCACTCCTCCTTCGTGAACGGCTTCAGCGAAACGCTGTCCACCAGCACGTCCACCGTCGCGTTGCTCTGCACGCAGCACGCACGCACGTAGGGTTAACCATGCAGGTCATCACCGAGACAGCGTTCAAATTTAGAATGTGGAGACACTATTTACACCTTATTTTTACTCTATTCATCTATATTTATTTCTCTGCGATTCTATTTGCTACAGTACAGCAACATTCTAAATTAAAACCCACTAGATATGCCATGAGCCGCATAGATTAATCAGCGTGTTCATCTCGATGAAACCAAGAACTATGTAGAGTGACTAAACTGAATAATATGCTGAACTTCAATTCTTTAAAAGGTTCTTCAATCTACTACTTAGTTTGCTTTGTTTGTTTTATTTTAAAAAAATTTTAGAGGTGATTTCGTATAAAAAGAATAAAAAAGACATTATTTTTCTCGAAGCTTAGGCCGCCACTTGTAAAGCTCTCAAAGTTCACAGCTCATTAGCAAATCGAAAATGAACAACACCTAGGAAGCAAGTGTGATGCGTGGTGCTACCTCGAAGTAGAGCTCGGCGCGTCCGGAAGAGGCGGCGGTGAGGCCACCCTTGAGCATGGACCAGCACCCAGCCGTGGCGACCACGCCGCCGGCGTGAATGAAGTCATCGGCGGTCTTGACGACGGCCCGCACGTCGGCGACCCCTTGGCTCACCTGCAACCACGCTGTGCATGCACACAAGTAGAGCTCGGCGCGTCCGGAAGAGGCGGCGGTGAGGCCACCCTTGAGCATGGACCAGCACCCAGCCGTGGCGACCACGCCGCCGGCGTGAATGAAGTCATCGGCGGTCTTGACGACGGCCCGCACGTCGGCGACCCCTTGGCTCACCTGCAACCACGCTGTGCGCGCGCACAAGAGCTATCTACGTTCAGTCTGATACTCTGATGTCAGTACAAACCAAGCGAAAACTTAGAAGGTGATGGGTTGTTGCGCCAAGCCGGACCGGACAGGGTGTAGTGCGTGTCGTTCTGCAGGTACACCTTCTGGCTCACGCTCTGGTACGGCCGCGTCCGGTTCGCCGCGACGGCGTACCTGTTGCCCGCCGTCGACGAGCCCACGGCGACGCTGCCGTAGCCGAACGCCAGCCAGCCCTGGAGGCCGGCGCTGAAGTCGGCGTTGCGGATGATGCCGCCGCCGTACTGAGGCTCCAGCGGCTCCGGCAAGCACTGCATCCACGGTTCAAAGCGTCCAATGTAACAGTAGTACAGTACAGAGGTACAGTACGTGCTGAACTACTGATTATCGGTTCGTAGATATCACTTTCAATTTTTCTTAGGCTCCATTTTTTAAGAGCTGATGCACGCTTCAACTTGTGGAGTTAGCACAATGCTTTGCGCCTTTGCCTTCATGAAGCGGTTTCTCAGAAATCTTGAAGTTTCTCTCAAAATAAAATATAGAACTAAACGTTAATTCCAGTTTCTCGAAACCATCAAAGTTTAGCATTTTAACTAATCCGTTCAGCAACGTCTGAACAAGAAATGCCTCATTTTTTCCGATTTAACTAATCGAATAGAGCTCGGAAGATCATCTATGCCGCATCGTACACGCTTCATCTGAAATCATGTTGCTCTGATCTGGGCAACAGAGAGATGCTTTTCTTTGTTGTACAGGCACATGCATATATGGAGGGTACCTTTTTATCTAAAAAATATATGAAGGGTACCTAATGAGAGCAGCAAAGGAAAACTGTACTTGCGCAGATGAGTAAAACTATTATTTTAAAAAAACAGCGCCGGCAGCCGTAATCTTGCATGATACTGAAAAGCATATAAATTAACTAAATAGAAACAAGCTATATTCCATGTTAGCTCGCAGCGGAAACCCATTGCGTGCGGCAGATAATAATGCTATGCGACCCGTGATAACCCGAGCTACCATGATTAAAAAAAATGAGGGAATTCCGGACGCCAGCGAGGTTTTTATACACGTTGTACATGTACTGTGTCACACACATACGAGTTCAGCAGAGGGTGGTAAAACTAAGCATATCGATATCGTTTTAGCTAGCTAACTAAGCTAGCTAGGGACTTGCCTTGATGCTTGCCGAGTAATCGTAAGGGAGAGATTTCACCATGCTACATGCTGCACGAAGGGAAGGAATCAGCAATGTCACATGATCAAACTGTAGCAATATTGTCATAGAATGCTCTACTGTGACGAGTTGATGTGGCTGCACTAGCTAGCGCAGTAGCACTCCATCAAACCAACATGAACCAGTTAAAAGCTACTCCCTCCGGTTTTTTTGTTTGACACCTTTGACTTTTTGGCACGTCTTTAACCATTCGTCTTATTTAAAAAATTAGTGCAAAGATGTAAAGAAAAAATACATATTTAAAGTATCTCTATTGATAAAACAAATCACAATAAAATAAATGTTATTTACAAAAATAATCTGAATAAAACGAATGGTCAAAGGCGTGACAAAAAGTCAAAGACGTCAAACAAAAAAACAGAGGTAGTACATATGTTACCTTCTAGGAGAGTAATCCATACAAACAACAAGGCCAGCTTCTCCATCAGATCAATCTTCATCCCTCGCCATGTACTCTGCATCAAGCATCAATGCAAATCATGCAACTTTTGCTAAAAACTATTTTCTGGGCAACGGTAATCTACAAAGAAACAGAGCTCAGATAATTAATAGCGACACTACCCTGCAGAAACCAACGTATTTGTTTGTCAGTAGAAGTAAATAGAGGATCTTGGCCAGTCCTAGGTCGTACACTCGTACGTACTGCTTGGTTATGTGAAGAGCTAAACATTTGCACCATGAAAGTGATCTTTGCGTGGCCTCCCATTTATAGGAGAGCGCAAGAGTTCAAACACCAGAAAAACCTCTGCAACTAACCGTAGGATATGAATATCCGTTGCATTTGCTTGTTGGTTGTGCTCACCCACGCTGCACGGGAGAGCTTGCCAAGCAAGCGTGAAAGAGTGCCTGCTAGGATTTTGACTCAGCGATCGATCGATCACCCATACAAGACACTTGTCTCTCCCGTATATTTTAGTCAGGGCCTGAGAAGTGTGACTTGCCAGGCGCATGCAAGACATTCGATCTCACGGGCGCAAGAATTTGGTTAGATCCTAGGCCGGCTAATCATTTTTGGACGTGACTTTGACCATTCGTTTTATTCAAAAAATTTATGCAAATATGCAAAATTATTAGTCATGCTTAAAGTACCTTTAATGATAAAACAAAACATAACAAAATAAATGATATTTACATAGTTTTTTTTATAAGACGACTGATCAAAGTACATGCCTAAAGGTCAATAGCGACAAATAAAAAAAATATTAAAGCATAATCAAACGGAGTTACCACATTAAGTCTAAAATACTAAAAAAATCCCACGTCAATCGGAAAGAAAAAGAAAGATCTACACCGTTAATTATTATGGGTCCGAATTATAACGGTTTAGATTAAAAGAATAGTCCAAATCCATTGCAATAATAAAATAAAAGCAATTTTAAAAAGTTCATATTAAACACTAAGTTATGGAAGGAGTCCATATCAAATATGATACGCGGAACACCTTTCTCGTTCTTTAAATTAAAAGGGAAAACGCACAAGCACATTTGCTAACATGTGGATATATTATGCCTTAGAAAAAAGGGACGCTACACTAAAGATAAAAATAGTACACCCACTGCACCACCACGCCAGGTAGAGATGGTTCCATGCTATTAGAAAATGTTGAACCGAGCTTTGAAAGAAAAAAAAAAGAGAGAGAGAGAGGAGCGATTGCTCTGATAGTTTGTGCTACGTTCATCCCTGCATGTGACATTGTGACCTGAAGGCCGAAGTGATCTAGAATCTAGAGGGGTCATGTGGAGTTGAAACAAAAAACTTTTCTGAGCTCGCATGCATGTGGTGAATCAGAGATTTTGTACAGATTCTGGCTCCCCTCAGCATGCAGTGTCCGTATATACCAAAGTCGAAGTTGAGCCTCACAAGCTTTTCTTGCCCGTGCCACGTATCCCCTCATGTGAATGTCTGGGTCATGGAGCTGCGGTTTTAACTTACATACAACTAGTTTCTCCCTGCCGCCGGAGTATGTCCCAAGCTAAGCTCGTGATTCGGTACCCAACTGTTTGGGCACAGAAAGGCCAAAACCTCATGTGAGCACAGAACTACACAAGATAGCAGCAATCAAGAAAATGGAGATTCTTCGGTGCTGCCGTCCATGGTTACCGTTCCTTCGAGGGCAAAGAAGTGAAAAAGTCTTTTTCCCCCACCCTTTGCCCCTTCTTACTTGGGTAAAGATATATACTTAACGTGATGTTTTCACTTAAAATGGAATACAAGTACTTGCTGTCGTTGTTGTTTGCTTGTAATTCTTTTGCTTATATTCCCCTTTAGTTCTCTTTTTTTTTTTCACCGAACACACTAAAGTGCTACTCTTTCTAAGCAGTAAGCACCAAATCAAGAATGTTGTCTTCCTAAAATAAAAGTAATTAAGCAGCATTTTGTTCGTGCCAAATGCCAGTGGAAGAGCAGTACGCCAGTACGTAGAGCGAAAAGCATTAAACAGTATGCTCTCTTGAGTTTTGACTCGCTTCCCATAAAATAAGCAAAGAGGCCAACGCTTACCTCAAGGCGCTCGCCGATGATCGTCAATACAATATATCGGACGTCCAGAACCATCAAGCTTCGAAGTTCCCAATCACATCATAGCCGCTGGTTCTCGCATTGACAAGAAAGAATGCAGAACTAAATAGACCAGAGTGCCAGAAGGCCAGAACACACAAACAGAACAGTCTTCGTACCTGTATATATGCATAGCCTCACTGACTCACTGCCTCCTTAAGACTCACGAGTCACCACTCGGCAAACAAATTAATTGAAATACTCACCGCTGTGTAGTAGACGTAGTAAAGCCGAGAACCAGCCATCAAGGCAGGACCAACGAAACATACAGAAGATGAGCAGCAGCTGGAAGGAGGAATCTTCCCGAAGTCCTTTGCATGGGTCGTTCGTGACCAACAAAGCCGGCGTAGGGATGGAGACGGCAGTGTCCTATGCCAGGCTTCTTTCTTCACAAGGAATAGGAAAGATTAACTCATCTTTCCATGATACAAACTATTCATCCTTATTTAGGTATGAACTTGACATGTAAAAATACAATGCTTCCATTGTGCGCTACAGCTATCTTGACTACCCTGCAATTCTCAGACTCTTCTAAAGGAAAATTATTGCATATTAACATTTGATGATGGCAACAATGCAATTTTCTTCCAAGGAATAAGATAGCATCAGAGCATCTGGTTGCAGGCTAAAATTTGGTAGGTCCGCAGGTGAAGAAAAGAAACAGAAGATATACCAATTTTTTGTATTTATTATCATTGTTAATTCAGACGGCAAATAGGTTACTGGACATGTCATATTGTCATATTACAATTCAAATATTAGTGAAGACAAAAAATAGGCCAAGGATCTGGACTAAGAAACGCAAAGCAGTATCGACATCACCATCCTTGCACATATCTTGAATTATGGTGTTATATGTATCAACCTTCTTCCCTTTCTCTACCCACAATCAAAGAGCTTCATTGCTTTATCAACTTTCCCATGCAAACACAGCCCATTCATTAATAGGCTGTTTGGTTGCCTTCTCAGGTGAGTCTGGCTCGTATCAGCTCATCCAGGCTGGCGGGATGCAGGCTGTGTAGATGCACGAGATGGTGTTTGGTTGTTTGCACAAGATGAGACAGGCTGAGAGGAGAAAATGTTTGGTTGATTGCATTAGAGTGCATGTGATCTCAAAGATCAAGAGAGATGGTGTTTGGTTGTCCAGTCTAATTTTTTGTATCGGCTGTCAGTTTTTTTTCAGCACAAATTAAAATATGAGTACGTAACACACATATATGCATCCATAACACACATATATGAGTACGTAACACACATATATGCATCCAACCTTGAACAAAGCCTATTTCTTTCAGGGCACAAATAAAAATATGAGTACGTAACACACATATATGCATCCAACCTTGAACAGCGCAAGCGAAAAATCTTCAGCACACATATATACGTAACAGCAGCAACAGAAACAGTAACAGCAGCGGTGCAAGACAAAACGATATGGCACATCCAAATCCATATTTAACCAAAACGATAGATCATTACCATGTGTCCATGTCCAACACTTATTAAGTGCAATTTAATTTAGGCAATAGATAATGTAATTATGTACTCATTACATTTCCATTGCTCTTTACTCATAGCAGATAGCCTACGCGAAAGGAAACCAGTGTCAAGTACAAAGCCAACTCAGTGCAGCCTCATAGCCTCCCTCTCAGACTGGTCGACATTTTACTTCTGGAGAAATACATAAGCATACATAAGTTCAAAACTAAATTGAGAAATTGAACATATAAGAAGAGATTTTACCTTACTCAATGTTATTCCTTGCGCAAAATGAGTTTAGCCACATAACACGATGGTTTTTATTCATCGTCACAAATGCAGCACCTTGCGCCTTGTTTAGCATACATTATACGAAGTTATACGAGGGCGGGCGCGGCCGCGGCCGCGGCGGCGGAGGGAGTGGAGGACTGGAGGAGTTGCGCGGCGAGGTGGGGGGAGGCGGAGGCGGAGGCCGAGGCGGAAAGCGCGGCGCCGGCGAGCGCGCTCGAGAGGAGGTGGTTAGAGAGGCCTTGTCATGGGCTGGCGTGGGCCTCGGCCCAGTGAGCGGTTGCTGGTTACTGCCTACCAGAATCGCGTACAAACTTTTTCCCCTTTTTTTAGGAAAACTTTTTCGTTTTATTTGCACAGACTTTTCTGTTAATGCAAAACAATACGGAGTGTAAAATACGACCATACAAACTACTTTGAACCGTGTATAAAAATCCTGGAAGGATGGAACATTCGATTTTTGTGCCAGACATACCACGAAAGGAATGCTAATATCCAGAGCTACATCCTCTCGATTAGAACAGAAATTGTTAATACGACACTCTCTATTGATCTCTCCAAATGGGGATATAGTCGTATGCAACCCTACTTATATAATACACCATCACTGTCACTGCCCCCAAGATTTTTCTTCCTGCACAGGCAAAAAAAACATCAATACAATAGTGTGCTCACATCATTTATCTGGCCGTCCAAACATCACGCGATACAAGAATAAATTGCAATATGCACTTACTCACCTTCATTTGTCTAGCAATAGAAGGAAGCCATTTCTCTCCCCTAATCTTCTTCAGCTCCCTCACCCTCTCTTCCTCCCTCTTAGCTGCAGCTTTTGCTGCAGCTCCTCTTGCTTCCAATCTAGCCAATGACTTTCGGGATGCTTCCTTTGCAGAAATAAGTATGTCATTACCATCGACAACAACAGACTGAAGCATATGCCTGAACTGAAACCAGGGTCGCCATAAGGTCAGTAAAAGATCTGACTAAAAACTACAAAGCAAGAGTGTAATTAATGTGGGGATGGCTAGCCAACCTTCTTTGACTTCTCATCAACCTCTGCCACAGGTAGGATCCTTGGTCTCTTGAGTTGCACATGATGCTTATCTGGAAATATGCATTACATCCGAGTAAATTTTGCCAGCACGAAAAGAATTTATCAATCGAGATTCCTGGAAATAATCTTCTGTCACTTACCCATGGCATCCATTTTGATGCCGGGTGGTGCTCTTTTAAATAATTTAATTCCTCCATCTGTTTGCGTTGGTTCAGCCAAGTTCAAGCAAGGAGTTCTGACTATTTCAAGATTTTTCTCTAACATATTGTCCAGCATATTTCTTACCTGAAACAAATTATTTACAGCTTTAATGGTCACAATGTATAACATATACGGTCGCCAAGCCACAGAGAAAGCAAAGGCTATGGAGAGAAGCAGAATTACATAAAATGCAGAGAAACAATAAAGCATGTAGGAGCAGGTAAGTCTGTCATACACTCATACTGAAACTATTATAGTGATACTACTGTTACAGAACTTCAGCTCCACGTCCACCAGCAGTCAGCATTTCTAGTTGATCATCAGGCTTGCCACTTGGAGGTCAGGATATGGCACTACCATGTATCATGTATGGAGAAGAAACACGCAAATGAACAATATTAAATATATATCATAAAGTGGATGTAACTAACAAGTTATAGCAACCAAGAATTATCAAGTGAATTAATGCAATCCTTGTTGATTTAATAGGTAACGAATATTGCGATCATATTCTGTTGCAGTCCCCCCTTCCTCCTTGTCAATTTTATCCATTACCTTCTATCCTTCTGTGTTATGCGTGTTTTTTCTGGATAGGTGTCAAAATAAAACCATCAAAAGCTCCAATTACAGAATTATTACTACAGCGTGGAATGGCAACACACAAAAAGAAGCAGTTTTTTAGGACAAGACCAGAAGCATTTTGATACCAGGTGGAAATGTGGAATCATATCATTAATGTGGTTCTAACTATTTATTATCTATTCATCCATTCACCGTATTGTTGTTGCTGCAAATAGCTCCATTACTGGTTATAAGCAGACATTGGTACACAGTATCTCTAGTATTTTAACAGTACTAAAGAATGCCCGAAGCAGATATGATCAGCTTAAAGACAGGTGCTTAAATGCTTCATACATCCTAGTAACACTAAATTGCACGGTTGAACCTAGTAATCACCAATGTATTAGTCCTAGTTCAATACTCCTAGAAACTACTTCATCCAAAAAAACAAGGAAAGAAACTACTTTTTACTCAAAAAAAAAGGAAAGAAACTACTGAAATCTCCACCTGGTGTAGCCAGCCAGCATAGAGCAAAAGCAAAGCGGGGCAAAAAGGATACCTTAATCTGGTACAGCTTTAGCCCGGGTGCTTTCCTTTCCTGCGACGACGGCGTTGGCTCCAAGCCGTGGCTGGTTTCCCCGCCGCTTCCAGATGCGGCCTTGGCCGCGCCGTTGGACGACGAGAGGCCAAATCCCACCGCCGCGATGGATTCGATGGCCGCCTTCCACGAAGCGTCCCCATCATCTTCGCTGCTGCTGCTGCTGCCGCCGCCGGACCCCATTTTTGCGCTGCTCGAATCAACTCTGTTCGCTCCGCAAGTCGGCGGCGAGCCGGCGGCTAGGCTGCTGAAATGCCCGGCCCATCGGGCCATCGAATGAGTTATGGACAAGGCCGAGCCGAAATTGCTTCCGACCGACCCTGCGGAGGCTCGAGCCGGGAAATTTTTTTGAACATTTTATATTTTTATTTTTCTTAAAACGAACCCACCCAACCGCCGGGCCGCCACACCCCCAACCCTCAATCTAAGCCCGGGGAGCACTGGAGACCCCGAACCCCAAACCCTATTCCCTAACCCGGGCGGCGCCGACGGCCGGAGACGAGGAAGGTGGCGGCGGAGCTACCGAAGACGAAGAAGACGATGGCCCATAGGTACATGTGCTCCCCCTCCCTCCCTCATCCCCCCTCCAAATTGCCTGCAATGGAGAAGAACGGGGCAGTCGCCTGGGCGGGTGAACTGCCGCCCAGGCGACTGCCATTGAGCAAAACCGAAATTAAATAAACATATGTCTCCATTTCGTTGGATGTGTAATAAATCCCGTCAAACTGAGCGGATTTTATATAAACCACTGACCGAAGAACAAATGATACGTAGGGCTTGTTTGTTTCAGATTAATGTAGAGTTGCGTTTTACTGTAGCAGATTTGTGACGACTCAAAATATGTTATAACGAGTTCAAAAAATTATTAAAAAAATATTTTACAAACTTTAAGAAGTACTATTTAAAATCCCATAAGAATGACTATAAAACATTATATCATTTGGCTTACACAAAAATAACAAATTTTCATTTAATTTAATATGAAACAAACAAGGCCGTAGCCTCAATTGCTAGCCCAAAAAATCCGTCGTTTGTTCGAGTAGAATTTAAATGCCATCGAAACAACCACGGTGGGATTTGTGCCGTGATAGTTACCGACCCGTCATTAGGCAAGATAACTACCGTTCATCAATGACAGCGGCATGCAGATAATTTTTAGAAGTACTGAAATTGCACGGCTAGAGTTTGCATCTCTACTCAAATCCCATTCTAAATGCCACGTACAAAAGCAAAATTACATAAATTCACCTCATCTTCCTAGCACTTCACTAGGGTTTGGGTAAAACCCTAGCTCTGCTCCTCCTCTCCCCCTTTTCCTTGCTTCTCCTCCTTCTTTGAGCTGACCACTCTCTCCCCTGCCTCTTCTTCCCTTCCACCCCTTTCACCCCTCCTACTTCCCTTGTTGCTTCCCACGTGCAGCTCTAGGAGAGCAGCAACAGGGAGGGGGACGGGAGGAGAGGGTGCGGGGCGGCGCTGGGAGATGGCGGCGGCGACTGATGACGAGTGGCTGGGGGAAGCAGGGAGAAACGAGGGCAAGAAAGATCGGGAGAATGACAGATGTGAGGATGGGTGATGACTGATGGGGCTTTGAGATCCTCTGCTGTTGTAAACATAACTGCAGAGAATCGTTGAGTCATTACATGTGGGCTCAGAGGATGGTGGGGCCCGCGTGAGCCCCATATGTCAGTGAATTAACAGCCCTCCGCGTTTACGGCAAAGGATGCGCTCTCAGGTGATGGGCAGTATGGGTGATGGGCTGGACTTGGTCCACCGCCCAAAAGCCCTCTTTTCTTTACTGTATTACAGGCCGCCGCGCCGTTCAAGCGCCTCCCCTTATATTGCTGTGCGCAACTAACTAACCATCTACTTTTACCTTCCTCTGCTTTTCTTGTGCGCTAGCCGTGAAGAAAAAAGATTTAGGATCCTAATTCAGGTTTAGGGAGAGCTCGAGCTAATAGGGTTTCCTCTTTAGGGGATAAACTTGGTTTCTTTGTGTTTTGTGGATCTTTTAAACTGATATATTACTGGTTGAAAAGTTGTCACTCTCGTAGGATCTTTGTGCTCAAGTTCACCAGTTCTTGATGGTATTAACCTTTAAATGATTTATGTTGCGCTCAGTTTAGCGGTTCATGCCAACTAAAATTATTTCTCCTTCTTTAGGCACTAATTATCATTTCATTGGGCTGTTTAGGCTTACGTTTTTTGCCATTTGAGGATCCAGTGTGCACAGCCGATGGAAGTGTCTCCGATTAATACAAGTGGGTTGTAGAATTATAACTCATTGTGCTTCTTTGGGTAGTTTCTTGACAGAATAGCTGAGAAGATTTGGATACCGCCTATGAAACAACTGCAGGATTTGTACTGCCATTTTGAAAATGAATCAAACTGCGGAATGTGTACCTTCATTTTGATTAGTGTATCGTCTTTACTGAACAAGAATTGCACTGTGCGTTTCTTGAGCGCGATGATGCGATTTGAAAACTGCAACGCCAAAACTGGCATTCGATTTCAAGTTGAAAGCAACGAGGTGCATATGCTAACTGATTGGTACAACTTTGGCACTTAGCAGAATCACTTGTCAGTGAAACTAGTAAATGAGCTCATTATTCATCTTGCGAATATGTTCACCCAGGTGAACACATTCACTGTTAACCCTTGCATTGACTTCATGTAAATCCATATCTACAATCATCCACTTATTGAAATAAGAAAACAAGGTCACAGACGACCAAATCCTACCAGATACTATATTTTTATGTAACTCACGCACGCTTAAGCAGAACTACCATAATCGACGCAATAGCCAAGAGCACAAAGGTTGATGGGGGATTTGCAAAATCATCTTTGGTGTTGAGAATCAAAGTCTTCAACCTCCCCTTGGCCTGCCCCTCGTTCGAGGTTGCGATGAGGTCTTGCATAATGCTTGAAAGATTCGTCATCATCTCGGACACCAATGCCTTCATTCTCTCCACATAGTCCCTAAAGACTTCTCCCGTGCTTGGCAAAAGCTCACAGCTGCTTTGCACGCTCTCTGCGTCGACTTCATCTTCGGTAACACTCGAAGATTCACTAAGCTCTGAAGGGACGTGCAGAAACAAGTTATCTTGTGGAAACATTACTTAATTACGTAGATAATTCACTGGACGATGTTGACGAGTCGGCTAATGCTTACTTGTCTTGTAGAACTGCATGACTTTTTCATTATTCAGCACAGCGTTCCAAACATTCCTGTCAGAAGCAAGCGAGGCAACAACTTCCTGCAACCCAAAGGTTGTAAAAAAAAAACTGTAAATGCAAATGTTCAAAGAGAGAAATTTATTTGCTCAAAAAAAACAGAGAGATTTATGATGGAGAAGTAGAATATATGCAGCTATGCCTAAGGTAGAGTGGGAATGTTTGGTGAATAAGTTTCCGCACCCAAGGTTAAATAGGGATGGCTAGTCAGTATGGAGTAAGTGGCAAAAAAAAAAACTCAAAGGACTAAATTATTTGTGTTCTAGATTTTTAGATTTAAAATCATGTAAAAATTAGGGCACATGAAAGCAAAAATATTCGTAGTTTTTATTTTAATAGAAGACATGAAAAGAACGACCCTAACAGCCTAACTACAAAAAGCAAAACACGGGAATAACTTTTTGTCTTGAATCTTCACAGTTGTAATGCAAAGTTAAGAGGGTAGTACCTGAGCTTCAGGAACCTCATTTAGCATTGAGAATGCTCTCACAACACGCAGAGAGGCTTCAGATGAAACATGTAAATTATCGTAGTTGTCTTCATTCTTGGAAGTTTCTGAATGAACAAGATCCTGAGATGTTTTTGAGTGAACAAGGTTCGGAATTGCAGTATCTTGAGCAACCTTTGTAGGACAATCAGGTGAGGAATGTGAATGACCAAGTTTCAGATCATGAGATGTTTCTGAATGAACAAAGTTTGGAATTGCGGTATCTTGAGCAACGTTTGTAGGACCATCAGGTGAAAGAAGTGCCTTGGAAATATCCAGGTGAGGAACATGATGAGATTCAACCCTAACACTGATTTCATGATAATGTGTCACTAAATGTTTTTCACCGACAAAAGTACACAGAACAATTGCTGCCTAGACAGCAAAAGGGGGCATAAAGATAATAGCTGCTGCCTAGACAGCAAAAGGGGGCATAAAGATAATAGCTGCTGCCTAGACAGCAAAAAGGGCATAAAGATAACAGTTGAAGAAAAACTAAGGGTATGAAAGTATAAAAAAACCCATATATTAAACACTAATCTAATCTAATCACATTGTTATGGACATTGGACTACTTTACATGGTTCTCTGACATAATGTTAAAAATATCTATCTGGCATGCTTCGTGTATATATTTTGGCATTCACTTGTTTCTAAAAACAACCAGTACTTTAGAAGCAGATGTTCAGCAAAGCAAAATTTCTCATGGCACCAATCAAACACAACTCTTTTAGCACTTTGTGACAGGAAGACACAAATAAAAAACTTAAAACATATATAAAATAAACATGATATAACAGTTAAAAGATCTTTTCCAAACAATTGGTGGCACACTGGCACTGGCGTCTATCAAGAAAATAGGGAAGATAATCAGTCCAACATTGGGATGCCAATGCCGAGCGATTAAAATTGCATCCGCGATTTGCAACATTCCGTGATTACGAAGTACAAAATACTGCATCATATTTAACTACACAAAAGAAATACTGTTTTCATAACAGTAGCCCTGATGGGAAGATCGCACGGGCACGCTCGGGGAAGAAGAAGAAGAAGAAGAAGAAGAGAGAGAGAGAGAGAGAGAGAGAGAGAGAGAGAGAGGCAAGTAAGGCTAGCGATACGCACATCTCGAAGGCGTCCATGAGGTCGTGCGTGGCGGCCATGGCCTCCTCGCGAGTGGGCACGGGGCCGAACACCTCGCGGTCCGGGATGACCCAGTCGTCCACCACGCAGGTGGACGACTGGCGGCTGTCGGCGGCGGAGGCGGGGGCGGAGGAGGACGGCAGGACGGCACGGCGGACGGAGGCCGCGGTTCGGTAGCCGCCGACCACGGCGGCCTTGGCGGCGGCGCGGATGCTTCCCCCGGCCATGGCTTCGATCGCAACGCGCAAGCACCCCAACGAACTGGGCAAAAGTTGCGTAAAACTGTTGTGGATGAAACATGGAGGATTTTAAAAAAGGACGATCGCCTTGATCCTCACCGTCGAATCTAAAACGGACGGACGGACGGATCGCGAGGGATCTATCTATCAGGCGGGTGTGTTTGGGAAAACCTGCAGATAAGGCGGCGCTAACCGTGTAGATAATCCCGCCAGTTATTAGATGCTCATGATCAAGTTGATCCTAAAAAAAGATTACAACGGAGTGAATCGGATCCCACGGATCCCACCAGCAACAGAATTCTGGTGTCGTCGTCGTCGAGTCATCGCAAGCTGACTGATCCACTGCCCAGTCGTACTTATCTTGGTGCTTCTGCATCAGCAGATTCTACCAGCAACATTACCAAATTCTTTTAAGGAAATCATGTGCCTTGCCGTTTGATGATCATAATCAGAGCTCATATTACACGATTCGCCAAACCAAATCCGAACACGAAGCTTCATGCATCTTGCAGAATTACGGCTCAAAGGACAGGTTTGAACAGCATGCACAGAGGAGCATTTGGCAACTGGGATTTTTGCAGAACACCATGAGTTGTGCTTGAGCAGCAGATTGCCCACATCTAAAAGACACTGAACCAAAACTCTCGTGCCCACGTATCTATATGAAATTTGACGTCAGACCAGTGAGGCAGTGACACTACAAGAAAAGATCAAATATTGAAGGTGAAGCACATTATTATTAGGAAACAGAAAATAGAATCAACACCACACCTCGGCCAAAAGGCCTCAACTTATTATATGATTCGAGAGTACTCAAAACTACACATATACAGTTCTGCCATCTACATTCTGACCTATACGATACATCCAATGGGTCAAATGTCAATAACTTGATATCTGTCAATGTAATAACGTATATGAATTTCAGTTCAAAAGGTCTCAAGAATTCCTCCACCCCTCGGGAAGCCGCCACCGTTTGTGCCAGTAAATCGACACCCGGGACCAGAGGGGAAACATGAAGCTGTAATCTGCAGCCTCATCAGGCAGCCCACCTATTGTCAAAGGAAGCCACACATACCGTGAATCTCTTAGATCGGATGGGTTCCACCGATCAGCCATGAAGATGAATGAACCTGGTAGCCCTGGAAGTGGCAACACAAATGTACTCTGGGAGAAGAAAGTTGTTGATCTGAAGATCTCATTGCCTCCCACACAAGGGTTCCCTAGTGTCTCCCAAGGTCCCATGATTGCAGTGGCTGCATGGGCCAGCGCAGTGTTTGGCGCCCAGCTTGTGCAGCCTGAGGTAATCATGTAGTATGTGCCATCATGTTTGAAGAGTGCAGGAGCCTCTCGATGCTGTGCAATGAGAAGCCTTCTCATATTATCCGTGATATCAAGGTAGTCATCAGTTAACTGACCGATATGGAGCTCGCTATTGTCCTCGGAAGAATATATCAGGTAGGCCTTCCCATTGTCATCCTTGAAAATGCTCATGTCTCTACTTTCACAGTCATGTGGACGCTTGCTGTAGAGGTAAGTGAATGGACCTGTTGGGGAGTCGCTAATGGCCACGCCAACTGACGCTTTGGTGTAGTTAGTATCATCTATGTGCATCCACATTACATATTTGCCAGTAAAATCATTATAGATCACCTTAGGCCTTTCCAGGACATTGGATTTGTGAAGATCATGTGTCACATTATTTTCCTCACCACGGAGCACCACTCCTTCGTTGGTCCATGTCCACAGGTCCTTGGAAGAATAACAGCTTACTCCAACGATGTCAACCTGGAAAACAGTTTGTCTTGGTTAGGAATGACAACTAGGAGAATTAGAAACTCTACATAGTAAAATTGGAGTATATAACGAGCTAGCAACAAATGGTAGCATAACAGTAAGTTCCACTGTTGAAGATCACAAATATGCCAGCAGCAAAATTCATGTGTATGTTCACATAGTGGTGCATTTTGCTTGCTGTGAAACGTAGAAAATTATGATGGTTCCCATGGTACGTTGTGACAAGAAAAGCCCGTGATTGCTTATATCGAGCACAGGCTTCTTCTTTTTCTTTTTCTTTTTTTGAGAGCGAGCACAGGCTTCTTCGGTAAAGAGAAACCAGAAGTGTCAGTGCTCTGTATGTCAGGACAGACTGCTAAACTCTATCCAGGGGATCCTTAATGAACTAGGAAATGCCAGCGTATGAGAACAAGGCCTCTTCTCCATTTTCAAATCCACTGCCATATTTCCTATCAAGTTGATTAGCTGATGATATCATATGCTTTGGCACTATTGAAGTCAATTTAGATTGACCAAATGAAAGAATTGTAATCATGGCAAACTTCCTAAGCACTATTATTTTTCTTTCGCAGATCTAACATCCTATCTTAGTGAAACGTTGAAACCAAATTGCTTCTTCCATTATTACGACCCAATGCTATGGGAACAAGGGAATCATATTGCTACGTTATTATTTGATTTCCACTTTCAACTATCATGCAAACTTCCACCTAAATCTGCTGATACTGTGACTGGAATAATTGGGCATACCATTATACTAAGTGTTCAATCAAAGTAAATAGGAAAGGACACATATATTCTTCATGCAAGAGAAGAGCAGACTAAAAAGTAAAGTACAATAAAGTATTAAAGTTGTGGAAGATTTTATCTAACTTTATCTCTGGAATTTACATATTAAAACTACATTCCCAGTGACCTTCCTTAATGCAACCCAGGAAACTACCTTACCTTCCCAACATAACATTACTTCCAACATGTCCCATGGCAACTGGGCCTCACCGACAGGATCTAAAAGGTCAGGAAAATTAGATGCATGCATTAGCACACACTGTACTCCATGGGTACTGAAATCCTTATAAGCATATTTAGAGCAAATAGGCATACTATTGTGCTTATAGGTTTTAGCTGTCTGCGAGTAGTACTATCCATCCATTGACATGATTACTTAATATTGCAGCAAGGAATAGATTAATATAATAACACAAATGTGTTTACGATGATTTTCCATCATTTTTCTTCACTGCACTATTAAGCCTACTTCCACCTGTTATATGTATAAAGATGAAGGATGAAGGCAATAAATTTATATCCTATGCCTGTAATTAGCCAGTACAGTTTGATTCAGGGAAAGTAATGTATGTTTCATTATTACTCTACCAAATGCCAGGAGCTATTAATCCCACAAGTGATACCAAAACATAGGTATCAGAACAATTTGACTTACCCGATCAGCTCCCTTACTGTGAGCTTTGTACGTTTTGCCGTCCTTATTCTCTCCATACCAGAAATAGGTCTCAGTTCTTTTCTCATACAGTACACCTCCTCCATGTGCTTGGATTGGATGACCATCAGTGTCAAGCCAAACTCTCCCTGGGTAGTAGAAGTACATGCTGTCATTCCCACCATTGATTGGATCCATAGCCAACTTCCCTTCTGGGAAAAACATAGCATGTACCGCAGAAGACTCGTCCAAGAACTCATCAATCACAGTAGGTGGCCTCTGCTCCCCCTTGCGCCGCACAGCCCGGGGATTCCTCCGGCTCCGGGGAGGTGATACCCGGAACTTTTCCTCCTCGACCTCCTCCAGTTCTCTCACAATTGATCGATGGATCTTATATACCATGGTGTTTTCGCCTTCCTTATGAATGATAAGAAGATGGAAATTCACAACGATGACCAATGCCGCTAGGCTCCACACTATCAGAGTTAGAGAACGATGGCTTGCCGCATAGCAGCGGAAAGCTAAGGCGTTTGGCTGCTTGCTCCTCGCACCCATGTTGCCCCTTCTGTACTCCAATTGATCGCTGCAGTAAGAAAAAATGGTCAGCTCGAACACTGCAGAAATTATGCTACAAAAGTAACAGGGGTTAGATACAGAATTTTCTGTGAAATATTTTCATTTTTTGTTGAGACAATCACACAATTTGTCTGAAAAAAGGAAGGAAGCCACACAATTACAGCACCCAAACACGAAATTTTCCAAAAAAGAGTATGGTTATATCCAACACTTCAATGGCCCCAAATTTCATTCCTAACTTAGCGCTGCATGTACTAGGAAATTTTGCATATCATTTGCCAATTCCAGCAAGATTTAAAAGAAACGAGCGAGCTCAACAAGTATACCATGGCCAAACAACCCGCTCCCCTCCAGGAGATTAAAGCATGCACCAACCAGAAAAATCCAATTTTGAGCGGCCTAAACTTGAGAGGTGTATGAAGACTCAAAGAGTCCAGCAAATTTCAGCACGCCCCAACTGAGAGAGCGTATGAAGAATCCGACAAAACAGCGTGACCCAAACTGGAGTAGTAACCCAGCAAAACACCATGCTCATAGAATCGTCCCAAGGCCACAGAATCATCTAAGAACTTACTTCACAGAATGGAGAGACGAGGAGACTGGAAGGTAAAGAAAAGACAACAAGCTCACCAGGGCAGGTTGATCCAGAGAACAAAACGACGCAAATTAAAAGCTAAACTCAAACCTAAACCCCGTCAGGTAGGTACTCCGTAGTCCGTACCTACACGCACTGGAAGAACCTTCCCAACCACTAATCAAAAAAAAAAATCATCAAAGCTAGCTCACCATGGGCTGCTGCTCCTGAGATCTCGACCTGACGCTCTGATTAAGCGACTAGCTAGCTGTGATCCAACCCCCGGGGACACTGCGGGGACTGCCTTGGCTTGAGCGGCTGGCAATGTCCCCCTCCCGGCCGCAAACTTCAGCCAAGAAACGCGACGAGTGGTTCGGTTCGGCTCCTCCTCTCCCTCGCGACGGACAGCGAAGCGCGGAGTCGTTCTGGAAAGGTCGCCCGTCACATAGCGGTGGGTGCGTGGGGAGTGGCGAGGCGGACTGGAGCCTGGAGGGGCAGCGCCGCAGCCCGCAGCCACCGGACACCTGTGCCGCGTGCGGCGTGCGTGCGCGCGGCGGGGGCAGGGGAGCAGGTGGCCGCCGTGCTTGATGTGGCACCGGTCTGTTCGTTGGACTCCTCTCCGAGAGCCCTCTCTTGTCTCGTGGAAGCAGGATTATAACGGTAGTGCAGTATTGCCGTGTTGGTTGGGTCAGAAAGCGAGTTAAAAATTAGCGGCGGAAGAGGATGGCTGTGTGATTATTATATGC
This sequence comes from Raddia distichophylla, assembly GCA_005191435.1. Taxonomy (NCBI): domain Eukaryota; kingdom Viridiplantae; phylum Streptophyta; class Magnoliopsida; order Poales; family Poaceae; genus Raddia; species Raddia distichophylla. Next base: position 939,016 of record SPJY01029779.1, on the reverse strand, counting down.
ATTTATCACGTCCATAATCATACTTTTTAAGGCGAAATTAAATAGGTTTAATTGCATAATTGCCATATAAATCTGGTTAGCATGCATACCGTGACGAATATAAATATGAATAATGTGGAAGAAATAACATTTTAGACAGAAAACATATTTATGTTAAATAATGCGGATGGAATAGCATTTTGAACGGTAAACATAATTAAATTCGTATATTTACTTAAATACAAATAGGGAACGATGTTTTAAATAAAAAACAACTACAAAGTTATAGACTTTTTTAGAGTCACAATTTACATGTAAAATTTGTTTCCTTTTAACTCACATAAATACGTTTTGAGATTTTGAAAAGAAATTTGTAAAAAAAAATACATGACGGTTGTATCACATAGCCGCCAATGATAGTAGTATTATTGGTAGTTCTAGTATCGAGCTGCCATTGACACATTCGCTAGAGACTCGTTACAAAAAACGTCAATAATATCATTGGTAGACTATAGGAGAGCCGCCGGTGATTTTTTGGCTAGTGGTTAGATCATAGGCTCGTAAGTGATAATATTATTACTGGCAGTTTTTTTGAATTTTTAAGGCGGGGTAGGTGACATCACTAGCGGGTTTTGCAAAAAAAACATCTGTGGTTAGGATGCATAGACAAACAAATTTAGTAGTAGTGCATATATGAACAGTCTTTGGTGGACGTTGATTTGGGTTGAGATTTTTGTTTTCTGGAGTGAAGCATTTTTTGCATTTTTTTGTGAAAGGGAAACAATGATGTTGAATTTGTGTGTCAATGAAATGCATAACATAGAAGGGCGCTAGAGCTAGATGAAACATATGAGCAACCAGACACCTTCCACTTACAACATGGCTCGAATTAATTGACACAAACAATCAAATAAGTGAATAACATCACTTGCATCCACTCAACCTAGATCACATCAGCCTTAATGCCTGGTATAAGCGAGGCGAGACTGATGCGATCAACTGAATAGACATCTGATGATGATAAGACAGTTAAGGTTGATGACGTGGACGAGGCCAAAAGGTGAAAACATGACAACACTCACACAAGCTTGATGAGTACAATGAGGAGAGCACATTGAATGCCTCATACGTGCTACGGTGCTAGATGCATTACAAATGTGCATGCAGTCATAGCCATATTGAATATGCTAGGATGAGCAATGCAACCAAACAAAATTTCATGGAGCATGATGTCTCGATCTACCATCCATAAATAACTTTCAGAACAAAATGGTTGGTGCGCGTCACATGGTTTGCATAATCGAGAGGATGAAGAAAGTGCCTCAAACCAGGCTCAATTACACATCACCGAAAGGATTAAGGGTAAGATTGTTGATTATATGCACTCTTTCACTCCAAGGAAGATAAAGTGCATGGGCTGAATTGCACGTGAGATAAAACCATGGCTCCCGACATATACTTAAACCATACCACAAAAAGTCAGAAGCAACGATGAACACAAGATGTGAGAAACGACATTAAATTATATATTTCTACCACAAACGACATATTAGTGCTTTGGATTTGGGATTGTTGGACATCGGTCACATGATACTTAACAAAAGTCATAGTCTATTTTAACCCATATTTGGATTTGAATTGTAATTCACACTATAGCACCACTATCTCCCATCTAAGTCTTCTTTAATACTCCCTCCGTTCCAAAATATAAGGCGCGCATGTATTTCAGAAAGTCAACGTTTGCAATTTTTGACTAATAATTAAGCTAAAAATATGTATGTTCAATGTTATGCATGCGATATAGTTGGATTCATATTTTAAAGTACTTTCGTATGATGTTAATTTTAAAGTTATTGATAATATATTGTGAGAGAAAATAATGGTCAAAGTTCTACGTTAAAGACCGCACCAAAAAATTATATGCCTTATATTTTGAAACGGATGGAGTTCCAACATTTCGCAAGGCTGTATATGTAGCTGTTTTTATATGATGGGCAACTCATATAACCAATGCACTAGGACTAGGAGTGTCTTTAGTGCTCACCAATGGTAGCTAATTCTAGGCATTGTAATTGATCCCAAACACTAGAACTAATAAAATTTAATAGAGTGAAACATAGATGTGTGCAGTGGATGAATAGTATCTAAAAATACTTACGATTTATTAAAAAAGAGGCATACAATATTCTAATACCACAAAACTCTCAATATCGAAGTCAGAAAATACCACCAATACACAAAATAAAAAGAGCAAATACATTATGGGTTTGTTCTCGTCAGCCTATTTACTTACTTTGCTTATTTAAGAATAATTTATTTTTAATCCATACTTTTTCTATATCATATAATTTTCTAAGAGTTTTAAAGCAAAAGTAAAATGAAGTGCACGTGGTTCTTGATTTTATATAAAAGGATTTTAAAGTTAAGAAAATAAATCAAATAAAATAAACCTGGTGAAAACAGACCATAGTACCGGAACAAAACAGAAGTCGGGGATGGGTCGAGCAAGCAACACGGTTGGGATTGGATGGGAGGGAGCGAAGAAATTCCGATAAAATAGAACAGCCAGCCACGCGAGGCCGTATGATTGGTGGACGCCAATAATACCGTCCCTAGTCTCTCTCTGCTCTCTCTCCTTCCTCGCGGGTCGCGGCGCGACCTCTCCGTCGCTCTCGCTCCTCCTCCCCTCTCCATCCACGCACCGCCGCCTCCTCCTCCTCCTCTTCCCTTCCCTCGCGGAGAAGCAGCGGCTCCCATCTCCGGCCCACCCCACTCCGCTGCCCCGCGGCCGCCCAGGTCCGAGGGAGCGGCCGCCATGTGGTTCTGGGAGGCCTTCCTCAACTGGCTCCGCAGGTACGGACATAACCCTTAGTTGGTGTGTATGTGTGGCGATGCTTGTCCGCGTCTAGGCGGATTCGGTTCCTCGCGTTTCGATCTCCCGTGCATTGCGGGGCTGACGCGGGGATCGGCGGGTGGGAGATCTGGGAGGTGGCGAGTTCGCTCGGGATTCGGGATTGGCTCGTGAATCAGATGTTTTGCGCGGTCTTGCATGCTCATGCAGTCATGCTGTGATGGATGTTGAGAATATTATTTTCTTCTCTTGATAGGAAGAAAGCTTCGAGATGTAGGAAGTCTGGCATAGTTAATCTTTGGCCAATAGGTGATGGTGTTCTCTTCACCAGCCATGGCACGGTGATCGGAAAATTGGGCTCTTTCGGTTTTCACCTTGGCCAATAGATGATGGTGTTTTTTTTTCCACCTGCCGTGGGACGGTGATCGAAAAATTGGGTTATTTTTGGTTTTCGCCTCCATCGTTAAAGCTCATATTTTTGGGCTTTTTCTGTGAACCGTGGTAATGCTGTCGACAGAACATCTGTCTAACGAACATGGTAATCAGAGTATTGATTGGGCATGGCAACGGGATTCCTTGGCTGGCTTGTCTATCAAATTATTGAAAATCAATGTGCCAGTAAAAATTGTCCATGCATAGGGGGTGAATGATATTTGGATTCCTAAATATTAGCTTAGTTAAAAGGTGTTGATTTATCCTATGTTAAACGCAAAGTGTTTGTTTTTAATCTTGGGACTTTCTAAGATGCATGCAAATTATTCTGGGCTGTTCATTTTACTTTGATCCAACGGAGTAGCGATCTCTTACCTCTTAGGGGGTAATGGGTAAGCATCTATTGTGCACTCATGGATTTTGTGTCGGCCTGAAGAAAGAATTTGTTTGCTTGGATTGTAGAATTAGACCAAAGTTGGTATTGCTACTGTTGAGTATCAATCTTTCACATTGAAAAGGGTTGCTAGTAGGCTATGATGTTTCATTTCTAACTGCCAGCCAGGTAGCCGGGTAGGCTTTGGTTTAGATATGCATATAAAAACATTAGAGCTTGATTCAAAGGATGTTTTGCACATGCATCTCTTCGGTGTCAAAGAAATGTGTTCCAACTTACAAGAAAAATATGAGCTAAGTATGAACGGGGATTTTGTTTTATGCAGCTTGAATTAAACATTTTCTTACTTTTTGCATCCGCAGCCTCTTTTTCAAGCAAGAGATGGAGCTTTCCTTGATAGGGCTCCAAAATGCTGGGAAAACATCGCTTGTGAATGTCATTGCTGTAAGTATCAGTTTATGTATGTCTGGCATCGCTCACTTGAAATATGACACTTTCTCATGGATTGCCTTTCATTTTACAGACAGGAGGCTTTAGTGAGGACATGATTCCTACTGTAGGATTCAATATGAGAAAGGTGACTAAAGGAAATGTCACGATAAAATTGTGGGATCTTGGAGGCCAGCCAAGATTCCGTAGTATGTGGGAGAGATACTGTCGCGCAGTTTCTGCAATTGTGTAGGTTTCTTTCTTGCCTTGTTTGATTTTGTAGTTAGAATATGGTTATACTCACCAGCTGTCATGCTTAGTTGTTGGCATGTTGCACATGCCATTATTTTATTACATCATGCTCATATAATTAATTGATAATGGCATGTTGCACATGCCATTATTTTATTACATCATGCTCATATAATTAATTTTATCAATTATTGAAATATTCAAATATAAGTAAATGTGCTGCTACAAATCCATTAGAAGCAATTAGTCAATTAAATTACTAGACAGCCCAGACCCAGAGTAGCATCATATATGTATGGCCAATTGGCCGTTCACTGTTTATGAAGTTGACCTTGAACATTATGGGCGAACCATGAGACTAGATTTTATGGGCTTTGAGTTTAATCGCTTTTTGGTCAACTATATTGTTGCATATATGTTTCTTGTTTATGCCAAAAAAGGCTTTGCGCAAGGTTCTTTTACTTCTTTTCTTTTTCCCTTGCTTTTATACTGTAGATGTCTTGCCTGCAACGATAAGTGTATCTGTGTATGTGTTACTTGAGGAAAAAGTGTGTGTATTAGTTATACTAGATAACTAGATAATGATGATTCATTGTTTATTCGTTATGACTTTGTGTTACTTTGCTATATCATAGATGGTGATGGTTCATTTTTGTATTTGTTTCGTGCTTTCTATCATTTTTGCTTGCTTAATTTAATAATTTGTGTGCTGAAAGCTGTCAAGCTGGATGGTTTCCTGTCCTTATTTATTCCCACTAGCTATTATTTTGTGATAGCTAGCTGTGTAACAACTTGATTACCTTTTTTCTCAAAGCATGGTCTATAATTTTTTCTGGTTGTTATAACTGATACAACAAATCATGAGAATCAAAAGTTCTATATTGTTGTGTTTGTGTAGGTATGTGGTTGATGCAGCAGATCGAGAAAACATGGCCATTGCCAAAAGTGAGCTCCATGACCTTCTGAGCAAGCCATCTTTGGCTGGTATCCCACTGCTAGTCATTGGCAACAAAATTGATAAACCCGAAGCTTTCCCTAAGCAAGACTTCACAGAAGTGATGTAAGTCGTGCAATGCTACCACGAACTGATAAGATTTACACATATAAGTTTCTGTTTGATAATTCATATGCCACATTGTAGGGGTCTAAAGACCATCACCGACCGAGAAGTGGCCTGCTTCATGATATCATGCAAGAATTCAACCAACATTGACTCTGTCATCGACTGGCTTGTGAAGCACTCGAAAAAGAAGAATTGATAAATGCGTAGCTTTTGAAGCTCCAGATTCTGTCTTTTTGCATGTCGCGTAGCATTGGGGATGTAAATTATGCGAGGTCTGGATCAGGAAGGTTCTGTTCATAATTTTCTGACTTGCTATGGCAGTATGTTGGTAGGCCGCATCTCTTACCGTGCACGCGTATGCTCTGTTACAGTTTACAGTAGGCTTCATTCTCGTGTTGAATACCTGCTTGGTGAATTTGAATTTCTGTGTGGTTTCTGTATTTATTTCTTTTTTGTAAATTTGACAAAATGTTGTTACTGCTACTGATTGAACGAGATTGTTATGGGTAAGCAAAATAGGAGCCAAATGGTCCATGAATAGTACCTTATGTTGCATTACGACACTGTAGCACGGGGATTAGTCAGTGGCTTAGTTAAGATTAGATCCAATTTTGAATTAGATAAGATCAGTTTGTTTAGAAGATAAGATTAGTTAAGATTTCTTTCTTAGAGTAAGTATTTTATCTCTATAAAAGGGATGTGTTATGTATCTTTCTATCCATTCAAACAATGAATTAAAAATTGAGATCCGATAACAGTCTAGACGTTAGTTTCGGCAATAGTTTGTGTCGCACACGTAAAGGGCTATATCCCCTATCGTTGCAAGGCAATAGTTTGTGTCGCACACGTAAAGGGTTGTATCCCCTGTCGTTGCATGCTTGCAACAGAGAGCTGCTGGGGCTAAAACAAATAAGCTAAAGTAAAAAATGTATTATTTCACAGATCTTGGGCACCAAGGTTTCCATGATTTTACTGTATCACTTGGCAAGTGGTAAATAATTTTTTTTATTTTGGGTGTGGAAACTACGGTGGAATTATGCCGCATAAGAACATGTAGGGATCTAATATTAGCCTTCTTAGTGAGCTAATACAGAATGCCATACTAGTATAGCAAGTACTATCATCTTGGGCACCAAGGTTTCCATGATTCTACTGTATCACTTGGCAACTGGTAAATAATTTTTTATTTTGGGTGTGGGAACTACCATGGATTCATGCCGCATAAGAACATGTAGGGATCTAATATTAGCCTTTTTAGTGAGCTAATACAGAATGCTATACCAGTATAGTAAGTACTATCATCTGGTATGCCCATCACACTAGACAATAGTGGATGTATGTACTATGCCAAACGTAGTGCGTTACGTAGAATTTGTCATTTCCCTAAAAAAAAATTAGGTCTTTTCAGTGAGCTAATACAAAATGCTATATCAGTGTAGCAAGTACTATCATCTGGTATGTTCATCACACATTCACACTAGACAATAGTGGATGTACCATTCCAAACGTACTGCGTAACGTAGAATTTGTCATTTCCCCCCAAAAAAAAAGTTTAGGTCATTTTGAACGCTCAGCCTCCACGAGACTGGTGTTTACACAATATTAACCACATCTCATTATTATTCATTTATTTTTCAATCATTATCATATTGAGGACTACTAGTGCACAAGGATGACAATGGGTCCTGTTCCCCGATGGGAATTCCCCTATTAGGAGATGAGTATGAATAAATTGTCCCCTGTGTGGATGAAAATGGGAAAAACTCTCCCCCATCGGGTATGGCACAAATGAAACCCAACCATACATGCCCCCCAATTATATCTTCTAAATCATCCACACTAACAATCCACCCCTCTCCCCCAAAAGGGGATTTTAGTAAATAACCAAATATAACATTGGGGCTAAGGGTCAAATTAGTAATTTTTCTTACATCTCCTCCCCCTGGGCCCAGGTACCGCCAAAATAAAGAGCCATGAGTATTAGAAGAAAAGCACCTATACCTAACAAAATTAAGTGAATACCCAAAATTGTAGTCATTTTATTTCTATCTTTCCATACAAAACCAAATAATGGAAAAGATTCTTCAAGAGTTTTGGGTCCCAGAAGCGCGTGATAAATGCCACCGAAGCCTAAGACTGCAGAGAAAATTAGGTAAAGTGCTCTAGATACAAAGTACGAAAAAGTATCTAGAACTTTCCCCATTAGGGGCATTTTTGTTTTCCGGGACTCGGTTGGGAACCCAAAATGGCCCATTAATCTACTGCTGGTCGAGCCCACCATATGCGCCATCCATCAGCCCACTTCTTCATTAGCCCAACCCACCATGCCTCACCTTACCCTAACTTTTCTAAAGGGTTACCCAATCATTCAATATGCAGATGTCCCTTGACAACCCATATAATTCCACAGATGATTACCTAATCATTCAATATGCAGATGACACACTTATTATTATGCTAGCTTTAGAAAGGCAATTGTTTTGTCTAAAAAGAATCCTACAAACCTTTTTAAAGTTTACATGATTGAAGATTAATTATCACAAATCCTCACTTATTCCCATTAATGTTTCATTAGAAAAGACTCAACAATCGGCAGGTATCTTTGATGGCAAGGTTGGCTCAATGTCTTTCACCTATCTAGGTCTTCCTTTGGGCACCTCTAAACCGAAATTTCAAAAAAAAAAAAAAAAAAGCCTCTGATCACTCGGGTTGAAAGGCGTCTTTTTGCTAGTGCAACGTTCCTCTCTTACGGTGGTCGTTTCACTCTAGTTAATTATGTGCTCTCCTCGCTCCAACTTACCTCGTGTACTCTCTATGTCTGCCTGTTCGAGTGATTTCCATTATTGACAAGTTTAGAAGATATTGCTTGTGGAGGAGTTCAAGGAACTTAAACTCCAAAAGCCCACCTCTAGTGGCTTCGGATGTTGCTTGTCAACCAAAACTGAAAGGTGGCTTATTGTAATCAACCTTAGGCCTTTACATTTCAACTTAGCGTAGCTTAGTGTTTCACTATAATAAAATTTGAGAGTCTTTAAAGAGAGGTTTAATTATTGTAAAAAATAGAAAATAGTTTTATTATGTTTAAAAGGGCTACTAAAAATCTGAGAAAAATCATTACAAATTATTACACCAAATAGGCTATAATAAAAAAATTTGCTACAGCAAAACGCTACGCTACGTTGGGTTGAAATTTATGGGCTATTTGGTTATCTGCATGGAGGCTGATCAGGTCGGGTGAGCCACTGCATCCGTTGTTTGGTTGCCTGATTTTACTGTTGGAGCCAGGCCAGTCTCATGCAATTTCACTGTTATAGCCTGGCTCAATTGGAACCCAGGAATCAACCATCTCTCCAGGTGCAGGCTCTCGTGCACAGGAATGCAACCGGTACACAACTCCCGCATGTGCAGGCAAGCACTTCAATACACTTTTTTAATTCGTTTTTTATATATCTTTTGATTAGTATGTCCAACAACCTAACCGATTTAAAAAATGGATTCCTGATATCTTTTTGAACAAAACTAGACCACATTTGCCATATAAATTTTAAAAAATTAATATTTTTTATTTTCGATTTTTTTTATTATCTATTGTTAAAAAAAATTAATTTTCTCTTTAAATTTATATATTTTCTGGAATTTATTCTTTAAAGTTGTTTGTACTCTTCTTAAATTTTTATACCCCACACTAATCTGTACGGTCAACCAAACAACATCTTTATGCAGACTGACTCAACAGATGTAGAATAACCAAACAACATCACTTGCATCTCGTCAGCCAGGCTCATCTCAGCCTGGCTGACTCGTACGGGCCAGGCTGAGATGGTTCGTGCAATCAAACAGCCTTTACAAGACCTTAATTTGCAAAACCAGGCTCTCTTTCGAAACACTTGCACAAATTTTTCAATCGGCAATTGTTATCAAACTGATTTCAAAGAACACATCGGGTTCTGTTCTCTTCTTTGCGGAAGAAATTGATCTCTCTAGTTGGTATTTATAAATGTACAGCTAGTTGCACCATTGGTGATAGGTTTTTAGCCTCGGAAGACCTCTTTTCATCAAGATATCACTCTCTTGTTGTTTAGAGTGAATATGGACGTTGCTTCCTCTATTTGTTTGTGGCATAGTTTGTTTATAGCCTTTTCACTGGTTCTTGTAAATGGTTATACATATTTTATTTTTCAACGCTTTATAGCGCATATTGGTTTCGTAGGCCGCTTCACCGTCTTGTCCACGTCGGCGTTTTATGCTGGCCCTTCCTTGCTTGCGATGAGCGGTCCTGGTAGCTGTGCGTCAGCCGCTCCACCTACTTGTGCCCGCGCTGCTGCTGATTTATACGTGTCCTGCCACAGTCCGGTACGTGTGCCGTGGTAAGTCAGCCCTGGTGGTTTTGCAAAAAAACCCTTTTAGTTGCCCATTTTATGCTGCTGCCCTTGCAGCTTTCTTTTAAGGCCCTACCGCCGTTTCGCTGTGTGTGTGTGTTCTTGTGATTTTGCCCTTTGTATTTTCGTCGTCTTGCATTTTGGCCCTTTTAGCCTTTGTAGTTGTACTCGGTTTTCCAACGAATTACTGTCCAATGCCATTGTTAGTTCCTATTTGGTTAACACGTGTTTACCTGTTTTTCGTGCTTGAATAGCTTGCTTTGCATTTCCGGTTTCATCGTCTTCTTCGCTGCGTCGTTTCGTCCGTCGCGTTCTTCCTTTAATTTATACTAGGACGGTAGGCGCGCCCGCGGCGCGCCGTAGACAATGGGGTGAAAGAAGAGTAGGTCCAAAAAATGAGCTGAGCAGAATTTATCAAACAAATAATGACTTGTTCATCCAAGAACATATATATCATATAATATAGACCCACCATTGACATAAATCATTCAGGAAGCATCCATATAAGGAAATCACATATTGATTATCGAATTGCTGTATAGAACAAATCACTTTTCTACCCAAACAGCTCACAATGGTTGTGTACTGAGGTGAACCACAAGAGAAACAGAAAATAACAATCAGTAATCACATGCTTCTGCTCTGCCTTTTGTTGCGTCTTGTTGCACAGAACAAATATACGGCAGAAAGCACTTATAAGATGAACATCCCTCATGACGGGTAGCCTGACACAAAGGGAGAAAATTGATTTAGAAGACAACCTCCTTTGTGTTGCAAATGGCTTTAAAAAATAGCAGGCCAGACAATGCGAGAGCAAGATTGAGTGATCAGCTAACACTCAATAACATCACTTGTAATCTAACAATGAAAAAGGCCATTAAGCATGGATGTATATAAGGCACAACTTATAGTTAACATGGTATAAAAAATATGTACGTATTGACATGATACCCACTACATGTTTTGCTAAATCATGGCATTCTTAAAATATGGTTATATACGAAATGTACCTCAAGGATCTAAAGATATGTGAAGCTCAAGGCATGCTATTATAACACCCTTGGTATGAGATGCTTCATAGCTATTTTTAGCTTCTCTTCAGGAGTGTACCCTGGTAGCTCAATGATTTCCATCTGGTCTAACAGAGGAGGGGGAATAGGTTGCATCCTGTTGGTAGCTGCAACAAATATGATATTTGATGGGTCAAATGGCACATTCAAATAGATGGTGAAAGTGTATATCAGTTATAAGTAATCCAGAACTTAGGCTCTTATAAACAATGGGAGACCACGCATTGGAACTATTGAACTAAATTTGTGATCAGAGACATGCCGTTAAAAAGGCACACATGAAGTTAACCCTTAATAACTTGTACGCACTAACTTGTATGATTTTTTAAGGGCTAATACTCATTTTCATTAAGGAACTAACCGGTTAATCATATAAGATGCAATTAGTATACAGATGAAATAAAAGGATATTGGGCGATGAAATATCTTAAACATCTCTAAGAAGGCTGTCAGGAGAGAGAAGCATATTTGACATGTTCTTCAATATCTTAAACAATAAGTTTGTAATCTGCCAACAAGCATAAGCACATGGAGATAAAAGAAACAACTACTAAAAATGAACCAAATAATAGGCCGCCTTTTTAGTTAGCAGACCAGCAATTCCTGTAGGAAAGAATAGGAAAATAGTTTTTACCTGAAGGGCTGCTGGCTAAACACCTTCTCATAGCCTGACAAAGGCAAACAACAGCTACAATATTTATGCAAATAGGTCAACCTTTGCTTAACTGAGGAATATCTTCTTGATAGTGTTCAACCATGATGCATATACATCTATACCAACACAATAAAGTTTACAAAGACCTGAGACAGCAAGTCACTATAAAAAAAAAATAGAGGAAACAAAGAAGTCCATTCACTCTTCTGCGAATCAGCGAGGCAGTGAAATGGAAAACACTGCAAAAACTGTTGAACCTGGTAGATATCAACATATATGGCATAGCAACTATGTCAGGAAAACAACGGCGACTGCCCGATTGCACTGTTGCAGCTGATTTCACCATCCGTGGCCACAAGGGGGAAAAACCAGAATTTGATAGAAGTAACATATGAAGTATTTAATAATTTTCTAAAAGATGGTTGTGTGCACCCAAGGCTACAACAGCCTGACATTAGAGTCGTTGTTGTTTAAATACTTTTTTTCATAAGACAAAGGCAGCGCATGCATAGCCAAAAAAAAAGTACATTGGCCTAATAAATTTTTCTAGCTCTGTGTAAGAACACATACTGGCCTTTACACAAGTAATCCTCCTACCAGGCTTGCTAATTCGATGTACCTGTAAACCAGGTGTTTGAGCATACTTTACGATATAATTACACAACCAGAAAAATATTTACCATAAAATGGTTCATTGCACAAGAGGAACCAAGGCTATGGAATATACACAGCTGCCATGATGTGCGTACAGCGTGACCGTATTTGGGAGCTAAAAAACTGAGCTTTAGAAGCTAACTGTATATATAATCTATATGTGAGGTTAAAAAACTGAGGTAAATTTGTATAGAAATAAAACTTTGTTGCATTCATTAAGAAAATGAATATAGGGATAATAGCATCTGTGCAAAATCTATGAATCCTATAATCATACCTAAGTGGGAAGATAACAAAAAAAAAAGGGCTAAAAAAAATTGGTCTGTAATCAGAGATGAGCTATAATCCAATTCTTAGCCAATTCTTGGAACGTAAGCACACAATCTGCTGCACTAAACAATTTGAGTGATATCGATAGGTCAACGGTTAACATCAGTATAATATGTAAACATTATTTCATTCAACTGAAGGAAGATAACGCTTGATCGGAGCAATAACCCTGGTACATCTAAGATAACATTAAGATCCAGCTGTCCTGCCTTGTGTTATGTGAATAAGAAAAAGAGAAAGCAATATTAGCACCAGCGAACATAGGGCCTAGCTTCCTCTCAAAAACAAAATGCAGAGCCTAGCTAAACACGTGTATAAATATAAGCATAGCACTTTATTCTAAACCCTACCATTTTTCAATCAGAATGAGAAAGTAGCTAACAATTCGCCCGACTGAACTTGCAAACACCAAAAAAATTAGAATAAATTCTGTTTAGAGTTTATAAGAAGGCATCATCGGCTTGGTGAGAAGTAAGCTGGCTACACTCATAAATAGACATTTATTTTGATCAGTTACAACACAAACTATATGCATAACGCATTGGCATACTCGAAAATAGAAGTCTTCAATGGCGAACTACCAAAAAAAAAAGAGGAAAGCAACATTACCTTCTTTATTGAAAATTGATTGATCTAAATGCCTTGGCCAAGTATTCAACCTCATTTCATGCATGTACCTATGTTTGTTTATGAAGCATGCTGACCTGAGCAAGAACTAAAAGGAAAACGCAGAGTAAACCAGCAGTAAGCAATATAACATTAAACAATCTGCATACTTTAAGAGGCAATAGATAAAAAAGAAGATTAAACAAAAGAAAAGCTATAAAAAAAAAGAAAGGTACATTACCTTCTTTATTGAAAACTGAAAGATCTAAATGATCTGGCCAAGTATTCAACCCCATTTGCTGCTTGTGCCTGCGTTTGTTTACGAAGAATGTTGAACTGAGCAAGAAACGGAAAATGCAGAGTAAACCATCAGTAAGAAATAGAACATTAAACATCCTGCATATTTTAAGGGCATAAAAAAGAAGATTAGCAAAAAACAGTGCCTAGAGAGGTCAGTCAGTTCACAAAATTCAGAACCTAGCTGCAAGGAAAGAAGAGCAAGGTGCTGAATTGACCAATAACAACATGCACTTTGTCACTGTTATGTAAGCATTATTCTGATGATAATGACAAAGGAACTACGTTTATAGGAAAAAAAACTTGAACAAACATGTATTCATAACTATGTAAGGTTCTAAGAAAATAACAGAAGTAACCAAATAAGTGCTATTGGTGGCATGTTTGTTGTTTGCAAAGGGCTGTGGAGACAAAGGTCTATCAACTCCTCAAAGCAATCACATACGTAATTTATAAAGATATTTATGTATAGAACTAAAAGATCAGAAGAGAATACAGTTGGGAACCCACCCCATGGCCCTGCAAGTCCTTGAGCTTCAAATTTCGTAATACAGAACTGAGTCATTAGAGGAACAAGTTCATATAGATGTACAATCGCACGGCTAGAGCGAGATGGTTGGTATATATTTTGACCCATCCAGAAACTGTTCTCTGTAGAGCAGTTGTGTAGGAGTGCCTTCATTTGGAACAAGCACCACGCCATGGATCTCTTCTTAGCAGGTATCTTGGTTGTGATCATTGTTCGGTTGTAACCCTATGCAATATCTGAATACTTTTCTAAGCAACGCACAAATTTCATGATATCAACACATGTATAAGATCATGAAGTTGTACCTTAGTCTCTGAACATATGGTTTGGATTAGCCTGGTTGCTTCCTGAAGCTCTTCTGTCTATACCAGTGTAAATCGTCGGTAACAATAAGAAGGCACTAAAATTTTTAGGAATAGAATGCAAGCACTAAGTGATGC
>SPJY01029779.1:865357-924073 GCA_005191435.1 Raddia distichophylla | reverse complement strand
GGCTAGCTCTACTCCGAAGTCCAAACTCGAAAGCCATCGGCGATCTCGGGCCGGCCAGCCCACAACGCCACAACCAGGCAAGTATGGCGGCATGGCTCTGCAAACCCCTCCGCCTCCGGCTGCTCGGCGGCGGCCACCGTCTCCTTCCCCCCCGCACCTCCACTTCCCACGCGTCCCAGCCACCTCCTCCTCCTCCTCCTCCTCCTGCCGCCACACCGCAACCCCCAGGTCGATGCCGCTACCGTCTTGCGAGATGTGCTGCAAAACACTCGCGAATCAAGCCGCCGCCGCATTCTAACCAGATTGGTGTTCACGCGCAGGGGCTGGGAAGGAGGCGGGCGCATGGTCCAAGCTCTTCCTCTTCGCTCCCGGCGCCATCACCTTCGGCCTCGGCACATGGCAGCTCTTCCGGAGGCAGGAGAAGGTCACATTACGCACGCGCGCCCAATCCTTGCTCCCCCGTGTATGGCGAACAAGGCCTCACCTTGTGCCTCTGTGCTGTTTCTCTCTGAATCTCAGATAGAGATGCTGGATTACAGGACGCGGAGGCTGGAGATGGAGCCCATAGCGCTGAACGACGTCTCATCATTTGCTGCAATGCATGATCCGGCGGAGCTAGAGTTCCGGAAGATCGTGTGCAAGGGCGATTTCGATGAGGAGAAGTCGGTGTATGTGGGGCCTCGCTCCCGGAGCATATCGGGTGTGACAGAGAATGGGTATTATGTGATCACTCCATTAGTCCCTCGGTCGACTGATACCGGCAGGTAAATTATTGTTGGAAAAGAATGGTTCTCTTGCTGTCGAACTCGTGGTTTGGGTGAAACAGCTTGGTTCATAGAAATACCCTTTGCTTGGGGAAGTTTTTTTTTTTTTGGGGAATTGGGGAAGTTATTGTTATAAAGGGCTATGGTAAGGGATATTGTTAGCAGAAGTGCAAACCTTACTATTGTTGAATCGGCAAATGATTATTTGTTGCAGCAGAACTGAAGTAACATTTTCTTTAACAGTACAAACTGCAGAGAAATATGAAAGCAGAAGGTGTCTCAGGATAGAGCAAAACCATTAGAATTGTGGAGATTTAAAGGATCTGCCCCTCTCTAAGTGGCAACTGGCAATTATGAATTAAAGGCCAGTTTGCAATTGTGATGTGCTGCGCTGTCGAATCTAATCAGCTGCGGAAATATTTACTAATTTTAGTACGATTTTGCTGTTATGGCTTCAATAAAATGCTTTCAACCTACTGGTACATCCAAGAATGGAAATAAGTAAACGCTGTTGAGTAGCCACTGCAATGCAAAACAGAGCCTAAATGGGAGGAAAAAACACAACCTTAGCTTGCTGCCATTGTAATTGTTCGTGATTTTACTGAACAGAGACTGAAATAATTGGGAAAAAAAAGAGCTTAGCTTGCTGCCACTATAGTTGTTTCTGATTTATATACTCATTTATTGGATTGACATGCATGCCCCTTTATTTTTTTTTTCTTTGGAGATGAAATTATCGCGGGGTGGGGGGGGAGGGTGAGCTGAGAAGGGAGTTAGTACGTATATCTCGAGCAATTTGCAAGTTGCAGCAATAAGGAAAAATCACTAGAAAAACTTCACCAAATTGGCAAATATTCAAACATTCATGTGGATTATCTAATGACAAGCCATACAACATGGTTTTTAAACATACCAAGGAGTGGCACTTGACCAAACCTTACAAAGTTGTTAGTGACCAAGCTTCATTAAGTCTGGTTGGACTTTATCTCTCACACTTCCTTCTCAAAGGAAAAGCTCTTGAAAAAGATATTTCCTGTGGTGATGCGCTGTATTCCAAGTTTCCAACCATCGGAAAAAGCTGTGGTGTCTTATTGCTTATCTTTTTTTCAAGCCGTTTATCTTTCTAAGAATTTTTTTGTCAGTTTGCAGTCACCTATCCTTGTGAACAGAGGGTGGGTTCCTCGTGGTTGGCGTGATAAATACATACCGAACCACCATGACCTTGGTGAACTATCAGAATATAAAGATGCCAGTAAGAAGACGGATGAAAAAGGTCCATGGTGGAAGTTCTGGTCTAAAGAGCTTGAATCATCTCCTGAGGTGATTTTCTTCCTTCCTTTTTTGCCACAGTCTCCGATCTTTTGCCTATATATTTTAATAGTTTGCATGTCATGCCTAGTATGCCAATTGAGATTTGAGTGTCAATACAAAACTGTCATGATCATCTGTGTTGAACAATGTTTATGGTTACCATCTTATAATATGTGTTCATATTTGTATTCTTTCAGTCCGGCACAAGATTGGTGCAAGTTACATTTTGGCTTTTTGCAGGTTGAAAAACCTGGAAGACCTCCAGCAAGAGTTACTGGAGTAATCCGAGGAAGTGAAAACCCCAGCATATTTGTTCCAGCTAATGAACCCAGCAGTGGCCAGTGGTTTTATGTGGATATTCCCATGATTGCTCATGCATGTGGTTTGCCTGAAAATACTCTCTATATAGAAGATATAAATGAAGACATCTCTGCAACAAATCCTTATCCTGTTCCAAAAGATGTCAATTCTTTGATCCATCATTCGGTCATGCCAGATGACCATCTAAAATACACCGTTACATGGTTAGTTCTTGTGAACATTCCTATTTGTACGTTGGGTATTTGGATTCTATAATAATCCATACACCTTTATTTATCAAGTTGGTCAAGCGCTATCTAATTGATAAATGTTCTCTTCCATTCAGTTATAGTTTTTCCTGTACTGCTATTACTGGAAATATTAGGCTTTGTGATAGGAACTGCCGTTTGCATCTAGAAAGTATGAGGGTAAATCCTGGCTGCATCTGATGCTCACTGTTGCCTTTAAGTTCATTGCCAGCTACAAATCCATTATGTATTGTTTGACTTCGACCTTGCCAGACCATGATAGCTCATCTTCTTACCAGTCATAAATATCTGAACGTAGGAAAGTCATCTCATATTCTGTTCTTGAACTGCTGATCCATTGTGAATCTAAATTTATTGGTTCTGACTTTTGAGAGCTGTGAAACAAAATCTTTAACCTATACACATTTTATACTGGATTAATGAATGGGTTTGTTTATATTTGAGCTATAAGCTTTATTTGGATGGATCAACCTTATATCGTTTGGAAATTATGAATCTATCATTTCCGTTTACATTATTACCATTGGTGGTGCACTGGTATCACTTTACTGGTGTGCTGAGTGCTGACCCACTATCTAATATTTTGACTGGCAAGCTAGGATTTGACTGATATCAGATATAGGATAAGTATTTCATGCACCTTGGTGTCTAGGCACTCAAATCAATTCCCAGTTGCTGTGCTTTGAGATTTATGACATTTGATATATATCTCTATATACCCTAAAAAGGTTTGTTTGATATATTGAACTCCCAAAAAAGCTAAATCATGTGTCAGTTCAAAACTCACTTACCATGAATATAACAATTAACAAGCTCATGGAACATTTCATACTGGAACTCCAAAATACGAATTGGTACGGTGCAAGCATGTGTTAGACAAATATTAGGTGGATAAATTGCAGTGAATTTAATTATTTCTTATTGGCATCTTTATACGTTATAACTGCTTGCATGTTTGCTGTTATTAGGTACACTCTTTCTGCTGCTGTGACTTACATGGCTGCAAAGCGGATTAAGACAAAGAAGGTTCGGTTATAGGCTTATAGCAGGGGTTAGCATAAATTTCCTGCACGTTTGTACTTATGAGCTATGAAGCCCGTGTTCCTGCTGCTTTGGAAGGCGTTGTCCAAAAAGTATTGCATCTTGCACCTCAGGCAATAATCATATTATTGTTTTCGCATTTGAAACGTGCGTCTTGGAGGAGAAAACAGTTTTTTTGTTGGCCAACTGCCTACATTGCATTGACAGGGAGGCCTGTATATTACTCGGAATATTTTTGATAGGGTTGCTATTTTTGTAGATTCTCTTATTGTTAGCCTTTTTGTTGACTGATCCACGAGGGACTGGTGCGCCGGCTGGCCCATAAGCTGAAACGACAATTCATTTTCGACCGGCAGACAGTTGCTGCAAGGCCATCAGAGCAGCAAACAGACTAATATCCAGATGGCGCTGCATTAGTGGTTTCACAGTACTTTCCAAATTGTTTTAAATAAAGTACTTGCCAAATTTCTATCTGGAATAACTTAACACAGCAGCAAAGCTCTTGAGAATGTGGCTTCACTGCTGCCTCTATCAAGTGTATGTGTATGTCTATGTGTTCATCTCGACTACAGCAAATCAAATTCATCTCAAATGCAGTCAATCAAACTGATGCTACTTTATGTATGTCCTCTGGACCTCTCATTACAGAAAAAGAGAGCATTGACACAGATGGATCCCATCTTCCCATGGTGCAGAGCATGTGTGATTGTGTGAAGGGGAAAATCCCGAGTGATTGTGTGAACGGGAAAAGGGTTGGCTCATTGGCTGCCTGTGCCCTACATGTGTGTGCGCTCTGGCAAAAGCAGATCAACATTGCATGTGCCGGTGGTAGTGGGGAGTGGTACCTTCAGGAGTTGATGCTGCCCTGCTAGTACACCGGGCTACCACTTCAATAGCCTTCTTTATATGCTCGTACGCTGCTGCCCAGCTCTGAACCTAATCCACTCAAATCAAACTGCTAGCCATCTTTATATGCTCGTACGCTGCTGTCCAGCTCTGAACCTAATCCACTCAAATCAAACTACTAATTTCCTTGCCTTGCAATGACACTCTGTGGTTAACTCCCACCATTTATTAGCATCAGCCGGTACCCTTAAACCACCTAATGACAAGGGGACGGACACTCGTAAGCGGTAAACATTTCTTCACCAGCCACAGGCCACAACTACCCAAGTAGAGGACATGTACAGGTTTTGGACTTATCAATCGCCACACATAGGATTCTTCTCTTCTCTGGAGCATCTTGTGGTTAGCAATGTGAAATGTGTTCATGACCCGTAACTCTCAGGGTACATAAGGTCACATGAATTTTACTGAAGATTGCAACTGCAGTGTGAGGCACATTGAGCACGGTGAGGTGATGGTTGAGCCTGAGAGGCCGGTGAAACGAAGATAGATCGGTTTCGTTCAGACGTTCACTGAGCAGCAGGCAACAGCAGGGAGGGAGACAAATCTGAAAGGAATCCAAAATGTCAAGGCGTAGCCGTCCTAGTTCTCGGAGCTGGAATCATGGCAGACTGGACTGGCATGCCCAGCTTCTTCCTTGAATATTTTGTCAATAAAGCAGGCCAATACCTCTCCACTTTACTTCTCCCATGGCAGCGCACAAAGGAGGCCAATAAATACGTTTGTTGCTTTGCCCTAGGATGAGTTTGATCCTATTGGTTCGGCTGATGAGCTAGATAAAACAGTTTTGGGCAGTGCCTCGAAAAGGTTAAAAAATATGATAAAACGGTTTTGAGATCTTTGAAAAGAACCACCGTAAAGACATCTTCAATGATACCATATCAGCTAGATATAAGGAGTCCAACTTATCTTTTTGTCTATGTGGAGGAGAGAATAAGAGAAGAGAGATAAAAGCTGGTTGTTAACTAATAGCCCGTCTATAGCGGATTACAAGATGCATTGTATATATTACACATGGACTCATATTAAATTTAATAGCCAATGCTATAGCTAATCTATTGGAGATGTTGTCTACTCCCTCCATCCTAAAAAAAATGTCATTCTAGCTTTTAAAATGTCCCACAAAAAATATCATCCTGGGCTATGGGTCCTAAAAAAAAATGTCATTCTAGCTTTTAAAATGTCCCACAAAAAATATCATCCTGGGCTATGGGTCCCACACTTTTTATTACTCCACTCCCACCTAGGCACCCACCACTCTCAATAGCCAACTGTTAGCCAGATTTGCATGCACATTAATTACCTTTATTCCAAATAACCAGGGGGCACATGCGTCTTTTGGTTTTGATATTAGTCTTTCTATTTGAATGCTAGAATGACATTCTTTTTAGGATGGAGGGAGTACAAGCTATCTATAGATGACATGGAGCTTTCTTATAGCCAGTAGTTGGCTATATCATTGGAGATGTCCTAAGGATATGTTCGATGGTGGACCCATTTAATGCTTATTTGCTGTACCAACACTGTAGAAATAAGGTACTTTGATACGTAAAAACTGCAAAACTGCAGAAACTGTAAAATATATGCAGAACCAATTCGACCAGCAAAACTGCAAAAACCAAGATTTACAGATATCTACACCTGGTTTAACTGGATTTCTCTGTAAAAATTCAGCGTACAACAGACTACGGGAGCAATCAGTTTGGCGTTTGCCGCACATGCCAGGTTGGCCCACTGACGTGTGCCTCCATCACTCCAGTGAAAAAAAAAAGCATGGGGCCAAAAAAATAGCAAAAAAAAAAGTATCCAAGAAAAACAAAGTGCCCCTCCCTTCACCCTTCCCTTTCAGAGCTTCAGTTCGAGGGACAAGACTACGCGAGAACTACCCTCTCCTCTCGCCGGCGGTATCCCCTCCCTCTCCCCTCCTCCCTGCTGCGCGGCTGTGCCCGACGACAAGGCCGCGAAGTCGCGAACCATAGGGCCTGAATTGGACTTGCCGTGCCTCCGCCGCCCTCGCTCTTCTCGGCTGCCGCCGTTTCCCCCGCCGCGCCGGCGCCGCTTGCCGCTCCTCCGAAGCCCGACATGCAAGCGGCGGCGCCAGCTTCTTCTTCCCTGTCTTCCTCAAGATATCCGGCGACTCAGTACTCAGTAGGTACCGGAGATTCTGACCTTTTGCACATGAACATTCAAGGGAGCACGGGCAGCTACCCCCTGCCAGGGGGCGGTGGATCCACCAACGACTGGAGGAGGAGTCAGGAGTGGCGTGTTTCTTTCGGTGCCATGTAATTGTTTTTTTTTATTTACTGCTTAGTCGATGGGGCAGTTCTGCATTTGCTGGTTGGAATGGGTGTCACTGTGTTCTTGCTTGCTGGAGACGATGATGGAATTGAGATTTTACTGGGCGACCACATTTGCCATTATATTTTCTGAAGCATGTGTGTTCGAAAGAACCAAATTCATGTGCTGCTTTTGGTACGAAATTGCCCTGCTGCTCAGGTTTGAGAAATTGTTTTGTGCCTGAAACTTTGGACAGGCCTCGCTATTGGCCTGATCAAGTTCTTAGCGTTAAAGTACAGTTGCTTCTTTATAGAAGACATCGAGCTTTCTTGAAATTCTTGAAGAAAAAAAAGGTGCTGTGAGATTATTTTCGTAGCAAGGAGAGTAGGAAACTGCTAAGCCAGCCCTCCTCCATAGATATGAAACTTGTGTTGGTTATGTTTATACACCTTAACTTTGCGTGCCAGTATCATTTGTTAATAACTGAAATATATGTTATGTTCATGTGATCATTTGCTTTGTTAGTGTAAGCTCATTAAAATGTGGGCTTAAGCAGCTTCCATTTTTCCTTGCTAGGTCCTGCAGTCTACTTGATGGATGGTTGAAACCATTGGCCGCAGGGAAAATCTTAATAGAGGCAGACCTCGCATTGTTTATCTAAATTAAGTAAAATTATCCCAAAAGCAGAAGATGTCTGCGATTATGTTATGCACTTGCAGTGGGGACCAATCCAAGTTTGAAGAGCTACCTCGATCTCCTGAATCTCTTGCAACACGGGATTTTTCAGCAAATGGTTCTTCAAGGATAGGAAATCAAGAAGCGATGCTTGATGATAGCCAAGTAAATGAAGTGGAATCAGATCTAAGAGAGACCCTTTCACTAAATTATGAGGTTTGGCTGAACCTTTCTCTCTTCAAGGAAGAGATGCTGATTTGCTCACTGTTACATTTTGGTTTGCTCATGTAACAGGAAGCACGGGCTTTGCTTGGTAGATTGGAACATCAGAGAGGAAACTATGGTGCAGCATTGCAAGTTCTTCAGGGAATTGATATAAGAAGCCTGAAACCACGAATGATCAGTGCAATTGCTGAAAGCATCAAGCCTAGAGGTCATCCACGTTCCTCAAGAAGGAAAGCCTCACAAGTGAATGGAATGCTAATGCATATGTCGATGCATTCTGTAAGTTTGCTTATAGAGGCCATATTGCTTAAAGCAAAGTCTCTGGAAGGCCTTGGTAGAGTAACAGGTATTAACTGGATTTTTCTTCTTGTTTTACTCGAGCATCACCATTTAAAATTTAAAAAGTAATCCCAGAAGCTTTATGGAAATACTGTTCTCCTAATATATGTCGGCTTAGTCTCCTTATTTGTAAGATTAAACTGAAATCTAAACATATTTATTGGAAAAGCCAAACTGCTGAGTTATTTGCCTGTACATATACAAGTGAATACATACACTTCAAGTGAAACGGGACTATCATTATATTGATAATTTATGCATCTTGACATGGCAGAAGCTGCAGAAGAATGCAGAACAATCATAGACATTGTAGAGTCTGCATGGCCGTATGGTGTTCCTGAAGGTACTTATGAAGACTGTAAGCTGATAGAAATGTTCCACTCAGCACTAGAATATCTTCCTAAGCTATGGATGAGAAGTGGCTGTTTTGAGGACGCAATCATTGCCTATCGGAGGTCTCTTGCAAAGCCATGGAATTTGGACTCTCAAAGGTCTGCCAATTTACAAAAAGACTTAGCAGTGACTTTGCTGTATTGTGGTGTTGAAGTGAAGTTTTCTCAAGAATTCAATGAACAACACAACCTGGTGATCCCTGGGAACAATGTTGAGGAAGCAACTTTGCTGTTGCTCATGCTTGCAAGGAAGGTAGCCATCCAAGAAATAAAGTGGGATCCTGACCTTGTGAATCATTTGATGTATTCACTATCATTATCAGGTCATTATGAAATCTTGGCCATCTATCTAGAAATGTTGTTGCCTGGAACTTACAACAGATCAGAAAGATGGTATATTCTTGCACTTTGCTACAGCGCAGCTGGCATGGATGATAGTGCTTTAAACATTATAAGGAATGGATTTCGTGTATTAGAAAGGAAGGGAAACCCTAATATTCCATCTCTTCTTTTAGGAGCCAAACTATGCTGTAAAAACCCAAAGCATGCTTCTGAAGGAATAATATTTGCAAATAAAGCTATGAAGTCTTTCAGAAGTCATGATATGCATTTTATCAGTGTTGTATATCATTTTCTTGGTGTTTGTTATGGGCCTTTTGCTAGGTCCTCCACTTCTCACATAGAAAAATTGACATTGCAAGATGATGCAATCAGGCTGCTGCAAGACGCTGCTGCAATGGCCAAGTGCAATCCTGAAATAATGTATAGCCTTGCTTGGGAAAATGCAATGCAACGTAAACTGAATGCAGCTGCGGAAAGTGCAACGGCATGTCTTGAGATGGTGACAGGAAGTTCAGTTAGTGCATGGAAATTGTTAATTCTTGTGTTGTCTGCACAACAGAATTTACGAGAAGCTGAAGCGGTAGCGGATATTTCAATTGATGAGGCTGAGAAAGAGGATCAGATGGATATTTTGAGGCTAAAAGCACAAATTCAGGCCTCTCGTGGACAATTCAAGTCTGCGGTGGAATCTTTCAGGGTTTTGCTTGCAATCATTCAAGCAAAGAAGGAAGTCTGGAAATTTACCCCTTATGACAAGGTACATCCCCTTCTTTTTGGGACTCAAACGTTATGCCATGCTTCTCCTTTATCCATTATCCACTTGGTCTACACAGGTTAAATCCCTGAAGAAGTTAGAGATGGAAACATGGTTAGATTTGGCGTCAATATACACAAAGCTTGAAGCATGGCGTGACTCAGACATCTGCCTTCACAAAGCTAAATCCATCAATTTCTTCTCTCCCAAGTGCTGGCATGTCAGAGGTAAATACTCTCAACTACTTGACTTCACTATTGTTTTCAATAATGATAGGATTTGTGACTCAAACGTCTGTCTTAACGAAACCAAATCCATCAATTTCTTCACAGATTCTCATGAAGCCTGGTATATATTCTACTTATGTTTATCGTTGTTCAATAAGTTAGATGCATATTTTTAAGAAAAAAAGGTTTTACCTGGCTTTATTAGAAAGAATAGACAGTTTTACCAAAACCACTCCACTAGGTGCCAATACCCAGGCTTCCATGTATCAAGCCATGAACGCCAATTTTCATCAGCCAATATCAAATTTACAAGTTGCATGCCTATTGATGACACAAGTATCTTTTTTTTTTGTCAAACACTTGTGTTGAAAGATCATTCCGCACTCGAACAAGGCAACCATCTCTGTATAAAAAATAAGACATACATTGTATTATAAAATGCATTGTATTTATTTTGCAATATTTTAAGCTGCATGTGCTTCGAGAACTTCATTGGGTCTTAAGTAGCTGGAAATTAAAATAGAGGCTTTCTCCCTGAAACTTCATTAATACCTTAGACCTAGTTCAGTTAAATTTTGTTTGCAACTTTGTGGTGAACTGTCATTGCATTATAAATCAACCGCTGCACGGTTTTATGCCTACTATGTTCGTTCCATGTCAGAAGGGCTAATTGTACTGATACCATTGCAGGCCTTCAATTGGAGGCTCAATCCTTCCACCAAGAAGCCCTGATGGTATTCTCATTCTCCCTCTCCATCAATCCAGACTATGTCCCTAGCATGGTTTCGATGGCAGCGATTCTAAGAAATATTGGAGGGAAATCATTATCAGTCGCAAAAACTTTCCTGCGCAACGCCCTCCGTTTAGAGCCTACAAGCCATGAAGCCTGGTTGGGTCTTGGGCTTGTCTTGAAATCTGAAGGATCACTGCTTGAGGCCGCCGACTGCTTCCAAGCAGCATACGAGCTCCGAGAATTATCGCCGATTCAGGACTTCTCCGAGCAACTCCCTGTCATGATGCATTAGCAACCTGCATGCCTGCAACCCATAGCCACAAAACATGTTCGTGTTTGCAAAAAGAGTTTATCTTCCCTCCCAAGGTGCTTTATCTTTGAACCGGTACTGCACTACCGTAGAAATTATGTGAATGGTATAGATAGATGATTAATGTTTATGTTGCAACATTAGGGCCCTTCAGTGTACATCCTTACCAATTTTGTTCTCGCTTGGAAGTAGCAAAAATAAATATGATCTATATCACTTATTAGATTTTTTCCAGATACTTAATATTACTCCAATATTAGCACAAAATCCATTTACTTGTGTAGTTGTGTATGGGTCAGTAGATAGGAAATTATCACTGCAAGATTGCCAAGTATGGTGAGGGTTTGCATTTATCGATGATAATCAACCATATCACGACATTAAGAAAAGTCATGCCAATTTAATTTAGGATCATTTATTAGGATCTCAAAAGTTGATGATAGAAATATAAATTGGCAGTTACGCTTTCCCTTTCCAGCACTTTTTTTTTTATGCTTTTTTAAGAGAAAATCAGATACACGTAATTGCAAGCTTGTATTTCGATTAATGCCACTATTAAGTTGAAAACCCGCTGGATGCCACTTCTAAGTTGAACTTCTTCAAAATATGTCGTTATGAAAATTTCGTGACTAAAACGCTCCTTCATTTTCTTCTTCCTCCAACAATCCTTACTATCTCTCCTTCCTCTTCAACTTCGCTGATGCTCAGCTCCTCTTCCTCTTTTTCCCATCGCAATGACCATCAATTCCTCTTTTTTTGTCGCAATGACCGCTACCAATCATCCTTGTCTCTCATCCTCAACTCTTCATCATATGCCTCTCACCCTCAAATCTTCAATACACGCCATTATAAAAATTTCATGACCAGATCATTTCTCCATTTTCTTCTTCCTGCAACAATCCTTCCTATCTCTCATCTCTTCAAGTCCACCGACCGGCCAATTCCTCTTTTTTGCTCGCAATGATCGGCCAACAATCATCCTTATCTCTCACCCTCAACTCATGGCTCCGACAAGCCCATCATTCTCTCACCCTCAACTCTTCAATATATGCCTCCCACCTTTAACTCTTCAATATATGTCATTATAAAAATTTCATATAAAATCGTTCCTCCTTTTTCCTTCCTCCAACAATCCTTCCTGTCTCTCCTGCCATTATGAAAACTTCATACAAAATCGTTCCTCCTTTTTTCTTCCTCCAACGATCCTTCCTATCTCTCCTGCCTCTTCATAAGAAGACGCCTAGCTTCTCTTTCTCTTTTTTTTTCCCACCAGCTCCTCTTACTTCAACGCCCAGCCAGCAATCATCCTAGTCTGTCACCCTCAACTCTGGCAAACTCCTCTTACTCTTATTCCTCGAGATGACCAACCAATTCCTCTTTTTTTCAACCATCCTTGGTGAGATCCTATACTCTCACCCTCAACTCTGGCCAACTCCTCTTCCGCTTTTTTCCTCGAGATGACCAACTAATTCCTCTTTTTTTCAATCATTCTTGGTGAGATCCTAGTCTCTCACCCTCAACTCTGGCCAACTCCTCTTCCTCTTTTTTCCTCGCGACCAATTCCTCCTTTTTCCCCCTCACGATGACCGGCCAGCAACCAACCTTGGCTCTCACCCTCAAGTCTGGCTATAGCAAGGCTGCAAGAGGCAGCTCCAACCGACTGCGGGTGGAGGAAGGATATGGAGGCAGCTCTGACCAACCGTGGGTCGAAGAGGGTAAGGGGAGCTCACCAGGGTTTGGGCTCACCGCGACGGGCTATAGCTTATCAGAGCTGGAATCTGGGTTCATTTCATTGACCCCGGGCCAAACCATTCGTTGGTCAATGTCTGACTATGATAGGCAAAGCAAATTTTCAGGAAACAAGTTTCCGGCATAAAAACATCCAAGCCTACACCTCAAATTCAAATTTCCAAACAAGTCTAAACTACTATTTGAGCAACTTCTTAATAAAATCGCTTTGGTCTTTCAACCATTGATACTGTGTCAAACATGTTGTGCTTCGAGTCAAACACTACAGATTGCCTTCCAGGCAAGCCAGTGTTCTATCTTCTATGTGACTTTTAAGGAAACTTACAAGTTACAAACCACGACAACATGCACTCAGGATAAGATATTATGATTATAACAGAATTAACTAAAACATATAATTTGAACAAACCACTAACCAGCACAAACAAAAATAAAGCATGTTTGCCTTCAAATGTTCATTTTCCTTACGACATTAAGTATGCCGTCGGCCAGGAATCTCAACAAAGTATTCAGCGAATCAACCATCAAAACTGACTTACGAAGTTCATGAGACCAACCCACATTGGTGGTACATATCTTCTAAAGCATAAACAAAATAAGCGATTGAACTATCTCTACTCAGCAGCAGCCTCCTGCCCTGCCATGGCCTCGTCTCCTTCAGCAGGCCTCTCCAGTTTCACCCCAACATCCTCCTTGTAGTCACCATGAACCTGGAATGTCAACAACAAACATTAACATCAATCAACATGGTTATGAATTAACATGAAACTGATTGTGAAAATTATCGTCAATATGCTTGTGAGACAGTTACCTCCATGAGCTTTCCCAGGTCAAATTTTGGAGCCTTCAAGATCTTCACCTTGCGGATGAACACATTCTGGAGAGGGAATATGCTGGAAGTCGCCTTCTCAATCTCCTTGCCAATGACCTCAGGAATAAACTTTGATACCAGCTCTTTCAAGTCACAGGTTGAAGCCTGGTTTGCCATAATCTCAACCATCTTGCGCCGAATCTACTCCCAGAACACAAAGCTAATATGGTAAAGCAGTTGATAATTTGATACCATTGCACATAAGAATAAAAGAGCAAAGAGAAAATGCAAAAGCTAACTAATTCACCTGTCTGATTTGGCTGGCTTGGGCGTAGCAAGTGCGCTTCACTTGGTTGGGACGTCTCTTAGTGAAGCCAATACAGAACAGACGAAGCATATAGCTGTCAGTTGTTTTGACATCGACATGAGCCTCAATGAGGGTCTGCCACTTCCTCACCAAGGACCTGAGCTTGTCTGTAGTGAAATCCATACCCTATCAAGAGAAAAGGTGTCAAGCACAATAAACTGTGGCATCACATCGGTAACCGAGTGTATTTCAGAAAGAAATGTGTTACCCAGAAGTTTGTTAGCACATTCTTCCCTTGCACATCCTCCGCACGAAGTCTGATCTTCCTGTAAGCCTGATCCTCATCATTCTGAAGATCAGCTAAGGATACCTCAAAAACTCTGTGCTTCAAACCATCAGAAGCAATCTAAAGGGGAAAAAGTTATACAAATAAGCGAATAATCATTAAGCATTGACAGTCTAATACAACTCTACAATACAGGCTAAATAACGATTGCAAGACATAAGAAACGAACAATGGAAAATGGGAAGGACACAAGACAAGTGGGCTACACTTAGTGATAAGATCTCAACTAATTATGTATCCCTAAATAGCAAAGCTGGAACCTAGAAACAAAATTATGTAACCAATGCAGTACAGGAATCAATGGCAATAGTTGATTCTTTATCAGAATGTTATGTATCACTTAAAAAAATGAAAAAGAACCTAATCTGTAGGAATTAAACATGTAAGCTGCAATGCAATGTGTGCGACAAGTAGTGGAGCTAGTAGCACATTTGGACTACACACGTGGATTTGAACCTCTAGGAATCAAACAACAATATTCGGACAATTTGATGGTAAGCAAATCGTATTCTACAACCACTCCAAACGAATCAACAGGACCGAAACATCATATATAACAAGATCATCTCTGCAGTCATCTACCATCAGATATTTAACACGAGCCATCAGCCATGTCTGGTCCGAACCCACATATTTAAATGTTTATATCCTTCGAATCCTTCGCCATTTCTTCTAACCCCTTTATAACGCATGCATACGACGATACTTTCGTAAACTGCAAACACACAAACACTACCGTTCGCATCAATAAGTGATAAGCAGACATGCATATGCGCACAATGAAGCGACTAGGCGTTCGCGTCGGCGCGTCCCTAGGGCAAAAACGTATCAGGGAAGCGTAAATTCACGCGTAGGTAAACGGGAAGAGCACACGAACCCTTGTGCCCTGTGTCCTGGACACGAGTGTCTTCCCGACGCTGCGCGTGGTGAAGACCGACGGGGCCTTGATGTCATACCAGTCCTTCTTGGCGAACGGATCGACGCTGCAGAAGCACCAAGAAGCCGAGAGCCCGCATCAGCACCCCGACGCAAAAGAAAAACGAAAACGAAAAGAGTAATCTTGGATCTCGGTGTGGAAGAGTGAGAGGATGTAGGGGGGACGCTCACATCTTCTTCTTTCCGCCCTTCTTGCCCTTCGAGATACGCTTGTTCTTCCCCACCGCCATGGCTGCCGCACGCGCTCCTGGTGCTGCTGGACTGGGAGTGGCGGCGCAGCCACGACGGGTGTGGTTTTGAGCGTCGGGGCTGGCCGGCTGCGTGGGCGCGGAGAGGAAACCCTATCTTGGCGTGGGTGCTTATATAGTAGCTCCTCGAGGGTTCCGGGGTTTGATCGTGCGGTCGGGAGCGGCGTTCGAGTGGATGGAAGGATGCGATGCGTCGTGGTCCATCAGGGCGCTTTGAAGGTTAACTCGGCTAAGTGGTGGCCTATTGGGCCTAATGGGCATGGGGAGGCCATACTGAAGACCATGATGGGCCTCAGCCCTTCCTAGGCCTACTAGGCTCTTTATTAATCGCTTGTTCGCTTGAGTTTGGAGAATATCTACGTATTATGAAGAGAGACGTTCATGAGCCGTGTCTCGTTATCTAGGTATGGCCGAGAGAGAGTTTTTGAAAAACTAAATTTTATTTATTAATTCTGATTTTTAATGAATTTTGAATCAACTAATAAAAGATTTTAAAATTTATAAACTAAGTGGAACAAATTCGCTTTTACAAACTGAAATTCACGCATTTCAATATTTTAGATTTTACAAGATAATCAGATATGTTAAATCTTGAGAATGACCTCTAAGAAGGGTCAAGTTTGCAGATATAAGTACACGTAATTTTGATCGACGAGCAAGCTTTGTGTGGTTTTACGCAGTGGATTATAATATGGACTTTGAAAAGATGACGCCTTGAGTTTTAAGATACCAGAGCATTTGGTTCCAGTGGTTCTCGAGAGCTTGCGGAGCAATATAAACATTTTCAATAAGCTGTTTTAAGAAGCCCAATCATTAATCTTGTATTATAATCCAATAATCATTTGATCCTGCCCGTTTTTCAAAGCTTGCAAAGCGATATTTAGATTTTCGAGAAGCCATTTTAAGAACCCAAATCATTTAGCTTGTATTATAATCTAACTATTGGATTATAAGTTGAAAAGAAAAATGCTTGCCCATCGTGTACAATTACATCGTGAAATGTACATGCCTTGAACTCTAAAGTTGTCTTCCTTTTGTCTTATCTTACGTTATCTTATATTCTTATCTTTGACTTTGTATATAATGGAAAGATAAATTAAGATAAGATCAAAAGAAAAATATCTAAGATTGGCCATAAGGTGAATGAATTTGTTCTTCATGTTGCCTCCATGTCAAAAGCATGTGTCCAATAGGCAACAGCAACAAAGGGCTGCGCAACTGTCATAATAATAGATGATAATAGATAAGTTTTGATATTGAATATATGGAAATTTAGAACTAGAGTAGTCTAAATTTTAGAGTCTACCTATAACAAATTCATAAATCTTGGAGTATTTTCCAAGCCAAATTTACCTAGTTTCTATGAGCATGAGAAATGTTGCCTTTTAGCATTCTTGTATTAACTTTTGATTTGTGTAACTGTTGTGTTCATCTCTAACTCTAATTGACGAGGTCACACATTATATTTTCATGACCTAAAGGTTTGTTCTTTTCAATTGAAAGTAATGAAATTTTTTTGAAAAATTATGAACCTTTGAAAGAGGATTTGGAAAGTCCAAAAAAAATTAAAATATTTTAAAACTCTAAAAAAATTAAAACTATAAGATGATTACAAAAATTATATTGTTTGGCTTGTAAAAAACGACAAGTTATAATTTAATTTAATTTAATTTGAAAAGGATAGTGCCAAAATCAACCTTAACACGTGTGGGTGATTATGTAATTTTCCTTAATTAATGTCGTAAATTTCGGCATGTCAATTTCTCTCAGAACTGCAAAGTAGATAAATAGACACTATTAGGCTGTTTGGTTGCCTGCATTCAAAGAGTTTTGCATCTAGAGATACAAAACTAGGGTGCTTGTTTGTCTTCTCACCTATCTAATTCATAAATCTTGGGGAGTATTTTTCAAGCCAAATTTACCTAGTTTATGTGAGCACGAGAAATGTTGCCTTTTAGCATTGTTTTAACTTTTGATTTCTATAACTGTTGTGTTCATCTCTAACTCTAATTGACGAGGTCACACATTATACTTTCATCAACTAAAGGTTTGTTCCTTTCAATTGAAAGTTGCTGAAATTTTTATTGAAAATTTATGCCCCTTTGAAAGAGTATTTGGAAAGTCCAAAAAAAATTAAAAAAAATTAAGAACTCTAAAAAAAGTTTAAAACTACAAGATGATTAAAAAAATTATATCGTTTGGCTTGTAAAAAATGACAGGTTATATTTTAATTTAATTTAATTTGAAAAGAACAATGCCAAAAACAACCTTAGCACGTGTTGGCGATTATGTAATTTTCCTAATTAATGCCGTAAATTTCGGCATGTCAATTTCTCTCAGAACTACAAAGTGGATAAATAGACACCATCTGATTCTGATCGCACGCATGATAAGGAATCCAAGACCATGAGGTTGAGGCTGCGCGTATTAACATCCGTACGTACCATCCTTGCGCGAAGGACGGGCCCTGGTGCCTGTGCGGCGGAGGTGGCGGCGGCTGCGCGTACGGCGGCGGGTACATCGGCGGCGGTGCGTACCCGTACGGCTGCGCGTATGGGTGCCCCGGGTATGCCATCGGCGGCGGCGGTGGCGGAGGGTATTGCTGGTGGTGGTGGTGCTCGTCGGCGCCGCCCTTTCCGTAAGCGTCCATCGGGTACCCTGGTGTTCATGGACAATCACATATTCATAAGCGACGGCGAGCACGCATAAACGACGGCTCTCTAAATGAACAAAACAGAAGAAAAACAAACGTGGAAATAATCGGCACAAAAAAATGATGGTCGCTGTTCTTAATTTTAGGTGTCAGACGCTGCAGGTCAACGAGATTTCGTCCTGCACGATGAAAACGATCATCGAGAGCAGGCACGGCATGCACGAGAGAGCATGGCGATCTGTAACGTGATTAACATTGCACATTGGCATGCGACGATGGACGGAGACGATTGGCAGCGCTCACCTTGTGGCGGGGGGACGCCGACATGGGCGTGAGGATTGTAGTAGCTCATCCTTCCTCCCCTGCGCCAGCAAGAGGGGAAAAAAAGAATGGGATCGGGATGCAGGAAGGATTCGAGGACACCGACGAGCAACAAGAAAGGGGAGGAGAGGCTAATTTGGAGCCAATAGGGGGAAGAAGAGAGCTAGCTATTGCTATTCTTGGCAGCAAGAAAAAACAACCGCGATAGATCATCCACTCGTACACAGGAACAAGCAATGCACGGCTGTTCATCCATCCATCCATCCATTCATTCGTCAACTCGTTGCGTCGTTGATCCATAGGAAAGCAGGTCGACGCAGCAGTATGCTGCACCGGCCCGGACGCACGCGAGATCCGTCAGTTTTACCAGGAGAATCCTTTGGCGAAGCTCGTGTGCGCGCACGCCAGGAATTTGCCTCCGGGAGCTATCGGATTCCGCAGTGTGTGCATGCAGGCAATTATATTTTCGAGCAGAGCCTGGCCAGCACGCGTGCGGCAGCCGCGTACCTGCAGCCTGCAGGGCAATCAAATCGCCGGTCATACTCTCCTCAAGTCCGATCAGGTCAGTGCAACCCGTCTCCCACACGCATCCCTCTCCACCCATTCCATCGCCTGAAACACTGGCGAGAGCACGCAATGCTCTTCTTCATAGCTCACCCGACAGACCATGGGTGCACGTGCGTTCGTATATAGCACAAACACCGGACCGGAATGCTAGCCTCGACAGATAAGCTGAAATCCAGTAAGATCATGTCCAACCATATTCCTTCATTTAATTTTTTTCTCCACATTCGCTCTCTTTATTTTTTATAATCTCCAACAGTATCCCTTTAAAGAAATTTACAAAAAAGAGAGGAGAG
Organism: Raddia distichophylla; assembly: GCA_005191435.1. NCBI lineage: Eukaryota > Viridiplantae > Streptophyta > Magnoliopsida > Poales > Poaceae > Raddia > Raddia distichophylla. Next base: position 904,977 of record SPJY01029779.1, on the reverse strand, counting down.
AATCTCGTTCTAAAGGAAATGGACGAAGAATTTTTTGTCTGACAAGAACCACAATGAGATTCTATTGGAACATCAAAATTTTTTCACGAAGAGAATTTGGCCCCTGAAGAGACTCCCTTTGAGATGGTCACGTTGTAGCACCCCTAATAGTTCCTCGTTTCCGCCTCCTAAGATACTATTCATACACAAATGTTTTGGGGTGGGATAGAAGGCTAGTGCGATGCTCTTATACATAGATTACAAGTCATATGACACGGTCTTTTATGTAGAACTTTGATCATCATTTTTCTCACAATATATTATTAATAACTATAAAATTAGCATCATATAAAAGTATATATAAGCATAAATTCAACTATATCACATGCATAACACTAAACATATATGTTTTTATCTTAATTATTAGTTAAAGTTACGTATGTTGACTTTTTCAAATAAATGCATGTACGATATTTGGAGTATATATACGCTGGAATGCTAGCCTCAACAGATAAGCTGGAATTCAATAATAACGTTAGCATAATATATGATGACGACGTAAAAAAACAGTATGAAATTTATTATCAACCTTTTATGTAATTAAAATAGGAGTCAACAGAACCGCCACATTAATAAAAAAACATAAATAGAAAAAAATCTACATCATACATTATAACAAGGGCATATTATACTGACATGGATCTAACCATCATATATAGAAAACGAGTAAGGTGACCCGCGCGTTTGCGGGGCTAGATTTGTGTTAAAATATTTAGAGTTTATCTCTAATATATAGATCAGGTTCAGTAGTTTGTTACAGAGGTTAATATTGACGGCTAGATTTACATAATAATATCCATATTCAATGATGTAGATTTTTTTTTTAATGATTAACGTGAGAATTTCTAGTATTTTCGATTAACTTGGGATATAGATAATATATCAGATTAGATTTAAAGTTTATCTCTAATATATAGATCAGCTTCAGTAGTTTGTTATAGAGGTTAATATTGACCGCTAGATTTACATAAAAATATTCATATTGAACAGATTTTTTTTATTTTTTTATGATTAACGTGAAAAATTCTACTATTTTCAATTAACGTGGGAATTTCTAGGATTTTAGGATTAATGTGGTGGCTCCGTTTAACTCTGCTTCATATGATAGCAGATAGATACCGATGAATTATGAGTCAAACCAAAATAGTAGGGTTTGCGGTGTGTTCTAGCGTACTTGAATTAATATCTAACTACGTATTCAGGTTGAATCTAATCAACAGTAGTACGTATTTAACTATGTATTCTGTTCCGTTTTAACATACACAACATGCTAACTACGTATCGAAGCAAAACTCTAATTACGTACAGATTCTCTTCAAGTTAAAATATGATCAACCCAATTAGTCCATACTCCATTCTCCGTATTTATTAGGTATACCAAGTAAGACTAATTACTCATATTAGATAGGTCTCTTCAGCTAAAAGGCCAACACGTCAAAGCCAATTAAACATCACGTCATAAATTAGGAATAAAATAATAAATTTTTAGAGTCAGTGTGAAACTAAAAGAATGAGTTCGTATCCATTCTATAGGTACCATGTCATCTACAAACTATAGAAGAGATGGTGTCTTCATTGTATTGTATCTTAGTATTGTTTTTATCATTAATATTTTCTCTTTTTTCTAAAGACACATTTTCTTTACGCATTAATTCTAAATTTTTGGAACAAACGTCTCTTAAGTGCAAAGGAACATTAGCCACTTGATCTAGCTCAACTTGAATTTTTTTTCGACCACAATTCTTAGGCTTCCTAGAATCCACATCCACATCAACTCCTAATCCACGACACTCCTTAGCTCTATACCATACACGCTGCACAGTACGTATATTAACCTGGAATATGTCGGCAACTATTTTTGTACTGTTCTTTCTTAATCTCCCTCTATTTGTTCTCTCCAGCAATGCTTCATATATGGCGTGTCTCTTATTATTTGTCAAATCGCTTGATTGATTTGCAACATTTGCATGTACATCTGCATCATCTGAGTCGGGCAACTCTTCCTCCTCAAACTGTATCTCCACATGGTCGGCATAGACGCCATACTCCTGCAGCTCCTCATCCATGGCTGAGAAATCAGCATGTCTTGCATCTGCAAGGTAACATTGAATTAGTTTTTGGTAAGAGTACACTGCACATCTATGTTTGCAATAAACCTAATTAGTATTTTTTATATTGTCCTAAATGCAGAACAAGAATCTGAAGGAAACATTTGGAAGGTGTTAGAGGGAGCTCGTTTGAAGGCCCTCATCATTGGAGGAGGATTGGTCCTCTTCCAGCAGGTATTCATCCTCTTCGGCCTTATAAATTGTGATGTTCAAGTGATCTTAAAATCTGACCTCTACCTTATAAATTGTGTTGTCTGCTTACATATGAAATTGGTCATGTTCTAGCCTATAAGATCCATCATACTATTACTTACTATAGTAATTTTTGTAAGCATTTTCCATCTTCAATCCAACAGGCAACAAGTTCACACCTTTTCCTTTTTAATTTTTTAAAAGCCAAACTGTGTAAAAACAAGGGCAGCACAAAATAATGTCCGTAATTCAAGTTTTGCTTTTATCTGATCATTGTGGTGGTCTGTTTAATATTGTGCTGTGCACAAGATAATTTGGTGAATGTATCTTCTACAAGACTACTGCCACATCTATTTTTTTATTGGAGTAAAAGCTGGATTGAATATGTGCATCTATGATTCTCCTTGAGGGCATGTTTATGGCAGATTTTTCTCAACTTTCTCTGTTCAGATTCGACTATCTTTTTGGATTATATACAATGGTTAATGACTATGCACAGGGTGGAACAGATGCATATGATGTTTAAACTTTTTGTCGCCCAAGTTTAGGAAGATGTCGATGTTATTATAAACCTGTTGTTACAATTGTTAGTAATATTTCTCATGTTTGATTTTGGTGTAGGAAGACCAAGAAACAGCTTTAAAACAACTAAGGAAGTCCTTGGTTATCAGAAACAGCAAAATCAGAATATCAAGGTGTGTAAGCAAAAAAGTCTCTTTTTAGCAAAAACACGCAGAATGTCTGCAGTTTCATATGTTTAGTTTATGTACTTGATGCATGACATAAGCAAGGATTTTTACTCACCTTGATATTCTGATTCCTCAGGTGCATGACAAGCCTCACTTATTTCTTCTTCTTCTTCATTAGCAAGGGCTTCGTTTAGATCAGGTAATGCTTCTTCATTACCAAGGGCTGCTTCTTCATCTTCCTGTAATGCTGGCTGGTTTAGATCTATTATGGCCATGGCTAATCTTCTTTCTTCTGCATGTGAATCACAGTGACTCATAGGAAGCATGAGAGGAGTATATAAAGTGCTGGCCCGGTGAAATTGCTTATTGAATTTGGCGGCAGAATTCAATTTTTTATTGCTTGTAACTTTTGGCCCTGTCAAATTGGCGCTAATGTAGTTGGCTGCCGAATATTTTAAATCTGTGATTTGCCCCTATGCTGGCTGGATAATTTATTTAAATCTGTGATTTGGCGGTAATCTATAGAGGGCTCAGTTTGGCGGCTTGACTTTGGCAGGCTGGGAGGTGTCAGGTGGCTGGTTTAGAATGAATATTTTAATGCTCCACTTAGGGGCACATGCGTCATTTTACTTGTCCAATATTCTGTTGGTTTGAATGCCAAAACGACTTGCTTCAAGGGACGGAGGGAGTACACCGGACCGGAATGCTCGCCTCGACAGATAAGCTGAAATGCAGTAAGACCATCTTCAATCACATTCACTTCATTCTATTTCCTTTCTCACGTTTGCTCCTTTCATTTTTTATAATCTCCAACATCATGAGAATCTCATTCCAAAAAGAATGCATGAAAAAATTTCTTCTAACAAGAACCGCGATATGATTCTATTAGAACATTAAAATTTCTTCGCAAAGTGAATTTGACCCCCGAAGGGACTCTCTTAGAGATGATCACGTTATAGCACCCCTAACAGTTCCTCATTTCCACCTCCTAAAACACTATTCATACACAAGTGTTTTAGGATGGGATAGGGGGGCTAGTGGGATGCTCTTATACTCACTTCGTTCTAGAATACAAGTCATATGATACGGTCTTTTAGGTAGAACTTTGATTATCATTTTCTCTCACAATATATTATTAATAACTATAAAATTAACATCATATAAAAGTACTTATAAGTATAAATTCAATTATATCACGTGCATAATACTAAACATATATGTTTTTAGCTTAATTATTAGTCAAAAGTCACGTATGTTGACTTTTTTAAATAAATGCATGTATGATATTTTAGAGTATATATACGCTGGAATGCTAGCCTCAACAGATAAGCTGGAATTCAATAATAACGTTAGCATTACATATGATGACGACAGTCAAAAAACAGTATGAAATTTATTATCAACCTTTTATATAATTTAAACAGGAGTCAACGGAACCGCCCATTATTGATAAAAAAAATTTACATAAGTCTGAGAAAAAAAATCTACATCATCCATTACAACAGGAGCTGATTATAACGACGTATATCTAACCAGCATGTATAGAAAATACCGATGAATCATGAGTCAAACCAAAATAGTAGGGTTTGCGTGTGTTCTAGCGTACTTGAAGTAATATCTAACTACGTATTCAGGTTAAATCTAACATGAGTCAAACCAAAATAGTAGGGTTTGCGTGTGTTCAGCGTACTTGAATTAATATCTAACTACGTATTCAGGTTAAATCTAAAGCAACCGTAGTACGTATTTAACAATGTAATCTGATCCTGCGGACCTAGCTGTGCTCGGGTGGTCAGCAGCGCCGTAGTGCCTGCTGCCGGCGCGAGTTCGAGCCTTGGCTCAGCTCGTTGCCTCGCATTTTTCGGGATTTAATCCCGAGGCCGGTACACTCCGGGATTAGGCCCCGGAGACACACGCGTGCGTGTTCAGTGGGACTACGCGTGCCCGCGTACGGAGGTGTAGGGCCTCTCATCTGGTTCTGCGTGTGTACTGGACGCGCACGGGTGTGTTTGTGGTGTTGTGGTGTGCGTGTGCGTGTGGAGTGAGTTGTGTGCGTCTGTGTTGTACCATCTCAAAAAAGAAATTGTAATCTGATCCGTTTTAACATACACAACATGCTATCTACGTGTCGAAGCAAAACTTTAATCACGTACAGATTCTCTTCAAGTTAAAATCTGATCAAACCAATTAGTCCATACTCCATTCTCCGTATTTATTAGGTATACCAAGTAAGACTAATTACTCATATTAGATAGGTCTCTTCAGCTAAAAGGCCAACACGTCAAAGCCAATTAAACATCACGTCATAAATTAGGAATAAAATAATAAATTTTTAGAGTCAGAGTGAAACTAAAAGAACATCTAAAAACTATAGAAGAGATGATGTCTTCATTGTATTGTATCTTAGTATTGTTTTTATCATTAATATTTTCTCTTTTTTCTAAAGACACCTTCTCTTTATGCATTAATTCTAAATCTTTGGAACAAACGTAGAAATGGTTTCTTAAGGAAGAAACCATCTACTTCTCTCTCTTGCATTAATTCTATGTCATGTCATCTCTCTATCATACATGGCATAGCAATAAACAAAAGAAGAAACTGCATTGTAAGTGCTCTTATAATAACAGATTTATTGGTATTGGTTACATTATCTATATCTGCGTTATACTTTCTTCATTTTTAAAAAAGTTATAGTTTTAGGGGCTGTTTGCTTAGCGCCGCAGAACGCCGCTCCTCAGCTGCGCCCGCGCCGCAACTGCGGCGACCAAATCGAGCGCCGCAGGTTAGACGAGCTGCGGCAGGGAAAGTGAACTGCGCTCGCGTGCAACGAGCTATGGCGCGCCGGACTTGCGGCAGCAACCAAACCGACGCCGAGCGAGCGTGAAGTGCCGCACTTGCGGCATGGCGGTCTGCGGCAAGCAACCAAACAAGCCCTTAGACTTCGTAGGAATGCGATGACGTGTTGAAATTATTTCAAACGGTTGTTTGGCTACCAGCACCCATTCATATATGCCTGGGACAACGTTGGTACAAATGCCAACACGAGAAGCGCTATGACCACAAGTTCATCGGATCAAAGCTCGTGAACGTATAAGACCGGACGCTCGCCTACCATGCAACACCAAAAGCTCGAGCAGTTCGGGGACAGCGACGCGCGCGACTCCAGAAAACGTTTAGTGCAGTATTTATTTTTTGAGCACTTGTCTTGTGTGATCAGTGCTTGATCACTTGACGTGCCAACTTACAAACTGTTTGGTATATATTTGTAGAACAATGCTCCTAAATGGAAAACCTCGACCGGTTAGTTGCACAGGGAAACGTCGCCGTGTTTGTGCAAGTATCTACGCGTGCCTTCTATCCGATGAAAAACACCGGTCATTCGCCGGCTTCAGCCTTACCAACAGGTAGGGATGACTGATCAGAACAGGCAATGGTTGTATATAAACCTAAAACCTGTCACATTTACACCCATCGATCGATCTATAATAAACTAATAACCCATTGTATTAGTGGGGCATCTGGAGGATATCCACAGCCACAAGGCGCTAACTTATTTTAGATTAAGCTCCCACACGAGTTAACCACGTAAACTGAGCAGTGGAGTACACTGGCTCTGTTCAGCTGCCTGCTTGACCGGTCGCTGTGACCGAGTCGTTCTCACCCTTCCCCTTCCGCGATGCTCTGCAGCGCGGGCCTCCATTGCCGGCCGAGCCGCCGGCCGAGGGACAAGCCGTGCGGCAGCAGCGCCTGCAGGTCACCGTCGCCCTCCTCGGGCGCCGCGTCGCCGTCGCCGTCGGCGTGGTCGCTCTCCGGCGGATTCGCCACCGACGACGTGCTTGCAGTTGCAGGCTCCTCCTCCTCCCCGTCCGACTCGCGCATGACCTGGATTGATAGATGAACGAGGTGACTGAACGGCGAACCGTGCAGAGTTGTTGGCCAGGCGGTTTCTGGGAGATTAGCAGTTTTGGAAGTTTTGGAAATTCATGACGATTGGCAAGTTCGTCAGGAGATTAGATGCGATCGATGGATTATTCCATGGCGACCGAACAGATCATGGAAGATTTGACGAGGAGATGGCTCCGTGTGCGAGCAGGTGAGCAGAGGTTGTAAGCTGTAGCAGGAAACGAGAAAGACGTACCATTGCAAGTGACCGGTGGGATTTCTCAGGCGCGACGCCGCTGCTACTACCTCGCCGGCGGCGAGGTTGGGCCGGCTTCGCTTCCTCCTCCTTCGGCTTGATCCTGACGCGGCTGAGCTTGACTTGCCGCTTCGACGCGAACTCTCTCAGCACCTCTGGCCACAAGCAACAACGGCCAACAACATTGCAGCAAAATTCATCGTTTTGGCACCAAAAGCGACATGGAAATTCGACAAAAGATCAACAAAGGCAGTAGCCACGAATCTCAATTTTTTTCCCCATTATGCTAGCATGCAAACATCTCTCTCGCCTCCTTCGTTCTCATCTCCTGCACCAACCGGCCGCCCGGCCAGCAAGTACGGCGCCGCAACAAATGCCGGGAAGCGTTAGGTGCGTCAGTGCGTGAGACGGAATGCAGCAAGAGGTGCATACCTTCGAAGCTGACGAGGCGGTAGACGCGGCCGAGCAGGAGCGTGTCGTCGGGGCGGAGCAGCTTCAGGTGCTTCACCGGCGGCGGCGCCCGGGAGCCCGAGGAGGCCGCGGCGGGCGGAGCCGGCGAGGTGATCACGGCCGCGACGTAGTGGCCCGGGTTGGCCGCCATCACGGCCCCAGCCGACAGCGCCCAGTACGCACGCTCCGTGCGCCCGCCGGCGGGGTGCTGTATCACCACCGTCGCCGCCTCCGCCGTCTGGCAGTTGCCCATGCACGCCGGTGGTGGTGTCCCTGCGCGGCGAGAGGGGTTTGCGGTCTGGGGGATGTGACCGCCGCGGGTGGTAGCTAGGGGCGAGCTTTTTTATAGGGTAATGGCCGACGTCGCACGGTAGCTTCCCGGTCTCGGTTGGGTCGGTACAGGGAGGTGCACGTGATACGCGGCGGATATGTGGCACGGGCTGCCGTGAAATTGGCAAGGTTTGGCGAGAGCTGAGTGCGATCCGGCAAGATTAGGGTGAGGCGCAGAACGAAGAGAGAATTGCCCGTATCGGCGTGTCGATTTCCATCTTATCATGCTGTTTTTCCGTTTTGGCATGTGATCTTCCATCTCTCTGGTCTCGTACAAATGGTAGGCAAGATTAACGCGGTTCCGATCGGATTCGCATAATGAGTTAGTGCCCCGGTGGGATCTTAGTCCAGCATCAAGGACGTTCTAATTTAGAACATTTCAACCGCAATTCACTTATTCTTCTTATTTACATTTTCTCTACTAGTATTTTATTTGCTACATTGTACTACTAGTATGTCCTAAATTTGAATATGCATTTTAACCTAGATCATCCTAATATTGTAGAAAATAAAATTAAAGACAAAAAAATGCTGACAAATAGTGAAAAATATTGCTTAGTCGACCTAAGTTAGGTATGTGTCTATGATATCCTAACTTAGAGCATCCTCAAAAGCTCTGTAAATAGAGTGACCGTTGAGAATACTCTTAGTTCACTCTAGTCACTATTACTATTTACATTTTTTACTATTTATTTTTTTATATTTAATTTGCTATAGCAGTGGTCTAATTAGCTCCATTGATACGTCGGTATATATATGCAGGGTTTACGGGAAGCCAGCCGCCCCCCGCATGTTGCCTGGGCCGACCGTCCATGGCTGCGCAGGCGAGCACGGTCGTCCGAGGTGAAGCAAGACCGATGATATACGCATGTAATACTCTTCTTTTTTTTTGGCTCATGCGCATTTCTGTGGTACAAACTTCAATTGATATCAGCCTAATCTGAAAATGACAAAAGTAAGAGTGATTAATACTGATTTAGCCACTAATTTATTAGATCAAAGGTGAGAAGGCCAAATTCAATGTCCTGTACAAAAAGGATTATGGAAGACGAGTCCTCTCTGGCCGCCTTTAACCTAGCTACATACGTGGTGCAATAGTTTCTAAGGACAGATAATCAAGCTCGCCTCTTTTCACGATTTTCATTAAACCGTCGGGTCAACTTTGGGCAAGCTTTTGCACGGCGATATGCAAGGCCATCTCCAATGCAGTTGCTTAGACAAGTGCTTAAAGAAAAAACCAGATTTTTTTTGCCATGTAGGATAGAGAAGGTGCTTATATGGGTGCTTAGAGAGGGTATGGATGCTTAATTAAGCACCATGTTGAGAGAGGTGCTTAGAGAGTATCTAAGCACCCATATAAGCTTCTATGCATTGAAAATAAGATTTTTTACATAAAAGCTTAGTGACGTGGCAACATCCTCTCTCCTTAAGCACCTGGTATAAGCGTTTTGCATTGAGGATGGCCTTATACGACTAGATCTCGTATTTAATATAAACTACTTTTATAATTTATATTTAATATTAATTCCTTTTAGATTGTTTTTTATTTTATTATTGTACTGAATATGTACTTTCCTTTTAATTTAAGGTGTTATAATTTGGATCACAATAAGTCAATAACCGACGGTATACATCTTTCTTTTTTTTCTCTTATTAATGTGAGATTTTTAAGTAAACATGCATGTTATAGACACATAAGTGAAAACTCCGTAATGACATTGTTGTAATTTATCCTTCTATATTTATCTCGTTAGATTTAAACATTGTGGCGGGTTCTTTCTTGAATCTCAATTCTTAGATGAGAGACAAAAGGTGCCAATTTAGTCATTAAAGATTTTTGAAATCCAAATTTATTTGACTCCTAACTCCTTGAACCCACATGTCACAATTACATTTATATTATATACTAAATGTTATTTTTTTCAACAATACTAATGCTTGTTTATATGAATATTAATATAAATGTTAGTATCACATGTGGGTTCGAGGGAATTAGCTTTTTTTAAAAGAATGTAGGTTTTTTTTAAAAAAAAAAACTCGTTGCTTTCTCCTATATATATGTTGGTCTCGGGCCGACCTAGCCCGACAACATCGATGTGCCTTTGGGTTGTGCCGAGCCTACTTTTGGCTATCCGGTCTAGCCCCACACTGCTTGGGAGATGACCAAGCTGGGTCTGCATGTTCTGTACCAGCCCAAGGCACGACAGGCCCAAGCTAGGCCGGCCTAGCTAGCATGATCCAATTTCAGCATTGCTTGAATGGTATATAAAGACTAAAGATTGGTTGCAATAGTGTTTTGGAGAACATGCTAGCATGCTCTTATACGTGGAACGGATTCCATCCACTGATCACTAGGTATATATGCAACAAACACCGCTGCATGCTCCAACCGGAGCACGCAGCAAGCAGGGACGAGACGATCCGATCTCCTCCTCCTCCTCCTCCTCTGCAGGAGGCGTTGCATTTCCCGGCGGTGGTTACCTCATCGCTTTCGTCTTAAGGAGGCAGTTGGGTCGATCCCCAATCCCCATATTAAACTGGCGTCAGTTAGGTCGTCAGCCGGCTCGAAGCCAGAATCACACATGCCCTAAAAACGCTAGCCTCGCACGCAGCACGGCTCTGAGCATGCATGCATGCACATCTACAGCTCCCCCTGCAGGAGCGAGGCGTCGATCCGTAGGTTGAGATGGGCGCGTCACCGGCGATGTTGCGCTTGTCCCGTTGCACATGGCGCCCCGGTAGAAAATAACCGGATGGATTGGGGTCTAAGCAACGATGCCCCCATCCCCATCGGCCATCGGCTCTCCTTTGTAGCCTAGCGAAAAGGCCATGGAGAATGGCGATCGATGGGACGCAAGATCACGGGAGCAAGGGCTAGCTCTGCCTCCGCTCTGCTCTCCTGCGCTTTCTTCTCCTTGAAGCGTGTCCATCCATGGATCTATCTATATACCAGGATGCGCCGCGCCATGGGCGACGTAACAGGTCAGAAACTGCGAGCCTAAGCAAGGATGATGGGAGGAAGATGAAGAAGAATGTTGTACATCGAATGCGTTAGTGCAAGTGCAACAACCCGTCCCTGGTCCCGGCCGGGAATGCAACGACGCGATCGTGTGCGTTAATGGCGGACGTACCCGCTTGTTTTCTCCCCGGCGCCGATGGATTAATGCTCAAGTTAAAACCTGCTTTTTCAGCTGGGGCTCCGCGAGGAAGCAACGTGACGTTCCTGTCGCTGACTGCTTGCTTCATTTGCTTCAGATAGGGTTCTTGAGCTGGAGAGGATAGGAGTAGATGCCGGTATGAAAAGCGCTGGTCAGCTGGTTGAAGCAATGGAGCAGTCGCTGCTCACTTGGCAAGTAGTGGAAACTGGGCGGGCATCTTCTGGAGATCAAGCTGTTTTTGCCCTAGAGTAGTGGCTGAAAGCTTGAGATGGCAACCTATTTCTTCCTCAAATTTTGTTTGTAGGTGGGCCGGCGTACAGGCCAGATCGTACAATTTAACCGGCGTGTAGTGACGGGCCATGTGGGCTGGCCTATCATAATGTCTTTAGAGGAGGTCCAGGCGACGAGAACTCGAGAAGGCGAAGCTTGCGAGCGCCTCCTACTGGGGCTCGATTGAGGCCCCTTTGTTCATGGTTCGTACTGTTTTGATTTAGTTTACATAATTTGTTTTTTACTGATCATTCGCTGTAACATTTTGTAATATTTTTTATACTTTTGTGAGGATTTTTTAAAAGATATCACAAATATTTTAAATGAATTTTTAGTCTTTTCGAGCCTCCTTTTAAAAACCCTCAATTTTCCAACTACAACCAAAACCAAACCATAACCGCGAATCAAATACAGCCTGAAGCTCAGCTCAAGCTTCAAACGAACCAAGCTTGAGCTTGATCCTAAAATCGTGAGCCTAAACGATCCGAGCTTGAGTTTACTCGAGTCGGCTCGAGCTTTATCGAGATTGTTCAAAGACTCAAGTCTAGCTACTCGAACTTCATCATATATATTGGAAATATATTTTTTCAAGATCAAATCATATTTTACCAAGTATACTTGAACCTGGGCTCAAACTTTATTCTAGCCAGCTAAAAAAAATCTATATTTTATATTGAATCTATATCTTACTGAGCCTGGATGGGCCAAGCTCGAGCCTATCCAAGGTTTGTTTGAACTGAGCTCGAGCCTGTATCTAGGCTTGAGTCTTGATCCGAGCTCTGTTTGAGCTCGGCACAAGTCGAGTGGAGTTCGAGCCTCGCAGGTCAAGCTCGCTCGAGCTCGGCTCGTTTACAACACTAGTTGTGCGTATGGACAGCAAAGCCTATACAAATTGAGCGAGCCAATAGCTCAACTCGGTCACTGTATGGCTAGGATGTTATTCACTGTACGAGCTCAATAAAAATCTTAGCTTAGACTTGCTCCATCTCGGTTCAGCTCGTAAGCCTGAGCAACAAGATGATCGACCCTCTAGAGTTGAAAAGGAAGGAGCGGAAGGAACTTCGGGACTCAACCATGGACGACATTGAGGTTGAATTTTTAAGGGCCTTTGTTAGGCTATGTTGGAGCAAACCATAGTCGTAGGTAAACGGATGGGCTGACTACTAGTGATGATGTGCTAGACGCCTAAACTGATACATGGACACCCACAAAATAATTAACCCTATGCTTGGCCGGCTCATCTCAGTTTTTAACTAGAAAAAAAAACGAGCTTGGGCTCATTGACCTACGAGCCAAGCTAAGCCAAAAAGAGTCGACGATGAGTTTTGCGACTGCATGACCTAGTTGTGCGCTGAAAGGATATAAAAAAGAGAAAATATCATATTTATCACTACTTTTTTTTCTATGCACCGTTGCTACTGGACGGTATGCCGTTCGAACGGTACAGGTGTTTCACGTGAAACACTGTGAGGAACAAAATGTGAAACACATGAAACACTCATAAACAGTGTGTGAAAACACTCATTAAATGCAACACACATGCGATGCTCATCAAACAACGTATAAAACACATAAAACACCACATGAACATATACACCATTTGGATGATATACCATCCGTTAATATTTCTGTTTCCTAATCTATGTCTTGGCCTCCAAAACTTCCTCCCCTTCATTCTGCTACCGTTAGCTCTCATTAAATTCAACCATTTGAAAGCTATGGTTGATGCCCAAGATACACGATTCATAAGTTTTGGATTTAAAACGTCGAATATTGCATCTCATATGCTTTATTAGCTGTATGTTTTTTATATATGCAGTTAAAAAGGCAGTGGCATAATTAGCTGTATGCAATTCTGTCATTGGTTGACTGATCCACAATGGTATTGAGGGAAAGAAGTTTTAGAGGTGATGGAAAATAAGGAAAATCAATATTCATGATAGCAATGAGAAAAATTGGTAATTCTAAGTGATAAATAAGAAATTTACTATAAAGGAAAAAAATGGATAAGAAGAACCGAAGACAAGTCAGATTTTTTACTTTACCCATGGTCTGTCTGATAGTCTCCAGTCACGGTCTCACGGACTCTACGCTACCAATACACGTTTCTTACTTGGAGCCAGTGTTTTCTGCAGCGACAGTTAGTAATAATAAGCGCTGTCCACCTAAGCATGACAGTATGGAACGTACTCCAGATTCTTATTTCTTCCTCAGCACCAGAAACGTTCCCATTTCAATCTCCTCCCGGTCCCAGCCCTGCCGTCTGCAGTGACTCGAAATTGACTGGATCCGGAACCCCAAGTCCCCAACCTTGACAACGCCAGCCACGCGCCCCGTCGCGACGAAGAGAAAACTGGTCGCTCGCGCGCGCGCGCCCCGATTGACTTGTTCTTCTGTATGCACTATGCAGGGTAGCATTTGGCCTTGTTCTTTTCAGTTTAGTGTAGCGCTTTTTTAGATAGCTTATTTGGTGTAATAATTTGTAACAATTTTTTCAAGGCTTTTAGGTGTAATACTGCAGGGTAGTATTTGTTCGGTGAGGTCACGTCACGAAGTGGATTAATCCGCCCACCAAAGTGCAAAGGATGGGAGGGGAGAGAGGTCCACGTCCTAGTTGCACGCCCATTAACGAGGGTGTGCTCGTTGGCCACACGTGTCAGCTGTGCGGCCGTTCGTTCTTCTCTTTTTTGCGCTCTACTTACAGAGTACGGTAAAAACACATGATACAACCTAAAATCCTAGGCATGTCTAGCCTAAAATTATACTCCCATAAGTATTATGTGTTAGTTCTTAAAGCGTAATGCGAAAGACTGATACAAGATCTTAGCCCAAAGATTAAACACCAAAAGTTAAACCGGTTAAGGTTCCTCTTACTGTTGCTCGAAGTTGCCATCGTGTAGAGTTGTTCTTAGGCCGGAGTGGCCTGCTTGACGGAGAGCCGATACAGGAGAAGCCGTAGCGGTCGCAGGGAGATGGACTTCGCCAGTGACGGCCTTCCCAGTGCTTCAGCGCCTCCCAGATCGGATAGGGATTAGGGGTGGCTAGCCCGAACTAAACGTGATTAACATAACCACCGTGATAAAACCACCTAACTCTTATATGGCGCTGTGCAGCAGGGGGCACACCAAAAGTCGGTTAGAGCGCCCCCGATCAGGGCACTAGTGGGCAGTTAGCCCCTTAGGACTCGGTCTTGGTGGTTAGCTACCGAGATCATATCCAACATTATGAAACTGAAGCAAGTAATTATTTATAAAGAATTAAAGATGATGATGGTAGAAATATTTCGTCTGCTTGCATTCCTCTAAAAAATAAGTAGTATTTGATCACACAATATTTTTCTAGCTAAGTTAGATTGTAATTAAGGAAATGTTGGTGGTAATAGGTCGACTCACTTTTTCTGTGTCGCCGATTACACTCGTGGTTGGGTTCTAAAAGAACAGGGATACTAGTAGTTTGTATAACGGTCTAATTTTGCAGGTATTTTGTGTGCTTCATACGTTGTTTTATTAGCATTTCATATTTGTTAAGTTTTATGAGTGCCTATGCGGTATTTCATATGTTCTGCATGGTGTTTCACGTGAAACACATATATTGTTTCAATGGTATACCATTCACTAGTAGCTCTAGAGTACGACTAGTGGATGTTATGTCGTTACAACAACGATATAGGTGTTTCCTGTGAAACACCATGGAAAACACATAAAACACTCATAAAACATCAACGAAATGCAACATATATAAAATGCTCACGAAACATGATATGAAACACAACGTGAAACAGCTATATCGTTACACCGTTATACTATTCATTAGTGTTTATGAAATTCTAAGTGACTTTGTTTCATTGTATTAAAATTCTCTATACGTAAACCCTATCAAACCTAATCCTCTGGCCTCCTTACTTTTTTTTTTTGCTTTTCTATTCCTGTTCAAGTTGTCTTCTTTTAGTATTGGCGAGCGCCAAGCATCGGACGTCCGTCCGGACGCGCGCGCTGGACCTGCGCCATCCGTCCGATCAGCCATTCGTGCGCGCCCGTCATTGGCTAGATGTGCTATACATGCAGTTGATCATTTTTCAATTAAAACTTCCTAATTTTATATAAAATTCAAACAACGTTCAAAATGCGTGGAATAAATTTCATAATTCTTCTAAAATCGAGAGCAACCCATTTTAAATA
Organism: Raddia distichophylla; assembly: GCA_005191435.1. NCBI lineage: Eukaryota > Viridiplantae > Streptophyta > Magnoliopsida > Poales > Poaceae > Raddia > Raddia distichophylla. The sequence goes on along the minus strand of SPJY01029779.1, from coordinate 889,425 downwards.
CTTTTAATTTATTTTTTTTCACTTTTTATTTTATGTTAACCTAGGAGAAGACACTTATGAAACTTAGCAGTATACTAGCGAAACTTGGCTGTATGCTGATGAACCTTGGCCCACGTATTGATGAAGGCGAGCGCCAGATGAAACCTGATGAAACTTCGATGTAACCTATGAAAATTAGATGAAACCTGTGAAAACTTCATGAAACTTGGATTAACCTGATGAAACTTGATGAAATTTGGATGAAACCTGATGAAATTTGAAAAAACTTGGATGAAACCTGATGAAACTTGAAAAAACTTGGATGAAACCTGATGAAACTTGATAGTTCGGCAAAGTTTAATAAGTATGAAACCCAAGTTTCAGTAGGCGAAATCCAAAGTTTCATTAGGCAAGATTGAAGTTTGATGAAACCCGGTCAAAATTTATATAGCAACGCATATCTTGTTTTGTTCGTAAAAATACGAGGAACGCGTTGGTGTAAACGGTTGGTGGATTAGAGCACCCAGTCAAAATTTATGGCCATCAAAATAAAAAATGCTTGTGGGACCCGCCTTGCACGGCTGCAGCGGGCAGCGTCAGCGCGCGCATCTGGATGGCCGCACAGTAGTGTTTCCGTTCAGTATTTAGTTTGTTCGGTCGGTTTTATTTTCCCTTCTTAACCAACCCTCCCTTGGGGGATCAAACTTCCTTCCTATTAAGCTGGAAGTTCTTCTATGGGTGAAGTAATACCAAGCTCATGAGCTTATCATGCTAGGTCGGAACAAATTAGTTGATAGTGATCCGATTGTCTTTTTGACGCAATATAATTTCCCGGGGCAAGCGCTATAGCTTGTTTCCAATACTCAGCAGCTTGATCAAACCCAATTTTCCGTAATTTCAGAATCACCCTAAAATGGCTTGTTCTCCTCGGTCGGAATAGGCAGCTCCTTCCCCTAGAACCGCACTTTCCCTATTTCATCTAGTAAAGTTCCACCTATATCGATGTTCCATGAACAAGAATTTCTCCTTTTCTTTTTGGTTGTATTCAAACAGTGGTGGTCTACTGGTTTTCCTGACATCCCTTTTAAGAGCAATTGTTCTAAGCTACATAAATACAAAGTTAACTTTAGTTAAACGATATGCACCGATGAGTAGAGTGGATCGGATTATAACGGATTATATTAAAAGAAATAGTCAATGCCTACAAAATTATAAAACATAATGATAAAAAGTTGAAATAAAAATAATAGAAATAAAAGTGCACGTCTAATTAAAAGAAAGGCCCATATTAGCCACAATAAAAAATTGCATAAATTTATAACAAATGTAATGTCCATGTCTGGTTAAATAGACATAAATCTAGCTGAGTAAATGTGCGGGACACCTTACTCGTTATATAATTAAAACTGTAGCCACCAAAACCATCATGTTAGCCAAAGAAATTATCACATAAATTTAAAAGAATAAAAGATCTACACCATTGATTTCAGTGGACCGGATTATAATGGCTTAGATTAAACAATATTAGAAAATTAGAAATAAAATAATAAAAAGAGTCCATGCCAATTTAAAAGATAGAGTCCATACCATCTCCAATAAAAATGTAATATATATAAATTTAGAATTAGAAAGAATAAAAATAAGAGGCAATGTCAGAATTATAGAATGACATCATATTCGCCACAATTACAAATAAAAATATATAATTCTAGAATAAACAATAACAGAAATAAGAGTCCATGTCAAAATAATAGAAAGAGTCAATATCAGTTATAAATACAGATGAAAATTATATAAATTAGAATAAAAAAGAAATGAGAGTTCACGTTAGATTAGGGGATGTTCTCATCAGCTTATCTAATTTGACTTATTTTCTTATCTAACATATTTTTTTACTTTGAGAGTTTTGTAAGATAAAATTAAAAGTCGGTGCATTCCGTTTGATTTGTGTTTTAGAGTTCTTAGATAAATCTTTCTGACAGGAAAAAATGGGTTAAAAAATAAATTATTTTTAATTAAACGCAGGCAAGTAAATAGACCCTGAATATAAAGAGCAGTTTAAAATAAAATTACATAAATTTATTTATCTATTAATTATATATAAGGGTTAATATCACCAGTGCCATTATAATTGCACCCCTGACCACGCTTGCCATTTTCAAATCGCCTCACTCAGCGTTGCCACTTCTACTGTTTTATTCTCTCAAACGTGCCATTATCAGGGTTTACAGGGCATAATACAAGACAAATACGAGATAAATACGGGCTGACAGGTGGGTCCCACCTGTTAGCTTCTCCCAGCTGCTTCTTCTTCTTCCTCCCTCCTCTCTCTCTCTCTCCACGAGCCACGGCCGCCGCCGCTTCCCTCAACTTCCCCGCTGGATTGCGTCGCCAGACGCTGGAATTCTGCCGCCGCCCGAGCCATTCCGCCACCTCCCCTGCTCCTGGTCTCATCCCTTCCAAAGCTCGGCCCCGCCGCCGCCAGAGCTCGGCTCCTCTGCTCCCGCCGGAGGCCGTCGGATTTGGGGGAGGAGGCGGCGCCGTCGCGGTGGTCGCCGAAGTTGGGGAGGTGGCCCCGCCGTGGAAGTCGTCGCCGTGGAGCTCGCCGGCTCAAGGCTGACAGGTGGGACCCACCTGTCAGCCCATATTTCTCAGCGTATTTGCCTTGTATTCTCCCCATAAGTCCTCATAATGGCACGTTTGATAGAGATGGACGGTTGAAATGGCAATGCTAATTGAGGCCTTTTAAAAATGGCAGGCGCGGTCAAGGGGTGAGTTATAATGGCAACAGTGATATTTACCCTATATATAAAGCAGGATTAAACGGAGCCACATTGATTCTATAATACTCTAAAATCCCTCATCGGGGATTACAATGAAGATTTATATTGTCAATTATTGTGGGTCCAAATTATAACGGTTTACATTAAAACAATAGTATATATTCACTATAATATTCAAATAATAAAATCCCGAGGAGTTTATATAAATACAATATTAAAAAGGAGTTTACATGGAATACGAGACTAAAAAAAGAGTTAAAAATCTATATTAATTAAGAGAGTTAGGTAACATTATTTTGAGCTGAATTGAATAGCTGAATAACTGAACGGTTGAATTGACTGAATTTCAAAAGCTTAGAGGTAGTCTCGAGATTCGGATCCATTTTGTGTTGACTTGCTTTTTAAAACGTCAAGATCCACTTTCGAAACAACGAAAAAATAGATTAACAAAACCTAAATCATATGTTGTTTTTTATAACGTAGATAAGCAATTAAACTGATAAGCCGTTAAACTGGAAACAACAGAGCCTTAGCTGCATAAATTCGTGAGACACACTGCTCGTTGACCAGTATTTCACATTTGCATTTCACGCGATCGATACATGTACACTTTCGGAAAATACAATGATGTATAGGAGTAAAGAAGGGCTAAAGAAAGAAACCAATGTGAAGTCAACGACCAAACAGAACAGAAAATTTTTTAATCTTGGCACGCCGTCTTCGACCCCCTCTCAGAAGTCAGCAGTTCAGCACCCTTCCATTTTCCCTCCAGCTCAAGTAGACTAGTCCGGCGAGGTAGTGCGTGTACGCGCCGGCGATGACGAGAACGTGGAACAGTTGGTGGCTGTGCCCGGCGAGGTCAAACCGCCCCGGCAGCCACCGCTCCGGCACCCTCGTGGCGTACACCACGACGCCGGCGAGGTAGAAGGCCCCCATGGCCATCTCGTAGCCGGTGGTGAGCACCGCCTCGGGTCGCGCCCCAAAGACGACCATCTTGTGCACGATGGGCACGAGGCCGGACGCGCCCATGCACGCGAACAGCGCCGCGCGCGCCCACCGCAGCTCCGGCGCCTCGAACACCGGCATCAGCGAGACGGCCACGGTGGCGGCGCCGAACACGGTGATGAAGCCGAGGTAGAGCGTCTGGTAGAAGGGGTTGCAGAGGAAGGTGTAGTAGACGAGCGGGTAGAAGGAGGTGACGATGAGGCTGGTGATGCCGGCGTAGTCGAGGCGGAGCAGCACGTAGCTGGCGTGCTCCGAGTGGCACGCCAGCAGGTGGCACGCGCTGCTCATCAGCAGGCAGAACATGGCGCCGCACAGGTACGCGTAGAACGGCCACCGCGCCACCCGGTGCGCCGCCGCCGCCGCGGCGAGCTCCGGCTCGACGGACGCGTTGCGCATCAGCGCATGCACTGCCACTGATGCCACCCCGTTGGTGGCGCCGTGGCTCATGAGTATCATCGGAAGGCTCGGGTGGCTGCTGCTGTTGCTGGCCAGCTCCGTCGATGTCGCCGAGTGAGACAAGCTGGTTTCCATCGGGACCATCGTGGCGGCGCACACCGTGAGCGCGAGGAACACGAAGAAGCCGATCAAATGCCTGCGCATGCAGATGAACAAAGAGAAAAATTAATTTAATTCTTGTTAGTTACTCCTAAGTGAGACGCACATGTGACATACGGACATGTGTGTACGTGCTCTGAATTAGTATGAAGGACGCTTACGTCCAGACGTTGATGGTCTCGTTGTGGACGGCGAAGGCGCTGAGGAGCGCCTCCTTGAGCGGCCACTCGCTGCGGTAGTAGTCGAGGATGAACTCGTTGTGCTTGAGGAAGGCCGGGAGCGCGTCGTAGCCGACGAGCTCGCACTTACGCTCGCAGCACCGCCTCGCTGCTCCGTCTCCGCCGCCGCCGCCCTTCTTACCTTCCAGGAGGGGAGACTTCACCGTCGGCGACACAACGGCGGCGGCGGCGGCGTGGACGTCGACGTCGACGTCGTCACTCCGGACAGTGGCCGCCCTCTGCAACGTCGTCACCATGGAGGCCATTTGAGCTGGCTTAACAAAGTTCTCGACTACTTCTCGTGCTCTGGGCTGGCTCGGAGGCTCGGAGCAGCCAGTGGCTTTAGATCAGAGAGAAGTGGATCACGGTTTGCATGATTGGGTTTCTTGGGCGCGTATATATAGCTGCTGTTGACTTGTGCGTGTCAGCGAGTGCAATCAAGGGGAATCGCCTGATTGGGCGACCCTGAAATGGTCAGACTAGTGCAGCACATACGGCGGGCGCTGGGACGCGAAAAAAACTGCCGCGCACGGTCGCCGGTCCAGCCTTTTCTGCTGGTTTTTGGCAGACCCCGATCGAGGGTTGCGCCGTTATTACACGATGCATCGCAGTAATGTGGTACTACGCCGATCAATTAATTGGCCGGTTGTTGCTGCGGTGACTCTTGTGCGTTCATTTTATGTGGCCCTGCTCAAGCTCCCATCAAGATTAAACAGATGGGTGGCAACACGACATGCACTACAGGAATCGTGACTACTGTCGACGGCTTATACCGTCGACATAGATTAAAAAACCGACGACAAAAGCCTATGTCGTCAGCCAGCCTACGACAAACGTTCGCCGACAAACGCTCGACGACATAGAAATCTATGTCGACGGCCCAAGATAAAACCGCCGACAAACTTAATTTCCAGGCTAGGCCTATGGTGAGGACCTTTGTCGGCAGCTTTATCGGCCGCCGGCACAAGATCTCCTTGACGGCAGACGGCGCTCTGCCGTGTGGGCCCCACGGATCAATCCTGACAAGCCATGTGGCAAATATTTGTCCGCGGCTTATTATATGACCGACGACACAGATCCTGCTTCCTGGCAGCCGTCCAGGCGACCTTTGTCATCGGCCGAGTTACAGGCCGCCGACACAAAACAGTTGGCCAGGAAAAAAAATTGCTGGTAATTCATTTAAAATCTCAATTTAAACCTGCAATAAAACCCAATTCCCAATACAATTATATTCCCCAATTCCCCTCAACATATCCACACATAATTTCCTGATCCACACCACAATTTCGAGCACATTCACCTAATCACATAGCTTCAAATCTACAAATTGTCGATAATAACCCAAAACATCGTAATCCAAGTCCAAAAGTTCATATAAACATATATAAATGTCACACGAGCAGTTGAAACTCACAAATTGTTCTTAGTGACAAACAGAAATAAAAAAGTACATTAATGGTTCTGCGAACCATCGAAATGGCCAGCGAAGAACCCCACAACGATCTGCTCAGCGGCTGTCTGCGTGGCACTGGAATCAACCCCCTGTGGAGTATTTGCCGCATCCGTGGGAGCGGCTGAGGCACACACCTGCAAACTTGGACAAAATCACAATGAGGCGTCGGCGCCGCGTCGGCGGCGGGGCGGCGGCCTGGATGCGGGAGGCGGCGGGGCGGCGGCGGTTTGTGTGGCCATAGCCCGTGCGCTAGGTCTGAGGACTTAGCACAACACAGGCCTCCACCCAGTCATTTCTCTATTTTCCAGGCCACATGTCAGTCGCACAGATTTTGTGGACCCTACGAAGAACTTTTGTCGGCGGCCTTATAGAAGCCGCCGAAACAGACCACCTGTGTCGGCAGCTAACAATAGAACCGACGACACAGCTTTACCTATGTCGGCGGCTAAGGTTATACCGCCGACATAGATCTTCTCCCCCCTCCCTGCCGAATCACTGACCGATGCCCTTCGGCTCCCCAGAGGGGTTCATTCTGTGCAATCTAAGTTTAGATACCAAGCAATAAACAAAATAATTAATACAAGGTGGCGTATTGTCCGGCGTTCAACCTCGTGGCTTACTGTAGCTTTGATACGTATATCGTACACGTGTAGCTGGTGCCCTATAAGAACAGGTACGAACACAAATAAATGCACGAGGTCGAATGCATGCCAACTTGAATGAGTTATGAACCAGGAATCGTTCGGTCAGAACTTGTGCGGTACGGCAGTAAACGGCGCCGTCCCCTTTTGGCGGCTTTATTATTAGTATCATGAGAAAAAGGAAAACCACGATCACCAATTGAGCTTACCTAGTAACTTCAGCTAGTTGGGGAAGTTCATCAGAGAAACGCTGCGGCCACTAGGCACGTTGCAGCCGCCAACTCGGTTCAAGTCTTTTCTTCCTCGTGCATGTACGTTTCGACCAACGCAACATGCCATAAATGTTTTAAACCCGATGCTCAAGTCAACATGCATGCACTGGGAACTCCTCGGTCCAGTACTACTTTCCAGATATCCGACGAGCCTGATTCATGTCTCGGTCAATTTTTGTTTCTGAAATTTTGGTCAATTTAGTGAAACCTTACAATTGCATATTGTATCGACGTCGATCAGAACCATGGCATTAAAGCTTTTTTGCCCCGGCATTTTTCACACGACCTTGTCAAATCAGCGTGGAGCATGGGTGGAGCCCCCGCTTGGGCGCTCTGTCTCGAGTTTGTCTCCATCTTTGAAGCGGGTGTGTGTCTCTCCGTTCCCATCATCTATCGGAGTGACAAACCGACGATACGACTTATGCCCGTCGCTTGTGATGATCCAACTCATCCAAGTACATGGGAAACTGGCTACGCCCAAGCAGTAGCGGATGTTGTTGTCTATGGCTCTAAGCAGGTCGCTTCGATCTTTTGACGAAACCGAAACGTCATTTGTTATGTAAACACGATGATACCGTTATATGGAAAGTTGGACAATGATACACGTTAGCTCACTCTTAAGTCATCTACAGGTTTTACCATGTATGATAGATGATGATGTGAAGAAAATAGAATGTGCATAGAAATTTAAGCTGTCTTCAATGCAAATGTTGACTACACACGAGAATCAGAAATCCGTGAAAAAGCAAATTGTCTAAAAACGTGTATTCATCTCTAACACAATATTAGTTGTGTTTAGTGCTATCTATAAATGATATGGCAATGGTTAGATACATAAAACCACGAGCATATTTCACTTGCGATCTCCACGAGCGTCGTTCACACGAGCTCAAGGGTCGCATGCATCCAACGATTTGGATGTATGTTCTGAAGTGCTTTTGTAAAAATAATGTCCACATCAAATTAAAATATTGACACAAATCTAGCCTCCAAATACACAAGACAACCTCCTTGTTATTTAACACGTGCCGTCAAATAGGATACTCCTAAGTGAGAAGTGAGCATTGCTCAACTGGTTGTGTCCTGGGTGTGGGACACAACTGGTCGGGGGTTCGATCCCCCGCTTCTCACCGGAGGAAAGACGAGAGCGCGAGGTGCGCGCGAAAGCAGAAGAAGCAGGGAGTGGTGCGGGAAAAGTGAAAAGAGAAAGAACGGCATGAGGAAAAGCAAGAGCTACACGAGGTGTGTGCGTGAAAATCAGAAAAAGGCGGGAGAAGTTAGAGCTGCATGCGGGAGTGCACGCTCGTGCACGCGGCAACGAAAAACAATCAGCACGGAGGGAGTGCAGCACGAGCAGGTGGCCCTAGCTAGGTAGATGTAACTAGTAGATGTGTTTAGGAATTTGTAAGCAGACATGGTTTTCGTTATATATCTGTTAATGCAATGGAAAATGGAGTTTATCCTTTTTTTATCAACCCGTAAGATTTTGGCCCTCTTCGACTCGTTGTTTTAGTTTAGTTATGGTTCGGTGTGAAAATTTGGTTATTTCTTGTATAGACCATTCAATGTAACACTTCGAAATATTTTTTGAGACTTTGTAGAGTTTTATCAAATATCTTAACATATCTTTTAGTAATTATTTTTTATTTTTTAAAGGTCATTATTTTTTTCAACTACAGCAAAACTACGCTAAAACCGAATATTAAAGAGAGCCTTCGTCGGATATTTTGGATTCGGATCCGGATAAACGGAATCCCGAAATAACCAAAACTAGTGTTGCTGGTTGTTGTCTTCTGCGTCGCGCATGTTGCTTGCTGCTGCAGCCTTCAACGCCGGGCTTGTTGGGCCCATGAAGTCCTGCGCATTGTGCTCGGTCCATGAGGTAGCTAGCCCATATTCTCTTCGGCCCAGGCGACCAGTTGCCGGATAGTGTATAGGAGCTAGCAACCTTAGCTCGCCTGGATTGGTAGCAGGGCTGCATCGGATGTCGGATGTAGCTTGTCGATCCAATGCATGTAGTGGAATTGTGGCCCATGGTGCTCATATTTTGATATTGAAGATAGGAAGAAGTCCAATTTACCTCCCTCAACTATTGCAGAAGTTCATTTTTCCTCCCTCAACTCATTTGTAGCCGTTCGATGCAAGATTGGACGGCCAGATTTCACCCAATTAACACAGAGGGAGGAAAAGTGAACTTTTTCAATAGTTGAGGGAGGCAATGTGGACTTCTTCCTTGAAGATACCAATGATTCATGTGTTGTACACCCTACTATGGCCTTTTTTTTTCTCAGCTTAGCGTATTACTGTAACAAAAATTATTTTTTTATATAGCCTATTTGGTGTAAGAATTTGTAATGATTTTTCTTAAATTTTTAGTAGCCCTCTTAAAGATTTAAAACTTTTTTATTTTTTTAAAATATTTAAACCTAACTTTAAAGACTCAAATTTTGCTACAGTAAAATGCTACGCTATGATAAGCTGAAATGTACAAGGCTTATAATAGCCTCAATAGTGTATGGGCATATAGCCGTCTTTCCTATTTGGTAATGATTTTGTTGTATTTCATCTTAAAAAAGATGTTATTTTTAATTTCATTAATGGACATTGGTTGTTTTACGAATAAATGTTTGACCCTTACATTAGTCAATGACTAAATTTACAATTAGTTTGATGTTGTAAAAAAAAAAAGATGAAACAATCAAGTAGATGATATATTTTAGTTATTGCAAGATAATTCAAAAGAAGAAACAAGGTACACAAGGGGCTGCCTACAGAACAGAAAGTATTTGTCGAAACAGTGTACAATTTTTTTTACAGTTAAATTATATGTTTTTATTAGCATCAATCTAAATTTGGTTATTCGTTAGCATAATTATGTTCATTGAGTTTTCATATATCAACGGAACATAATATAAGAGAGCCGTACGTTGACCTTTCGCCCATGCACCGCCGCGTTGCTGCACAGCTTGCTCCGTCGTACCGGCGCGCATGCATGCGGCAGCGCGCGGCAGTACGTAACGTACGACGTGGTGGCCATCGTGGACGCGCACGGATCCCTCCCGCTGCCGCAGCCGCCAGCCTGCCACCAGTCCACCACCCAGCATGTACCAGAGAAGGCCAGCACCAGGCCCATGCCGCCGCACCGCACGAATCGCCGGCATCGCGGCGCGCGGCTCCCCCACCTCGATCCAACGCCATCCCAGATGGACGTACGCGCGCGCGCGCTGTCGTTGCGCGCACGTCCCGCAACAGCGCGCTCCACGCTGCATGACCCATCGAGTATTCGAGTTCCATGGTTGATTTCGCCGAGCTCGATCCACCGCGCGGGAGCGATCGAGCGTATCGTGCCCGGCTGTATGCCTGTATCCATGTGCGTGCGTACAGCCGAACGTAGAAGAACGGTGCCGTTTCGGGCGGTTCGGCTGCTGTGCCGCAGCAGCGGCGCCGCGCGCGCGCGCTGGCTGCATCGCATTCGCATCACGAAATAAATCTCTCGCACATGGAAGCCGTTAGCGCTGATCGACATGACACGGGAGGGAGCACTCATGCCGATCGAAATGCGTGGCATGGTCCCCGGAATCCGTTACAGCGAGCCAGCTATGCTTTGTATGTATCCCTCCATTCCAAGGCACTCGCACACACCTGATCACCAGCTAGCTTGGGCTAGCTACCCTAATTAAGCTCGTCGATCGATCTGCCCGTCATATCTATCTCAGACCTGCATGCATGCCCGTACATGAGCTAGCATGGCCGAAACTAGGAAGCGTCGAGAAGCACGCGATGGATCGGCAGAAGCAAAAAAATGCATGAAAACGACCGTGGCGCTGCCCCGATCGGTCGAGGAATGAGTCGGTCGATATGAGATATTTTTCGGAATATCACACATGCAGGTCGGCATGAAACTTCGCTGTTTGATGTGATTATATTATCATCACTAAAGTTCATCGCACGTCTGTCGGTGGCCCGAGCCAGACAACGAATCTATGAAGGGCTACCCTGCGAAGCACCGTACTGTACTTCGCGAAGCAGCTCGGGAAAGACTGAGCAATCTCAGAGTAGCTAGCCTGTGGAAATTAAACTGCCTATCTTTAATACTAGGGGACCCCCTATTTAAAGTAAGGGGCCCGATTACAATGTGCCATTACAACCCTTTCTTGAGGGAATCACGCGGAGGTAAAAGAGAAAAATCTAGAAAAAGACCTCCTAGACCTTAACCTGACTCCAATCCTGGGGATACCGAAGGAAAAACACCGAGATCCCTGGTTAGACCTAATTGCCCTGACCTTTTTCCCTAAAGCAATGGTAACACCTAGATTACAGAGAGGATTTGGCTGTTGTAACAAACTATGATCCTCCTGCCACCTAAAGCGGGTTGTTACGGCCAGCTATTGTATCTTTCTGACACACGATACGATTCCTGACCCCTGTAACAAACCGTACTTTTTGTCTCCCGAATCTTCGCGGTTGCCATTGCTTCGCAATTCTGGACGTGGGCTTCCCTAATCTTAAGTGATACTCTTCCTTCGCTTTACCTCCGAGAGGGTTTCCACCCTATGTTCCGTACGTGATTGCCCCGCCCGAGGGAGGCAAGGCCCCTTTCGTGCGGCATATTCTTCCCTGGTCCGCCGTTGCCTAGCCTAGGCGACACAAGGCACCTCTTCGGATGTGCTTCTCCTTCGTCTTTGCATACTGGTTCGCTGATCCCGCTAGTTCGTGGGGAATGGGTGTCCCCTACTACAACAACGTCATTCACGCAATACAAGTTGCTGAGCGAACCACATTGTGTACTCATCATTGGCTACCACGTTGTGGTTAGAGAGGAGGCTAAAGTGGAGCGAAAGTTGATCGTCCCATGTACTATGATACAATCAAGTATTTTTGTCCATAATATATTAGAGTTTTCAAATAATACAGGGAAATGATAATTTTAGCCCCCCTTATCGGAGAGTAAAGGCTAAAATCGACCCTCTACTAAAAACTAGCTATTTGAAACCTCAGATTTCTTAGAATCGTATAAAATACCCCTTTTGCCAGCGGAAAGGCTTGTGGCCGTACATCCGGCGCGGCCGGACTCATGGCGCGCGTGAGAGTTTCGTGCGGGACATGCATTGTGCTGGCATGTAGGTGGGGCCCACGAGCATTTTTTTCTTTCGGCGACCATAATTTTTGATTGGGTGCTCTAATCCACAAACCTTTGCACCAACGTGTTCCTTATATTTTTACGAACAAAACAAGATTATACTCCCTCCGTATCAAAATGTTTGTCGCATTTGACTTTTGAACAAACGTTTGACCATTCGTCTTATTCAAAAAATTAGCACAAATATGTAAAAAATAAGTCATACTTAAAATATATTTAGTGATAAAACAAGTCACAACAAAATAAATAACATTTACATAATTTTTTTGAATAAGACGAATGGGCAAACATTTATTCAAAAGTCAAAAGTGACAAACATTTTGATACGGAGGGAGTATATGTTGCTTGCCATATAACTCTTCGAACTTACCTGGTGAAACTTGGGTTTCGCCTACTGAAACTTAGGTTTTCGCCTATTGGAACTTGGATTTCATATTCGTTAAACTTGCCGAACTGTCAAGTTTCATCAGGTTTAATGCAAGTTTCATCAAGTATCAACAGGTTTGATACAAGTTTCCTCAAGTTTTATCAGGTCAATTCAAGTTTCAACGGGTTTCATCCAGGTTTCATCAGGTTACATCGAAGTTTCATCAGATTTCATCAGCACACGGCCAAGTTTCATCAGCACACGACCAAGTTTCGCTAGTATAGATGTAAGTTTCATAAGTGCCTTCTCCTAGTTTCACATTAAAAAATTGACAAAGTGAAAAAAAAAGTATTTAAAATGGGTTGCTCTCGATTTTAGAAGAATTATGAAATTTATTCCACGCATTTTGAACTCTATTTGAATTTTGTACAAAAATCAGAAGTTTAATTGGGAATTTAATCAACTGCATTGACTCGTCTAGCACGCGCGCGCACGGCAACGCTCGGATGCGCGTGGTGCCGTTGATCCAACGGCTCAGGCTGGTTCGGCCCGCGCGCCAGGAGTCGGACGTCCGACGCCTGTCTCTCGCCTTTTGCCAAACCAAAAGTGTTTTAAATGACATAACAACTGTTATGGTAGGGAAAATGTATTTCCATAAATATAGTTCTAGTATAGAAAGTACCAATTATGCCTAAAGAAATGAAATTTTTTATGGGAAGAGAGCTTAGCATACTGTAATCCGGATAAATTATTCTCAAGTATTTAGCCCGTCTATTTATATAAAATCAAGAAATTGTTAAAAATAGTAACTCAAATATTTAAAAAATCAGATAACATGGGAAGCTGAGATAACATAAAACAAGCAGCTTGATAATTAATTGTTTTTTTAAGGAACAGTGAGACAGTGTACAAGCAGCGAGACATATGGTATGCCAAAGATGTGTACTAGCTAGTAGCTAGCACCCCCTATCGATGTCTTTAGTTGTGCCAAAGACACTGATTACCTGTATTTAGTATCAGTGGTACCAAATATTACTTGAGCTCAACATCTTTGATGTATTAATTAAATTTCAGATAAAGGAAAATTTTCGATCTTTATATTTGGAGATGCTAGTCCATACACTCTCCATCCATTCTCCATCCATTGTTGGTGAAGAAGGACATGGTCACCACCTCAAAAAAAAAAAAATGCAGTGAAGATTTCTGCACTTTCATCTTCTTTTTGAAGCATGGCCTAGTGGCACAAGTGTAACCATTATGCCCACTTAAGTACATGTATAAATAAGTATATTTATGTTTATAAAAGTTAATATCATTTTGAAAAAACCGGGTAACCCAAAGTAAGCCATAACTCTAATCGAATTCGCTATTTTATATGTAAAGTTCCCCGTCAAGCATGAACAACTCCTTGAGGAACTTAACCCTAAAGTAATGTAAAGTAAACATCAAACTAATCTAGAGAGTCTACAAATGTTGAATAGTTTCATATATTTGAATTACAAAAAAAACAACTTTGACTCCGAAGTTGGAATTTGCCACAAGCGTTAAGAAGTCATCTTAAGCCAGTTTCAGAAGTGCGAGTCTTGTGGTAGAGCTTCTATTTGAGTTAGACTTTTAGAATTCAAATATTTATTTTGTAGCGATTGTTGTAAGACTTCCTCCTCATTTAATTTAAATTTTGAATTCTATGGTTGTCCTGATCTTTAGGTTGACAAAGTAAAATTCCATTCAGACATTTTTTTCCTTTTGTATTTTCAAAAAGGCCAAATAATAAGTGCGCGCTAGGTGCACTGAAAACATGCTGCTGTACTGAAAACAAAAGGTTGCTCGCATAGATACATGCGGCATGCATGTCATGATCGACAGGTTTAAGTACTAGTAAATCATGGTTAAGCCATTATTCAGGACCACCTGACCCCAACATCCACCAATCCCTCTTCCTTTTGTGCGCGCTACTGTTTATGTTTGTTGTCAGTGGTGCACATGCATATCTGATCCCCTCTCTGTCTAGCCTAAAAGTTGACGGAAATCAAACCGATCACACGGGCACACCTGCTGCCACAGTGCCTGAAGTTGCATGCATGGGAAAAGAGAGAGAAAAAATAGAGCGCTTTCCCGCGCTGGGAAATGCGTGCACGAGGTTTCGCCAAGAATCGCGATCCTGCCGACCTCCTGATTCTAAGCACACTTAGCTTGCGTGACGGCTACGTGCATGGCCACCTGACCAATGATGAGCTTCGATCGTATTCGAAATCGACGGCGAGCGGCTCGGCGCTGCGATTTGCGAGCATGCATGCAGTGCAGCAGGACCATCGCGCGCGTCTCGGTTGTGTAGCAAGCAACCGCGCAACAAATATCTTGGAATGCATATGCGTGCATGCATGCATGGCTGGCTTGACAGATATCGATCGACCAGGCCTTCACAAGCGTAGATATGTTGATGTAGACGATAGAATTAAAAATGTATAATATATACACCAACTGCACGTATTAATTTGGAATCTTGAATGTATATGTATATATAGACCGCTCATCCAAATACGTCATAGTCCTACTTAAAAACAAACGCTAATAAATTGGTGGCAAATTGGCAATATGAGATGTACGACTATGACCCGGATTACTAGGAGCCGAATATGCAGCGGGACAGAAGATATGGCACAAATTATTTAAACTGACCAGCATCTGCAATCCCGATCGAGAAATCAATGTGGTACATTAATATTATATATATATTTCAATGTTATTCAAAATTCAATTCCATCATTTTCTGTTACTGCGTGAGAGGAGACTTTCCACCCAATATATATATACATTATAGTCGGTGTAATTCAGAAATATGGATCCCCTTTAATCAAGGATACCTCCATCCAATGTATATAATTAATGACAGAAAGAAATACCTCCATCCAAGTAGGCACAAAAACTATTCATCAAACATAGGAGAAGACTAGATATCTTATGGTAATCTCCAAATCCACCTATACAAACATTTAGATCACCCTTGAAGGCGATGTTTGATCAATTAAAGGGGAATTTGATCTTTGATTTGCAGTTTGGTTTGACTTGGCTTAGTTCGGTTGAGACAAAATTGATCATTTTAATAAATCAATCATTTAATTGACATTTTGTAATAATTTTTTTAGTTCGGTTGAGCCAAAGTTTATCATTTTTATAGATCGATCATTTAATTAACATTTTGTAATAGTTTTTTTAGGGTTTATGAGGTTTTGCTCAAAGATCTCAAAATGTTTTTAAAATATTCTTTTAGCCTTTTTGTACCTATTTTTAAAGGTTCTCAACTTTTGACTCAACCAAACCGAACCGAACCGAACCGAAGTTGAGACAAAATTGATCATTTTAATAAATCAATCATTTAATTAACATTTTGTAATAATTTTTTTAGTTCGGTTGAGCCAAAGTTTATCATTTTTATATAATAATTATTTTGGGTTCATGAGGTTTTGCTCAAAGATCTTAAAATATTTTTAAAATATTCTTTTAGCCTTTTCGTACCTATTTTTTAAAGGGTCTCAACTTTTGACTCAACCAAATCAAACAGAACCGAATCGTTGATTTAAAGAGGTCTTAGTCACCAAACGACGTAGATGACTCCTTCTGTGTCGGTTTTAAAACCGGCACAAATGATCTCGACATGCCGATTTTTGAATCGGCGCAAATACCTTGCTTGGTTGTAGAGCATGACCTTATAATCGGGATATTGATTTAATCCGAAGGAAGATTGATGTTTAATTAATGACCTGGCTCTCGCAGCGTATGAAGGAGCTACCACGTGTCCATGCATGTGCATTACTGTACCAAGTGTCCCTATTAAGTGTGCATGCACGATCGATCTAGCTACATGCATGCATACGCCCGGCCCGACACTACGCCAGGCTGACGGCTGACCCGACGGGGGCCGGGGCGCGCCTGCAAAATCGCAAACTAGCTAATTAACCACTCATCCTGACATCCTCTCCGGTGGGGGCACCGCCCGCGCGTGTGTACGTACGTACGTGCAACGCATGCAGCTCCAAAAGCCCAGAGAAGCCACGACCGACCGATCGAGGGCCAAGCCGCCAGCTATCGAGTTACGCAGGCCGTACGATGTCGCACGTGCGAGTTAATACCCGTCGGAGCTAGCTGGGCCGTGCGGCGTGTTGTTTACTAAGCTAGTGAGCAGTAGCATCTACACTGCCGCGGCATAGTACATCTGTACATAGGTACGTACGTGCGCGCGCATCTCGATCCACCTCGCATGCATGCATGCATGTGGTGTCATTTACGCCGGCGCGGCGTGCGCGCGCAGACGCATGCAGCAGCATGCAAGCTGCCAGCATATACGCAGCAGGCCGTGTCCGTCGCGGTGGCGCGCCTGGCTGTCGCGTGTCAGGTGCTCGCGGGTGCTCGCCGCCCCACTTAACGCCGGAACAGTGTCCCCCGGGCCGGCGTAGTACGTGGCGTTACAGCTGGACGCCTCCAGTCCAGCCTGAGGCAACTGTGTCACGGATCGATGCATGCATGCATCAGGCATCAGGCGAGCTCGAGAAAGGTTTATTGTTCCACTTCCACCCGTAATCCATACGAGTATACGACCATTGGCCCACCGAACTTACCCCGGCTACGACGACATTTCCTAGAGGAGGTTGCAAAACTCGAACAAAGCATAGCGATATTCGCCAGCTTCATCGTTAGCCGCACCGTCAAAGGCGCCATGGCGGATGCAGGAAGGAGCCAGAGCTGCAGCATATGCATGGCCTACACGAGTGGCGGCCGTACCGGTACAGCCCCGGCAAGCAGCCAGCCTCGTGCTCCGGGATCCACGCGTATGTATCGTATCCCCACCCCCATCCCTTGTACTCCAGAGGCGACGGATGCGTCCGTATGTACAACCATTAATCATGGCATTCCCTACTGCTCGCGCCCAGCGCCGGCAGCCACTCTGCTGCATGCCGCTCGCTGGGTGCTTGCTACAGCCATGCATGATACAACCTGCATGCATATGCATGTGGCTGGTTCTTACGCTGCGTCGATAGGATCGTGCCCTACTGCCCTCCAGCCAGGCACGCACACACATGCAGCCACGCCGTACATGGCAGCTCGGTCGCTCGCTGCTGCCGCTGCTGCGTGCGTCCTCGTCCTCGTCGTCGTTGGCGTTCGATCTCCTGCTGAGCTCGGCGCCGCTGCCGAGTGCCGATGGGTTGAGCGCTTCGCGCCCTCGCGCGTACGTCCAGCTGTCTCACATCCGGTAGCAGATCTGGGGGGCTTTACTCCGTGTGCAGGGCCGGCCGGGGGTGCAAACTGCAAGCGCCATGGATGCTGCTGCTACTCCTTTTAAAGTCACATGCTAGCTACCTAGCTACATTTACAATTACATTGCATACATATATGGCCCCCTTCTCTTCAAGACTACTGCCAGTGCCGATTGAGCAAAGAACCCCCGCTGACGCAGTTATGAAATACCAGGACTACAAATAGTCCTGCATGCTGCACGATGCATGGGCCGGATCCTTTTCCCAAGATTAATTCGTAGGATTCAAATTCAAATATGCGCAGGAATCAGGAGATGTCTTTACTCCTCTAACGGTGCGTGCATGCATCGTCATTTCTGGACAGATTGGAGCCGGCTCGTGTTATTTACCGCATGAATTGAGCTGTTTGATCGGGTGATCGAGCTGGGAAAGAACAGCCAGTTTAATTCCGTCGCCTAATTAAACATGTGCTAAACCTGGCCTGATCCTGAAAACGGCGGCAGGTTGGGCCGAGAGGGTCCATTCCATTTCCGTGTTCGCGCAAGGCGCTGTCTATTCGTCGTCTTGTGTCGTCCCGTCCAGAGATGATCCATCGATCCGTCGCTTCCCGCTCCGCCTCATCCTCGCCGACGCCCGGTCCCACATGTCGGCGAGTCTGGCGCTCTCCACCGTCATGGCCTGTGGGCTGTGGGGCACTGGGGCTGGCCTCCTCGCCGTGCTCCTCCTCCTCTACTTAGTACTCCACTAACCCAGCAATCCCTGTACTGCTACTACCAGTCTAAGTCTACTGACTACTAGACGACTACCACCACCATTGCTGCTCCTGCTGCTCCTGGGCAGCTCGGGAGCAATCCGTTAGTGGTGGTGGATTAGAGGGTGGCGCGTGTGCGTGTGCGTGGCATTGTCTAATTGAGGAGGGAGGGAGGGATGTTGGTGGGAATGGAGGAGGAGGCGATGATGATGGCGGCGGCGAGCTCCGAGTGCAGCAGCGGCTGCCAGTCCGGCTGGACCACCTACCTGGACGACCACTCCTCTTCCTCCTGCGGCACCGCGCGGTTCCACGGCAAGGCGCGGCCGCCGTACTACCGCTGCGAGTACTACTCGGAGGAGGCGGAGGAGGACGACCTGTCCATGGTCTCCGACGCCTCCTCCGGCCCTCGCCAGCAGTGCTCCGCCGGCAACGACGAAGGCGCCGCCGCCGCCGCCCGGCATGCCAATGCGCACGCCGAGAGGCGAGGCAGGCGGATGGAGGCTGCCGCCGCCAGGCGGCAGAGCAAGATGGCCGCCGTCGCGTCTCTGCTCGAGGACACGGCCAGCTCGCCGGCCTTCTTGAAGTACTCCAAGGTACGTGCTTAACCTGCCATGCGTCCTTTAATTTTGTGCTTCTCGCATGCCGCCTTGGTTACCGATGCGCATTTGCCATGTTCAGGCGACGAGCTCTTCAGAGACCAAAGGCTCGGTGATGGAAATGGGCAATGCGGCTGACTTCTCCTGCGCCTTCTCCGCCACGACGGGCTTCAAAGTGTGTAACGAGTATCACCATTAAGCCGTGTTAATTTGGCGCGCAATCACAAATCACACTGTTCGTTTGGGCTTATGGCTAATTTGCCTTGCTTCTTTTTCCCTTTCTCGTAGACTGCTCCGTTAAGTGGGACTCCTCTGGGCAGCTACCTGCAAGTGCAGTACTCCACTGCCCCTGCCAACCTGATGCCCCCAAGACAAGTGAGCATTCTGCCCCCAACTCTTTGCTCTGTTTCTTGATCAGAAGAACACGGGTAGTCTGCGCTATACATGCACAGTCTCACAACAAAAATGGTTGCTGCTTTTCAGGTGCGCAGAGATGGGGGTGACAGAATCAAGAGGTGGTGACGAAGAGGTTGTGAGGAAGAGCTCTCTCTGTTGCTGGTCCTAGGATGTCCGTGGCCTCTGTTCTGCTCCGGCTTGCCCTGCCCTCTTCCTGGTAGCGAAGAGGAGATGGGCAGGTGAATGTGTTTGCGAGTCTTCAGATCTCCAAGAGATCATTTCACTAGTTTCCCTAGCTCTTCCTCCTCTCTCTCTCCCCACCCCTCTCTCTCTCTCTCTCTCTCTCTCATTTTCATGTGTGTTCACTGTGAGGCTGGTCTGTTCCAAGCTGCAGTTAGTATCCCACTTTTTAGCTGTCAATGCAGTGGGAAACAACAACCTGAGGCAAAAAACAAGCGGGATGTGAAATCCATTTTGCACCACATATGCTTCGCCTGCCCTGTTTGTCGCCGTGATCCGCTGTCCCTGTTTGGCGAGCGTTGACGTCAACAGCTCCAGGCTGCCGCTACGCCATGCGCCATCCCGAGCTGCTGCGATAGAAGCATCTACTGCTCTCTTCTAGATATTTGAGACAGACGCTTCAGAGCAGCACGCATATACCATCAATGCCTACACCAACCAACCATCGAGAGTGATCACAAAGCAGAGGGAGCATCGCCATCTACGAAACATAATCCTAGGACCAGTCTGGCTTAGGCTTACGCGTGCCGGAGTAAACAAACAAAGTTTTTCACGTTTCACTCGTGGCCATGGCCTCGCCCCACTCTCCCTCTCTCTGTCTCTCTCATCATCATCGCCTGGCGAGTGGCAGCGATGCCATTGTCGTATTTGAGAGCTTTAGCAGTTTGATGGCATGGCAAGATATGAGATCGTGCGTGGCTCAGGAGCATGTACTGCTGCTGCCCCCCATGAGCACAAGATCTCTCGGCGAATTCTTTATGGCCGTGAAAACGGCATGTGCGCGGCAAGTACGTGTGTCTGCGCCCGGCCCTCTGTTTTAGTGCACGGTCCCAGTAAGAAACAAAAGGGCGCAAGACGCAGGGCTGGGTGGTGGTAGCCACCGCCGCCGGTCAAGCTCAAACCACGCGTTGTCACTTGCCCCTTTGCTACAATCCTACGGTGCCGTTCGAGTATATCCGAGTCCACAGCATCGTCGGCGTTCGAGCATTCGACATGATCATAAACTCGATACTGGTGGCACTAATCTCTTCAGCAAGTGGCGAGCATCTATCGCTGTAGGCATGGGGAGCAATGCACAATTCAGAACATGCTACCAGCTGCTGCTGCTATAGTACTACACCTGATGCTGGTGAACGGAACATGCATCTTCAAAGCGCTGGCGACTAATCCTCTGCTCCCCTTCTCCTTTCCCTCTTTCCAGTTTACTGATATTCTATCTATCTATCTATCTATCTATCTATTATACATCTATATAAATCAGAGTTAAACGAAACCACCACATTAATCCTATATAAATCCTAGAAATTTTCACGTTAATTAAAAAATAGTAGAAATTCTCACGTTAATCATAAAAAAGAAAAATTTACATCGTTGAATATGGATATTATTATGTAAATCTAGCGGTCAATATTAACCTCTATAACAAACTACTGAAACTGATCTATATATTAGAGATAAACTCTAAATCTAATCTCATATATTATCTATATCTTAACACAAATCTAACCGCCCAAACGCGCGGATCACCTTCATCGTTCTGATAAGGACAGGGTGCAGAAAAAAAAAACCCTGATTGGTAGGAGGAAGATGTTAGAAGTGATCTCGGGATCGGTCTTAGTGACCGACCCGGATCCAGAGCCGCGCCCTGATCGGGGGCGCAACCCCCTCTTTGGTTGTGGCCCCCGGTCACAGACGCCATATAAAAAGGGGCTAGGGCCGGCACGGACGCCAGGTTGATGTGGTGTTGTCTTGGGGGTGAATCCTTCGTCGATGGGGATTTTCTTGTTGCTGGTTGTGTTGGAAACGAGGTTGGCTTGTTGTCCTCAGTTGCGGCCATGTCGGAGTGCTGGACCTTGATGACTATGGCCGGTTCTGGCCTACCTGGTTTCGATCTGCTTCTCCGTTCAATTTGTTTTGGCCAAGAGGAATGCAGGTTGATGGTTTCCTCCCGTCTAGGAGCTCGGGTTTGCATCTTCGGCGTTGTGATTTGGGGAAGATTGATGTTTAGTCTTACAGATAGGTCCTTGCAGAGTTTGCTTGTAATTTTCGTTTTTATCAAGGACTGTTTTGTAATGATTGAGATGTTTATGGAATGAAAGTGTGGTTATCCTTCTCAAAAATGGCTGATTCATTGCATGCACTGATGCACGCAGTAAGCAATGAGCCACCAGGCACCAGCCCACCATTGCTCGTGGTCTTGCTCATGCATTTTGGTGACTGCTCATCGATCGATGTCTGACGTTGCTTCCTTGCCGCACAGTGCAGATGGTAGCGGAGGCAGCGCTGTCCGTGAACCGGACACCGGGACACCGCCATTGGCTTCATTTACTCCGCCGATCGAGGGCGCTAGGCTCAGCTTAGCTGGTGCTCGCGCCCCAGAGGCAGGCAGCGTAAAATCGATCGGTCGAGCTGCGTAGCTGCGTCCATAACTTCGTGGTACTGAACTACGCTGTCTACTAGGTAGCAGTACTGCCCCATGAGCCGTGCTTGCACACACCCAGACCCACTCAACCATCCAGACCCAGACCCACCCTCAGTGTTTAGATGATCCCACATGCATGTTATACATAGAACCGAAGTGACATATGAATTGGGTAACATATCTTAAAACTTTTCAGGAACGGGATGATGGAGAGACTAGAGATGGATGTGTGGATTTGGAGATTTTTTGCAAAGAATTTTTTCATCCTAGCCCCCTAGCATTTAAATAATTACGATAAAGTACTGGAAATCATTATCTAGCCCCTATAGTTCTAAAAGACATGGTGCCTTGCGTAATTGCCGGCTAAATTTGTGTCAATCATTTCATTTGACATGAACTCGTATTCTATTATTTTCTATTCTAGATTTATGCATTTTTTTGTCTTAGATATGAACTATTTTTTAATCTGAAATGGGCTCTTATTTCAATTATTTGTTATTTGGTATTTCTATATTGTCTTGTTGTAGCTGGTACAAACTTTTTTGAGTAAAATACACGGGCGGTCCTGTCGGGGATAAAAACACGGCCCATTGCCATGGCCCACTTCCTGACGGCCCAATCGAACAGCCTACCAGGGCCCAGTTTCCTGGAAGGTTCTATCTGACCCATATGTATCCTGCCGAACAGCATCCGGGTTGGCACGGTGCGTAATGGCCTAGGATTCCTATTTGAGTCCGACTCGAACAGAGTTCTGCACGGCTACGTGAAGACCCGGACGTGGTTTCCCGGATTGGATTAGGAGTCGTGATCCCCAAGACTAGGAGATTACCTTATCTACTGTAGGACGTATTTGGCATGTACTGAGTTCGTTACGATCTCGTAGTTAGCCCGGCCCGATATTCCTCGGTCCTCTTCAACCTTGCCATCGAGCCGCTGGTCGCCCTTCTCCATCGTGCTACCGAATCCGGTGTGCTTTCTCCTATGGGGGGCCCACACTCGAACACCAGAACGTCGCTCTTTGCCGACGATGCGGCTATCTTTACAAACCCTACCAAAGAGGACGTCTCCTCCCTAGCAGACATCCTCTGCGCCTTCAGGGATATCACAGGGCTTTGCACAAACTTCTCCAAAAGCCAGGTGGTACCAATTCGCTGCGAGGGGCTAGACCTTGATTACATCCTTCGCGACTTTCGGGCTGAAAGGGCTAGCTTTCCCATCAAATATCTTGGGATCCCGCTGTCCGTTAGACAGTTGCGCCACGTCCACTTTCAACCTCTCTTCGACAAAATCTCCACCCGCTTGGCTGGATGGCGGGGTCAGTTGATGTCAAAAGGGGGGAGGCTCACCCTTCTCAAGGCAGTGCTTTCTGCTATCCCAACATACGTCCTCTCCGTCGTCCAGCCACCGGCCTCCGTTTTTAAGAAGATCGACTCAATCCGGCGGGCCTGGCTTTGGAAAGGCACTGACTCTGGCGGGGGTGGTGGATGTGTCAACTGGGCTTCAGTATGCTCTCCATCATCTCTCGGGGGCCTTGGAGTCCTAGACCTCTCTCGTTTCTCCAGAGCTCTCAGGCTTCGATGGTTCTGGCTTAGTAGGTGCACCCCGCACCCCATCTAGGCTGGTCACCCCTTCCTCGCTGCGGAATCGGACCAAGCTCTCCTCAGGGTAGGAACCCTTGTCACGCTGGGCAACGGATCTTCTATCTCATTCTAGGAAGATCACTGGCTCCATCAAACTGCCCCAAGGCACCTGGCACCATCGCTGTTCAAGTCCTCTACTAGAAAGGGCAGAACGGTCCGCGACGCGCTTTCAAACAACAATTGGATCTCTGATCTCGCAGGGCACCTCACTTTCCAGATGATTCCAGAGCTGGTCTCCCTACTTAGTCAGTTAGCGGCAATCCAGCTCAACCCCGAGGTGCCCGACCAGTTTCTATGGCGATTCTCGAATAATGGGACGTTCTCCGTCAAGTCCACCTACTTGCTGCAATTTGAGGGC
>SPJY01029779.1:818988-865322 GCA_005191435.1 Raddia distichophylla | reverse complement strand
GATGCAGGAGAACGCGCAGCGGCAAGTTCCGGCGACCACCCCGTGGCCACGGGAACCTGAGTCGAAGAGGACCAACCGAGGGCTGCAAGCACCAGCCGGCGACAACGCCGAGACGCCGGCGAGAGCAGCACCCGAGAAGCAGTGAGAAGTGGAGAGGGGAAAACCAAGAGCCAGCCGAGAGCAATTTCAGAACGTAAGTCTTTGAGAGGAGGACGGGACTTCCCCATATAGGCGATGAGAACGATGTCCCCGAAGTCTCCGGCCTCTCCTCCACACACCCACGCGCCCGCGCAAGCCGGAGGCGAGCCAACGGCCGCCGCCGCTGCTACGAGCCAGCAGGGTTCGATGAACCCTAGCTGAGCACGCACCCAGCCAGGGGCAGCTTCGCTGCCCCTTTTCTTGTCTCACGTAATGGGCCAAAGGCCTACTGGCCCAAGGAGCAAAGGGCAAAAGCCCAACAATACTTTTTTCTAACTTTTTTATGTATTTTCCTAATTGTTTTACTACCTCCCGTATTTTTTATGATTTCTGAAATTTTTTAGAATTTTTTCTAAGTTTTTAAGTCATTTATGTGACATGGACGGCCATGCCAGCTCTAGGGTTGTCACATGGCTATTTTGGACCGGGACGAACCCACTTAAAAATATTAGGTACCAAAAATTGCAGTTTTATAGATTGGGAATCTAGATGAGAATCGATTAATAGTTTAGGAACCGCCCGTGCAGTTTACTCAACTTTTTTAAAGTATATCACGGACTATTATTTCTATTTCTTTTTATTTATTTTTGGTTGTTGTTTATTTGATTTTTTAATCTACCGGGCCCACAATAATCAATGATGCAGATCTTTTTTCATTTCCGATTAATTTGAGAATTTCTAGGATTTTAGTATCAATGTATGGCTCTGTTGAATCTTATTTTAATTATATTACAGAACCAAACATCATCTATTTACAAATTGACTCAACTCATACAAACAACCAAACAACATCACTTGCATTTGTTAAACATGGCTCACATCTGCTTGGTTGCCTCGTTCGAACCTGACTAAGGGCATGCAAGAAACCAAACGTGCATAAAAATTATCCGTGCTTGCATGATGATTGGTTTGTTCTCGTTGAGGCAAGAGTTAATCCAGGCCTCCATTGATCCACTTCTCAAGGACGTCTTATTTCGAAACCCATGCACAATGGCTACGGGAATCCAGCTACATTCCCGCCACGCTTCCAATTTATATTACCTAAAGTTCAAGGGGTTGAGATGAGATGATCAGTCAGTTTAGACCTATTTATTTGTTTAATACAATTTATAAATTGATTACCAAGATTTTGACTATTAGATTAGAAAACCTAATGAACGGAATCGTTTCGTGCTTTTATCAAAGGGAGATATATTTTGGATGCTATTCTTTTATTACATCATATTATCCATGAAACTAGGTTCATTCTAAGGGGATTTTGGTTGAACTAGGTTTTGAGAAGGCTTACGATAAAGTGAGCTGTTCCAATATTTAGAGTCAAGAGCTGGAAGTTTCCATTCCAATGTTTGGAGCGAAGAGGTTCTAGCAACAAAATGATCCACTGGATTGAGCAAGTAATGCTGAATGGAAACTTAAGTGTCGCTGTTAACGGTCTTATGGGTAACTAGTGAGGTTCACCGGCTGAGAGGCAGGGATTTGAACCCGAGATGCGGTGCGTGGAAGCTAGCTCTGCTAGCCAACTGGCCGGAGTAGCTGCCTCTCTGGGTAGATTGACGCAGCAAACCTTTTATATGTTAAGTTCGGATGGACGACTAGATCGTGTGCTATATGAATATATGATCATCCAGGCTGGACGGACGACAACGGTTTTGCAGGGTGACATAGAGTCTCGGCGATTCAGGGTAGCTGTGGCCTTTGCAGGTGATGTGGCCAAACCAGCAAGCAGCTGGTTAGGCCCTTGTAATATAGAGTTGTTTTTTTATTCCTATTATTTGTTATTATTTTTTGAAATTATTTTTAATGCCTAAATCTTTTTAAGGGCCATTATCATGATATTAATGTTTCATTTTATAAATATTTGTTTTTTCCAAGTTTTTTAGTTGGCCACCAAGGTTAGAATAAGAGAAAAGAATGAATTATTTGTTAATTCAATTATTTGTGAATCCTTTTTTTTAAAAAAACTATTTTTTATGGATGTCTATATGAAATTATGGTTTTACATGCTTTTAAACCATAGTTGTATTTTCATTTTTTTAGTTTCTATTATTTCATAATTCATTTCGTAGAATTTAACATTTCTAATGTTTAAATTCATTTATAAACCCTTACGTTATTTTTTTTGTTGCATTTTAATTTTTTTGATTTTTTTCTTAGGGTGACGTGGCACAATCAGAAAGCAACTAGTAGTGCCTTGTAATATAGAATACATTATTTTTAGAGTTATATCCCACATGCATGCATGCATTTATGTCATAGACAATGACGTAGCCAGAATTTTAGGTTTGGTTAGACCAATTTAAAAAAAAAAAATATGTAACTTACATACCAACATATAAATATAAAATGTATTCAAAAGCAATTGAGCAAAATGCGAAGATAACAATAAGGTTTGAGAATAGTTTAAAGAATATTACCATACTACTTCTTGCCATGTTAGCCGGAGGCGGCGAAGGTTGAAAGGCGACGGCGCTATGGCCGGAGGCCCGGAACAGGCGAAGGCCGAAGGGCAATGCCGAAGGACGGACAAGGGACGGCGGTCGGCGGTCGGCAGCGGAGGGCGGAGGTAGACAAGGAGGCCGTTGGGACCTGGAGGGAGGCGCCGGCGCACTAGCCCTAGCCACCCTTGGGCGGCGACGGCGGACTGCCAACGGCAGCGCGGCCAGCAGCGCCACAGGCCGCAGGACGCAGTTGGGTTTCGAGGATGGGGAGTTGGGGACGGCAGCGGCCGGGTGGCGACGACGTCATGGAATGTGCATCATAGGATAGAGAAAATTGGTGAGAATCCACAACCGTAGTTGGGCTTCGCAAAAATGTCATCCCGCTCGTTGAATTCTTTATAATGCCACCTCCATCGCGCGCCTCCAATTCCCATGCCATTCCTTCGAGTCCGGCTCGTTTTACCGTGTGATTTGCCACAAATGCCCCTGTCCCCACAACTGGTTTGGTCGCACCAAGTAGCCTCTCGCCCACGAGCCGAGCCACTCGGTAGCTATCCCCTCTCGTTCTCCCCTCTCGCTTTCTCCTCTCGCTCTCCAGCGAAATCGAAGGCGGCGGCGCCGCTACTCCCAGCGACGAGCTCGACCCGACATTGAAGGCAGCGGCGGGAGGAGAGGGGGCCCATGTCGCAAGGGAGCAGCATTGGAGGGTCTCAACCAGAGCTGGGGCAGCGCGGATTGCCTCTGGTTCCATGCCCTAGGTGTGGCGACCGCATAATCGAGCTCACATCAAAGTCGAGGAACAATCCAGGGAAGGTTTTTTACAAGTGCCAGAGGAATCAACAAGATGTGAGTTCCATAAATTTGTTCATCTCCCTGAAAATTTGTTGGATTAAGGTTTTCAATGTTTTTCTCCATTTGTTGTAGATTCCTGGTAGATGCTGCTTCTATATGTGGCGAGACGAATATGCTAAGATGATTTCAAAGAAAAGTGCGGATTCATCACACCTGGAGCATGCAGCCTCTGATGTGAAGGAAGTATGGAGAAGGATTGAAGGATGCTGCTCTGTTATTGATAGGAAGATGACCAAGCTTGTTTTGTATGGATAGATTCTATTGTTGACAAATGTGATAATCACAGTAGTAGTTGTATTAGGGATCCTAGTTATGCTTGTTAAGTAAAACATTGTAACTTGGAGAATTGTCTGTATGGTTGTAATGGTTTAAATATGAATATGATGCTATGTTATTCCTAAAATGTCATCTGAGTTGTTAGACATGGTTGTCATCTAAATTTTAAAAATGACATTGTAAAACAAAGCATTCAGATAATTTGTGTAAATGGCAATGATAAGGAAAGCATTCAGATTCTTATAATTGTTCTATTGTGAATGGAACCTGAGCCATATTCAGATACAGACATTCAAATAAGTGATAGATTTTGAAAATGACATAGCATTCAGACACCTAGACATTCAAGTCGGGCATACAGACACATAGACATTCAAGTCAGGCATAATTGTTCTATTGTTCTAACATTCAGACACATAGACATAGACACATAATTGTTCAATTGTTCTAGCATTCAGACACATAGACAAGTCTTGGCATACAGAGCCATACATAAGTTTTGGCTTACAAAATATGACATCCGCCATACACAAGTCTTGGCTTACAAAATACAGAGCCATCAGCCATAAACAAGCACTACAGGAATCTGTTTTAATTTCGTCAGCCAAAAACCGACAAAATTAGAGGCTAAACCGACGAAATTGGCATAATTTCGTCGGTTTGCCGACGAAATTAACCCGACAAAATGTGCTAGACGAAATTAAATGCCTTTTCGTCGGTTGCCGACGAAATTACTGTATTTTCGTCGGTTTCAGACGCCGACGAAATTAAAAAACCGATGGGCCGCGTGGGCGACGGAACGCTGACGTGGCACTTAATTTCGTCGGTCTGGGCCGACGAAATTGATGACCACGTCAGCAAAAAAATATGGGAAGCTGGCGGGTTAGGCTGACATGGCACATAATTTCGTCGGCCAAAGCCGATGAAATTATGTGCCACATCAGCAAAAAAATAGCAGTGCTCGGTTTGCTTTGGATGACGTAGCTATTAATTTCGTCGGCCAAAACCATTAATTTTGTCGGTTTTGGCTGATGAAATTACATATTTTTTTTAAAAAACAAGGTGTTGTTTTATTCACAGAAAATTCACAAAAAACATAGAAAAATCATAGATAATTCACAGATATTCATATCATCACAAACTTATATCCAACATCAAATATCATCGAACACAAGATCCATAACACACATAGATACAAATTAAATGTAATTAAGTCCATACAACATCACATAGCGCAAGCACAAGTTTAATATCAAGTCATCCAACTCAACTTCTACATCGACAAGTTTAATAGCAGGCACAAGTACAAAATGGATCTTCTAACTCGCAGGTGAGTACGATCCATGTTCGCTGCCTGCCGCATCGGCGCCTCCCAAGTTGACCGAAGGCGTATCCAAAGAAGAAGCGTCGTTGTTACCTCTTGTCGCACCTTGAGCAGGTGGAGGTGGTGTCGCAAAGCCCTAATCAATTGAAGGAGCATTTGTAAGCGCGCAAATAGATGGAGGTAAATTTGCTTATAAAGATGTAAATTTATTACCTGTTGTGTCTCTTGAACTAGCCATGCAGGCATTCAGAGCCATACAAGCATTCAGACACAGTTTTCTGTTTTTTTTTTTCTTGGGCTTGCCCTAGTTGCCGAAGAAGTACCCGTTGCCTGTTTCTTTCTTGGGCTTGCCCTAGTTGTTGAAGTGCCTCCAGTTGTTTGTTTCTTTCTTGGACTTGTCCCAGCTGCAAAGCATGGCTGTGTTGTCCCTCCTCCTTGTGATGTTGTGCTTTACTGTGATGGTATTGCCTCTCCTTATGTGCTGCAGTGCTTCTCCTAGTTCCAATTCCTAGAAGGAAGCCAAGCCGATTGAGTAATGAATTCATTAAACATGGTTAGTTAATGCTAACAATCATCAAGTAAAATATGTAGTTAGTGCAAAGGGTAAAATTTGACCTGTTTGACACCACTCCAGCCCTCTCTTGTGTTGTTGCTGCATTATCATTTGGGACAGAAGTGTTATTCCCCCACCTGGTGCTGCTCCTTCTAAGCTTCCTCTTCCTCTTCTTGGTTCCATTAAGAGGGCATTTGTGGCTGGCCTGTCTGTGTCCAACCTCTCCACATCTCTGGCATTTAATAGGTCCTCTGAGATGAGTCTTCTTTGGACTAGATTTCCCTCCTGCTTCAAAAGCTGGCTTCATCTTGTGATTCCTCTCTTCCTGGGCCTCTCCTGCCTAGTGGTGCCTCTATCTTAGGCATGTCCACTTGTGGCCATTGGTTTTTATCATGTATTGACTCTATAACCCCTGAATATGCAGCCCTGAACCTCTCAAGCGAGTAGAAGTCATGCACAAATTCAGACAAGTCCACATTCCTGTGTGCTGTGATCACAACCAAGGATGCTCACAAGGTTTACCAGTGTGCTGCCACTCTAAGCATGTACACTCATGTGATGCAGCATTAACAACATGTCTTGCATGGTTACTGCTATTGTCCCATACTTCAGCCAGTCCATGTACAGATTGAACTGCCTTTAGATGTCCTAACCCCTAGACCTAGCCTTCAATTGCAAAATGATAGCAGGCAAAATGCTTCCAGACAACTTCTGCCCAATTCTCCTCCTCTTTGCCCACAAGGTCATGACCATCTTCTTGATATTGTCTGCTAGATCTGCAACTGGCAGATCCTTATAGTCCTTAACCCAATTATTAAAACACTCTGCCAAATTATTATTGATGTAGTCTCATTTCACATCTGTGTTGAATACACATCTCATCCACTTGAGAGAATGATAGGTGTTCAAATAATCTAAGATAGCAGGGCAATCTGACACTATCTTAGCTAGGTGTTCATCAAATACCTCTTTCCTATAAGACTTGACAGCAGGAAACAACCATCCAAATGTTCCACCATAGAACTTCTTAACAAAATTCTGCATAAGATGCCTAAAGCATTCTCTCTTTTCAGCATATGGAAAAACTCTACTGCATGCATTTTCTAAACCTTTGCATGCATCTGTACATATGGCTAAGACAGGTAGGTTTCCTATTGTCTTGTGTAGTTGTGACATGAACCAGAACCAGATGTCCTCAGTCTCAGATTCTATGAAGCCAAAGGCTAGTGGGTACATCCAGTTATGGCCATCTAATGCAGTGGCTGCAGCTAAACGCCCATTCCATCTCCCATTTAAAGCAGTGGAATCAATGCTACATAGGGCCTACACCCATTGACAAAACCATATATGCATTGACCAAGGCAACAAAAGAACCTATGGAAATGTAACTTGCCATCTTCTTCCCTAATGTCAATCTCTACAACACTACCAGGTGCTCTATTCAAAACCTTAGCTCTCCACCTATACAACCATTGGAAACTTTCTTCCCAGCTGCCATACATCTGTTCTAAAGCACTCTGATGCCCCCTTCCAGACTATGTCATAAGCAATATTTACCTTAAAGTCTTGCAGAAGTTTAGTCTGCATTAGCTCCTATTGTGGGTTCCTCCTCAAAATTGGCAATGCCTTCTCAGCAACCCAGACTCTTGTAGCAGTGCTTGATGGAGTACATCTGCTTGTGGAGGTACAAGTGTGATCCTTAATCAATACAGATACCTGTAAACACAACATAACATCAAACTTACATCCACAACAGCAAACAAAGCACATTACAATACATGGAACACAGAAAAGTTAAGTTAGTACCATAATAGTTTTCAAGTCAGGTCTTTTGCTCCCAACAATTCTTCAGGGGCATCCTTCAGCTCTGCAACATCCTCTAAATCTACTCGGATCTGTTTTCTGCACACCCAACTCAAACTTCTCATTTATCGCAAACTGTCTGACAACTAATCTGAACTCTTTCATAGATGGGTACAGAGTGCCAAGATCCATTCTAGGATGATCCTTGTCATATGAGATAAACATCTCCTCTGGTATTTGATCACCTATATGCATGACATCATCTGATGTATCCAAGTCAGGTTGTTCAACACTAGGTTCCCCAGGCTGTGTACCTCCATTTTCTCCTTGTTGAGCAGCACCAGTTTCGTCCTTCTCTCTTAGTCCAAGCAATGCATACACACCCTCCTCTCCAAGTACTTCCACCCTCCCTTCCTCATCCTGAGTTTCTAGTACTTTCAGATTATCCCAGTCAATAGAACCAGCAGGACCATCCCAATCAACCAACTCCTTATCTGGACCTAACCTATCCATCCAGCAGCTAATCTACCAACTCACGAAACAAACACAAGGGTTCAGTTAACTCGTTGCCCAATACACTCCCACCGATCTAGGGTTTCAAAAAAAGAGGCAATGCGGACGAAGCAACACAAGGGCACAACGACATGTACATAAGAGAGAATGCCTCACCGTTGCCTAACTGTTGCGGTCGAGCTCGTCACCGGGAGTAGCGGCGCCGCCGCCTTCAATGTCGCCGGAGAGCGAGAGGGGAGAGCGAGAGGGGAGAGCGACCGAGTGGCTCGGCTCGTGGGCGAGAGGCCACTTGGTGCGACCCAACCAGTTGTGGGGACAGGAGCATTTGTGACAGATCACACGGTAAAACGAGCCAGACTCGAAGGAATGGCATAGGAATTGGTGGCGCGCGATGGAGGTGGCATTATAAAGAATCCAACGAGGGGAATGTCATTTTTGCGAAGCCCAACGACGGTTGTGGCTTCTCACCAATTTTCTCCATAGGATAAGATGGATGGATGGCTCAGATGGCTTGTTGAGATGTGCCTCCTTAAACTGTTCCATTACATAGTATCAATATGGATTGATCCAGTTTGGAATGTGCACTGTAGGATAAGATGGATGAGTGGCTCAGATGGTTTGTTGAGATATGCCTTTTTAAACTGTTCTATTATGTAACAGTATAGATATAGATATATCCATATCCACCCGGAGTCCCGGACAATTTTCCTCAATGCGACTAAGATTTCTCAATGCTGTTTTAAAAATTAAGATGAAATCAGAAAAGAAAACATGCCAGTCACACACATCTATATCCAATCGAGGTTACAACAGGAAATGAATAAGTTTGCAATGGTGATTCTTCACAGAATACTGCCGGCATTATTTGTGGCTTCGGGAACTCCAAGTACTTGTTTTGCTTGCTCAATTAAGCTACAGACCATCACTATCACCAAATTCCTGCTCAAAAAAAGAAGGAAACATGATGAGAATTTAAGGTTTACTAAATTGGGATCGAAGTGACAGTTTAGCAATGGAACACACACATATTGTATGAGGAATCAACGCTGGCATCTTGTGAGATCAAAAGAAGCAAGCCG
Source organism: Raddia distichophylla (assembly GCA_005191435.1). Lineage (NCBI taxonomy): Eukaryota > Viridiplantae > Streptophyta > Magnoliopsida > Poales > Poaceae > Raddia > Raddia distichophylla. Next base: position 856,286 of record SPJY01029779.1, on the reverse strand, counting down.
ATGCTCAGGTAATATAATTTCCAAACTATGTGAGCTTTTGTGATATTTAAGATTTTTAAGATAAAGTTGGAATCAGGTCTCAAAGATAATGCCAAAACAATGACCAACTTCCTAGGTTCATAAGAGAAAGCAAGTGAATAGGTGAGTGATATCATAATTAGTTTCAGTTTACAACGCGGTCGATCATTTCTGGGGGAAAAAAGTTTCCAGTTCTTCAATACTACAGAGCAGCTACGAGTAAGTTGCAATTATTACTCTGCTTAAAATGGTAATACCGTAGATGATTCGTTGCAAACATGACACAACTATCAGTACCACAACCAAATTGATGTGCTAACTGGCTTGCTCACATCATGAACAATTTATCATATATTGGGATGCCCTAGTAGTCTAGTACATTTGAGTAAAAAATGACATATAATTCTGCTATTTCAAATTGAACAGTCTCATGACGTTGAGAACAGATGAGATTGCCGGGCAAAAGAAACAAGTTTACAGATGAAAAGCTAGATTCTTGGCATGTAGTTTGTTGGAAATAATCAGTATAGTAATTCCCAGAAGCGTGCACAATTGAGTACAAGTATTGTTGTTGGTATTGTATTGAACCAAATGAAACATTGAGCAGTGAAGACAAGGTGATACCACTGAGATAATCTCATACAGAAGAGGTTAAAGTTTTAAAACTTCCCTTTCATGGAGAAGTATATATGGCTTGGGGGAAACAACAGAGGCAACACCAACACGTTCAGAATACAATAAACAGCCATGAAGCCTAGACAACCTATTGACCTTCTATTTTATTTAAGAAAATTCGGATCTACAAAAAAATGGGAATCTAAGTTCGATAGCATGACTGCTGTGCTGCAATTTATCAGAACGACCTGGCTTGGTGTGGACTGATCAAATCTAATGAGAACACCCGGAGTTTTCAAATCTAATGCATATAGCAAGAGAAAATCAGTTAACAACAATATTGTACATAAATATGCAAAAGAAGATGACCAAAGACGATAAGGATAAATACCATTCCATGAATCAAATCATCGTTCATATCAAATCGACTCATTCACACTTTCTACAAGGTGCATCTCTTCTGTACATCGCAACATCATCAAAGAGTACATGATTAGTATATCTTATCACATCCATACCTTCCATTCTTCCTCTTTTCCCTCAGTTAGGATGCCGGATGATCCTCTGTAGCACAACGGTCCTTGCCCGGCGGATATCCCGGCTACACCGGTCTGCTTGCTCCCCAAGATCCTCAACACTCTTCATGAAGACCTCCAGCTTCTTCTTAATCTCCTCTACCCCGAACTTAACAGCCTCCTCATCCCGCTCCGCAAACTCTACACAATCGATCATGGAGCTAATCTCCACCTCCACCCGGTTGATGAGCACCCTGATACTGTCCAAATCCTTGATGGCAATGAATGTTCCGACCTGCATTGCGCTCACCACCTCTTTCTGTCCGCGGAGAGCGTCCTGATAACCTTTCAACAGCGAATCGATCCACTTCCCCATAGACCCCACCGGAACAGAAGCAGCTGCAGCCAATGCAGCCGCGACAGGCGGGGCAGCGATGGCCGCCGCGACCACCGAGCAGATGAGCACGGCCGCAAAGGTGGTCGCGAAGATGATGCTTGAGACCCGGCGCCACGCCTTGATCGTCTTGACCTTCTTATCGAGCCGGTGCTTGCGCTGCTGTAGCTTCTCCAGCATGGCCAGCTGCTGCCGGTACACGGCCTGAAAGGCGTCGAAGAACTCGTCGGTGAAGGGGTCCCCTGCCGCTTTGAACTGGCGCAGTTCGTGCAGCGTGCGCGTGTACCGGGCGGAGGGAGCGGCGGTGGCGTCGGTGTCCTCCTGGGCGGCGGCGGCGGCGTCGATGTCGTCCTCGTCGTCGAAGCGCTGGAGCGCGACGTGGAGGAGGAGCTGGGAGTCGCGGGCGCGCTTGAGGCACTTGTCGAGGGCGGTGCAGAAATCGAGGGTGTGGAGGCTGCTCTCGAAGTAATCCTCGACGAGGTCGAACAGCTCGGGGCTCTTCCATATGTCCTTCTTGCAATCGAGGATGACGCGCACCACCTCCTGGTTCATGTCGAGGAGGCAGCCGGTGACCTCGCGGAGAGAGTCGACGGACAGCGACCGCACCTCGACGCCCACTGCCAGCGTCGAGATGGCGCGGCTCGTGCGCCGCTGCAGCGTCGTGTCGAAGGTGCGCAGCTCCGGGTCGGACCGGCACGCCGCCTCGTACGAGCTCAGCTCCTCCGCCGCGGCCGGCGGCGGTAGCGCCGGCTCCGGGCTCGGCGGCCGGGGAGGCCGGCCGCTGCCGACGTTGTTCCCCATTGCCGGAGGCAAAGACGGTAGGCGGCACTCACAAATCAGACCCAAAACAAGAACTTTTCTTCAGCAAGTTGGCAACAGATCAGGAGACGATGTATCCTAGGACCAGATCAAGAATCTCTTGAGCAACTAGGACGGATCAAACCAGCGAGCATTGGCACAAGGCCCCAACACAAGCAAACTATAAAGCCTCAAAGAGCCGAGAAATCCCGGGAATAAAGAAGAATCAAGAACTATATTTCGAGCGAAAACAAGCGAAAAGCCGCGAGCTTTTATTTCTGCGAGTGAAGAGGGCGAGGCGCGTTGCGTCGGGCCAAGCGGTCAAGGAAGCGCGAGGTTTCGGGGAAGCAAGGAGAAGAATGCAGGGGACGGGACGGGACGGGAGGGATTTGGGGTGGTTTTGTGGAGTGCTGTTGTTGTCAGGTGAGGGAGGAGGGGGCGATGTGGGGATGGCTTGTACGCATGACGAAGGAGGGAGGCCGGGGTGGGCAGCAATGGCCGTCGCCGGAAGCAACCTCCGGCCACCGCGTGTGGATTGCAAATGCAGTAGTGCGCGTGATGGAGCCTTTTTTCTATTATAAACTGATCTGATGGAGGCTTGATGAATTTGTCTCGAGCATGGAGAGAGGGAGAGAGTTATGTGTGGAAGTGTAGAAAGATCTGTGGGACCGTGTTTGGCAATTGGCATGGTTCGTGATCTGGTCGGGTCACAGAAAAATGAAAAGCGAAAAGGCAAATGCCCACTAGATGTTAACCATGTGCGCGAACAGATTTTCTGTTGCAAATTTGTCTACTTTCTGGTGAGGTTTTTTAAAAGCTTTCTTGACATTCATGACTGATGGAATGACTCTGCAATCAATCAATCTATCTACTATCTATATAAAGTACACCCTCCGTCCCTTAAAGAATGTCATCTTGAAATTCAAATTTTGTAACTAAAAGAATGTCATTCTAGCTTATGGAGCATTTAAGTGAGGCTCATCTCATCATCTCATTGGATGCATGCCATTGGAAATGCCAACTATGGCAGTGTTTCTTTGCGCTAGCTAGCTGCGACCCAGCGTTCCCGCGCGTTTCATTTGATTCACTGGGCGGGTACTGTAGCAACGCGTGACCGCTTCGTGATCGCTGAACGTTGGCTCACCGCGCAAAGAAACAAAGCCTATTGCTAATAAATAGGGGCATCCAAGGGCATTTCACCTCTTATATAATTTGAATGTTTGAATGCTGGAATGACATTTTTTTAGAGACGGAGGGAGTAGAGAGAATTCCCTGTATGTCACTGAAAAAATTTACAATCCCCTATCTGCCACTCGAAATTCTCTCTTTCCTTACCTACCATTGGTTTAAGTTTTTTCATCCCTCAGTACCACTGCCGTTAAATCCTTTAGTTTTGGCTGTTTAAAAAGTTTAGTAATGTCTAAAATGCCCCTTCGGATTAAAACTTTTAAAAATCATATCTCCTTCATTTTAACTCCAAATTGAGTAATTCAAAATTTTAAATTTATGTAAAATCATGCTTTACTTGCTATTCAAATATTTGTAACATTTGGTATTTTCAAATTTTATTCTCCTTTTTCAGAAGGCATAAAAAAGGTTTGATTATTTTTTAAAAAAAATTACATCGAGAAAGTTTGAATTTTTACTTTCATATATGGTTATACATAATTTTATGAATATGTAGAAATTTTTCTCATGTTTTTATTAATTCTATACTGTTTTGTAACGTATTAAAAAGATAGGGGCATAATGGTCATTTTTTTAACTCCGTTATATTCTTTACCGCTTGAGTGGCACTGAGGGAAGAAAAAACTTAAACCGGCGGCATGTAAGGGAAGAGAGAATTTTGAGTGGCAGATAGGGAATTGTAAACTTTTTCAATGGCATACAGAAAATTCTCTCTATAAAGTAGAATTAAACGGAGCCACCACATTAATCCTAAAATCCTAGAAATTCCCACGTTAATCGAAAAATACTACAAATTCTCACGTTAATCATAGGAAAAAGAAAAAAATATACATCGTTGAATATGGATATTATTATGTAAATCTAGCGGTCAATAATAACCTCTGAAAAATAGTAGAAATTCTCACGTTAATCATAGAAGAAAGAAAAATCTACATTGTTGAATATGGATATTATTATGTAAATCTAACGGTCAATATTAACCTCTATAACAAACTATTGAAGCTGATCTATATATTAGAGATAAACTCTAAATCTAATCTGATATATTATCTATATATTAACACAAATCTAGCCGCGCAAACGCGCGGGTCACCTTGCTAGTTATATATATAAAGGAGGGGAAAAGGAAGCCACCACGTTCGTCCACATCATCCAAATTATTTCAGCCGTTCGATCAACGGTGGGACCAAATTATAACGGCCAAGATCAATCAAAGAAATTCTCACATAAATCAAGAAAAAAAAGATCTGTGTCGTTGATTTTGTGGGGCCGGATTATAATGGCTTAGATTAAAAGAAGAATATTAGAAATTCGGATTAAATACTAAAGATGATATAATATGGTTATTTTATCCGTTCAATCTACTGTGAGACCAAGTTATAATGGGATAGATTAATGAAAGAAAAAAAAAGATCTATGCGGCTTAGATTAAAAGAAAATATTAGAAATTCATATTAAATACTAAAGTTGATATAATATATTAGAAATAAACTCTAAATTCGATCTGATATGTTAGAGATAGATTATGAGTTAGAGACAAAAACTATATACTAAAACAAATCTAGCCGCGCAAACGCGCAGACCACCTCGCTCGTTTCTGCTTATATTCATGAAGATTTATTAGTTATGACTGATGGGTGGAGTTCCTGAATTGTTTGAGAGCATATTTTGCTTCTCTTTTTTGCTTATGATTTTCTTATATTTTTTAAAACTTTTCTACATAATCTTAAAGTCGCCGGGGATGAACATTATTAAATCCGGATTTATTTATTGATTTTCGCTTTTATCACTCATTAATTAAAGCGGACTAAGTTCAATTTCAACATATGATCATATAATTTCAACACCATAAGACACCTTTCTAAACTGATCTTTGGGTGCTTTTTGAAATGTTTTACAAAGTCCAATACACTTTATTTGATTTGCTTTTCAAAATTTTATGATGCATCTTAAAAAATAATGAACTGAAACCATTTTTTTAGAGTTGGTGAAAAGAAAATAAGTAGATAAGTATAAAAAAAATAAGTCGGGAAGGAGAAGCTCTAAATGCTTTGCCCTAAATAAGTAATCTTCATCATCCTCAGGTTCTGAAACACAACAAGAAGGGAATCTTCCTGTTTGAATGTTCCTCCAAGTATACGACCCTATTTGTTTGAGCTGTAGTTTTTTTAAAAAGTTATTTATGCCTTTTGATACTGAGAAACAAGCCTTTACAACCTGCAAAAGGTAGAAAAGCCACTCTGGACATGTTTCACGGACACTGTACAATTTAGGTTTTTATGGGCTTTTGGTTTCTTGAAAGGTGTTGCAAAAGCTGGCTGTTGTTTGGATTTCTAATTTCTAAGGTCTAGAAGCTATCTATAATCTTGAACAAACGGGGCCGCCATGAGATGAAACGAGCATAGTTATATCTCAACATTATCCATATTTTAGTGCAACCCTAAGATATCGTATTGATCAATCCAATCCAACGAATGGAGGATCCCAGCCTTTACGCGTGCATCAGCCAAATTGTGGCGGTTTTTTCTTCTCTTTGTGTGATAGGCAAGCTTCGGTTGCTTTTTATCCATCCATATTACATATATATGTTTTCTGAGCATGATGATGACGTCCTAAGTCCACAAAACAATCACAACTACTCCGGTTAATCAGATGAAAATGTTAGTGACTAGTGAGTCATGATTAACACAAGAGCAGTTTGATTTGACTAATGTGAACGTCGATCTGATGGCGGAGACACCGGAGCAGTAGTAGAAAAGCCGGCGTGGGCGGCCGGACCAAGTGGGCCCGTCCCCGAGTCCCGACGTGGTCTTTGCAGGAATCTTCACAGAAAAGGACGTTTCCTGGACAAGGCCGCGTGCGTGCCGGCGTTTGCTTTGCTTAGTTCACCGACATGTGGGCGCCACTTCCATGGTGGTCACATGGTGGTTGACCTGTAGTCCAGGCGCCAGCATCAGTCACGTACTCCTTCCATAATTACTGCATTTTTTCCTTCATAAAATATAGAGTCGGTATCTAAATTATCACGCAGTTTTTATCCACATCACCGATATTTCAAATTACAGTTTATACTTTATACTTCTCGATCTTATCAAATTGCGTGATAGTTTAGGCACCACCTGTGTAATTTGCTTAAAAAATAAATATAAAATATAAAAATGTCATGTGGACTATCCACGGTGGCAGGATTCGTACGGTGGAGCAGCCACGTCGGCTCCCATGTGATGGCGTGGCGACGATGTACCGAATTTAGGCCACTTTAATAGTTCAGAGAGGCTAAACTATAATTTAAAAGATCGTTTAGGGACTACTCATATAATTTATTCTAAAATATATTTCACATTTTCTAATCCACATATATTTTAAATTTAAGAGCATTTTCAACGATTTCTCCATACCTTCTGTAAAACAGTATTAATCGGTGACTAGCTAGCTCCATGGAAAAGCGTCGGACACTGGGCAAGCCAAACACCTTTTACATGCATGCACTTGCGTGCGTGGTGACCCCGGACAAACACCACGCCGACGCGACCGCACGTCCTCACGCTATTAGCCAATCATCAAATCAAGTCAATCCGCGCCGCGGCCAAACACGTGCGGGCCGATGGCATCGCACCACGGGGTAGGCGAGCGAACTGTGGTCTGCTCGTTTCGGCAAACACGCTCGCTTAACGGCTTTCCTTGCTTTGCCTTGCCGTCCCATCCCATCCATCCCTGGCTGAGATCATGTGACGAGCTTGCTTCGCTTGCATTGCATTGCGTTATATACCACCTTTTTTTTTTTTTGCAAAAACATTGCGTTACCACTCTAATTACCGCGTACAATGATCCTGTAGTTTACGCGGACGTGACATGTATGTATGCCGGAAAAATAGCTTGCGGCTCAGCTCGGTTTGGATTTGCTACCGAGTCTGAGCCGAACTCACTTTTGAGACTCGTTTCTGATCGAATCTAGTCTGACTCGGCTCGACTCGTTGATAGATTTTAAATACGAAAACGTCTTTTAACTTATGGCTCGGCTTGGTACGGAGGTTTTACCAAATTCGAGCCGAGTCCATTTTTGCGGCTTACCAAAATGGTAAGTTTAGCTTGGCGGCTTACCAAAATAATAAGTTTAGCTTGGCTCGGCTCATTTTTTACAGAGCTCGACCGAACCAGACTTGGCTCAGTTTGGCTCGTTTCCGCACCTACATGCATGCGGTGCGTTTTGCTCGCCGACGTGCGTGCATGCACTCTTGCGCTTGTGTAGTTAGTTCGTGTCATGGTGCGCTGCGCTGGAGTGCTGGACTGGCCGGTGGCTGCAGCAGCATGCGGGACGAAACGGCCGGCGCGCGCCGTGCCGGACCCAATCATGAGCGATGGATGGTTGGCTTGGCAATTGGTAGTTTCAATTATTCAAGTTTCATCAGGTCAATTCAAGTTTCAACAGGTTTCATCCAAGTTTCATTAGGTTACATCGAAGTTTCATCCAAGTTTCATCAGATTTCATCAGCACACGGCCAAGTTTCATCAGCACACGGTCAAGTTTCGCTAGTACAGATGTAAGTTTCATAAGAGCCTTCTCCTAGTTTTACATTAAAAAAATTGAAAAAGTGAAAAAATCAAAAAAATTTAAAAGTATTTAATATGGGTTGCTCTCGATTTTAGAAGAATTATGAAATTTATTCCATGCATTTGAACACTGTTTGAATTTTATACAAAAATCAGAAGTTCAATTGAAAAACGATCAACTGCACGGCTAGCTAGTTGCCTGGGAACGCACGGACGCGAGCGCACGGCAGCGCGTACGATTGGCGCGTTGCCGTTGATCCAACGGATCAGGTTGGTCCGGCGCGAGCGCCAAGCGTCGGACGTCCGAGGCCTGGCGCTCGCCAATGTAAAAATAACTTTTTACAATGTTGGAGAAGTGTTATCTCAGTTATGTTAGGAAATAATGATTAATTGTGGTACTTGCTGATAACTGATCATTCCGTGCATATAACAAAAACCTGGCCTCTATTTCCATCAAAATCAATTCGATTTCATGTTTTCTGGGTTTCGCCTTATTAAAAGAGCAAGACTCACCGTTGCATACTGGGAGGAGATCAGTCTACACCAGGGCTCCTGGCGCCTGCGGACGACTGGAGTTTGTCGTTTATTCAACATCCCGGCCACCTTGGCCGACAAATCCCTTGCCCTTTTTATACTTGACCATAATTCCTTATCAACAGCGCCACACTTATGCCCTACACCAACGATAAATTTCGTCTGGCACAACACAAGGCCCCAACAGAAAACCTGCATCGGAGCTAAAGGCGCGACGATCAGATCTGGCTGCATTGGAACGGGCGCCACCGTGGAGGGTGGCCGCGACGACTTGTTGCATTGGGGAAGGCTGCAGCATCGAAGGACGCGGTGGCCTATCGCTCTGGGAAGTAGCGCGACCTTGAGGCAGGCGCGCGGCGCCGAAGCAGGAGGCCGACCATCGGCGGTGCGGCCTCTGCGGAGGCTATCGTCGCCGGATCTAGGCAGCACGGAGGCGACACAGGGACAAGGCGGTGGCAGTGCCTAATGTAAAGAGTGGCGGCGGGAGAGAGGACGGGAAACAACAAATGTGAGGGGTTAGTTTGCAAAAGTACTATGAGTCTGGTATGTGGACGCAAGATTGATTCCCGTAAAACCGGATGAGTTTATCATAAAAACGCCCGCACGGGTTCGTTGGATCCGCTGGAGCCATTGGATCCGGCCGGCTGCATGATCCGACGGCCTGGGCGGGAGGGAGGGGGAGACGGACGAACACGGAAGAAGAAATGTTGTTCTCTTTAATATTAGGTATAGATTCGTTTCACTTTGAATGGACCATCATCTCTAGCAGTTCATTTAGACTTCCTCAAATTAGAAAACCATAGCCATGTTCGACCCGTCCTTGGCACGCGTGGACATGACTTGTGGACCAAAGAAAAACCCTAGTATATACTATATATATAGGTGATCGTTTTGATATATTATAGACGAAATCAATGCGATGTAATAAAGATTTCGGTTTTGCTTCCCCGCCGGCACTTGCATTCACGGGTTCGTGCAGGCGTTGCCGCGCGCTCGCCGCCAACGCCGTTGCGCCGCCGACGCCGCTGCCGTGGGTCAGGGGAGGGCAGAGCATGCACGCAGTGGCCGGAGGCGCGTGCTAGGTACTTGAGCGCGTCGGTGAGGTCGAACGCCACCAGAACGGCGTTGCTTTCACCCGAGGACGGCGCCGCCGCCGCCGCCGCTGCCACCGTGGAGCTAGTCGCTGAGTGCGCCGTTCTCGCCGTCGCCTTCTCCAGCTCCGAGTACTTGTACACCCGTCAGGGACTCCACCACCAAGTGTACGTTGCTACCCGGACGTCTTGGCGCCGTAATCCACCGACGAGGACGAGTCGAGAGTCACCTTCCCAGGGCGGCCGCTTTCCTCAATAGCAAAATTTCACTTTTTTATATTGTTTTTTCAGTACTTCTGTACGATGAAATTTCCGTACAATCGTACTGAAAAAAGGAGCGTCTGCATGAAACGCAAAATGCAGGCGCTGCATTGTAGTCGGTTCCTAAAGATTTTTCTCCTTCTCTACATTTTTTTTTTAAGTAATAAAGATTTTTCTCCTTCTCTACAGTTTTGTTTTTTTTTTGTTTTATTGAAGCCTTCGACTACGCCCCATTGCATAATAATCGGAGCCTGCAGTACTAGCATCGGAGGAAACAAAGAGAGAATTCCGCTGTCTCCCCCCTCTGATCTAGGGCGACGTTACCGCCTTGCATCAAATGATTTCATCAAAATCGAGCCTATATATACACACACCAGCCCCCAGACCCCTGCCTGTCCCTGCCCTGCCCCTTCCCTTCGTCGGCTGCAGGAGGCGTCGGAGCAGAGAACTTCACCGGCAGCAACCATGGTGTCCGGCCGAGACGACGGGTGAGTGCTTCTCCGCCGCTCCAAACTTTCTCCTCGCAAAAGGGTGCCAGTTCGATCTCTTCTCGCGGCGCAGGCCAGCAACGCCGCTGCCCGCGCCCGGGCCGACGCCGACGGCCGACGACGCGATGCGGTTCCTCCGTGCCTTGAAGGACATCTTCCAGGCGTCGCAGCCCCACAAGTACACGGGGTTCCTCCACATCGTGGCCGACTACAGGGCCCAGAGGTCGGTGATGCGTACCTGAAGCAACCAATCTCTGTGATCGTCAGGGCTAAACCGATCGAGATCTTGCTGGGATTTTGGGTGCTTTTGCGTGCAGGATCTCCATGGAAGAAGTGGCGGAACGCGTGGAAGTCCTCTTCGATGGGTACCCAATGCTGATCCTTACCGTCAATGCGTTTTTGCCCCCCGAGTACGAGATCAAGCTCGGAGGGAAGTAGTGAATTAAGGCCGCCGCAGTCGAGTCGCGCAGGAGCAGAAGAGAGAGCCCGGCTTAACTGAAGATCTAGCTTCATTCGAAGCCAGGTTGACCATGCCATTCGTAATAGAGGTTGATTGACCAACGTTTTTTTGGGATAAATATTGTTTTTTTGTCGAATGTTTGACGACATGCATACATCATTAGAACCGATATGTTCGCCCCATGCTTATACAATATATGATGCGGGTATACGTGGTAATCGGATGTGATTAGGCAGACTCAATGGATTATATTATGGAATAAGATAGGTACAAAGTTGATTATTATCCATATGATTCGTTTACAGCCTGTTCTTTCCGGGACAGCGAAGAACACTTCATTTTTAAAAGTCAGCTTTCCTGTATTAACCCACCTCTGTCACCATGCTCCGTTGGTGACAGCAATCCCTCATTTTTCTTGCCGGTGTTATGCATATTGATGTGAGTAGCCAGGGCTCCGGCCTGGAGACATGCCTCGACAACGGGCACGGCAGGTCGGCGTCTGGCTCATGTTGGGGCTGTGCTCTTGGGCAACATATCCGTGTACACCAATTAATAAAAGTCATGAAAAATCCTGAAAAAATTGTGTAGATGTTGTCATTGATTATTCTATCTATATATAAAGTTTGAAGATCAAATTCATTATATATTAGCAGTTATAAAAGAGAGAATAATGACAAATTTGAATGGTTTAAAATTGATATAGTTTTCTCTTTTTTATAACTCTTACTATAGAATGAATTTGATCTTCAAACTTTATACATTGGTGGAACAACTTCATTAGAACATTTGCAATTTTTCTAGAATTTTTCGTGAGTTTTGCTAGTTGGTATACACGGGAATCCCTGTATACACGGGATATGTTGCCGTGCTCTGGACTATGTTTTTGGCCTAAGGTTCTAGCCTGCCAGGAAGTCGTGATGGATTGCAGCTCAAGGGCGGCAATGTCACCGAGGAGTGATGGGTCACCGATGCTCCGGCGAGGTCGAGGTCTATGTGTAGAAGGCTACGGTTGAGAAATAAGCTACGTACTTGTACAATTTAGGAGGGCCTCTCGGGATTAAAAGTCAAGTCTTTGAAAATCAAGAAGAATCGTCGGTGGTGATTCAAAAGAAATTGTATTAAGCGCCTATTCACCTCCCTCTTGTCGTCATTTTGATCTTACATGAGGCGATGCATACGTAGATCTTAGGGTAAAAAATAAAGTCTTGTGAAATTACAAATATAGCATACAAAAATTACTAAAATATTCAACATAATAGTCACATCATGCAAAATATGATATAAAATAACAATGTATCAAGGAAATTAGAAAATCACCTTAAAATAAATTTTGCGAGTCTTCATGACTTGGAAACGCTCTATCAAATCATCATCCGGTGGGTGGCTGGGCGATTGGCATCACCACAACTGGGCGAGCGAAGGGCGGCCGCCAGCCGGAGGCAGGGGAGGACGGGCGAAGGGCGGCCGTCGGCCGGATGCAGTCGTAGGACGGGCGGAGGGCGATCGGAGGCATAGGGCGGGCGGAGGGCATGCACGAGCGCGGCGGTGCAACCCCACGGGGCGGGCGGAGGGGCGGCCAAAAGCGGGCGTTACGACAAAAAGGGGCGGAGAGCGGCGGCCGGAGGCGCGCAGCAGCGTCGCCTATGACCCCATCGCACGTCGGGGTTTGGGGGTGGGAGAATAACCTCAACGACACTCAGTTCGCTAGCCTCGTTGCAAATGACAATAGTTTGATAGCCTTGACATATATGACACCGTGCACATAAATTTATGATTCCAGTGACATTATACCCATTTACTATCGTTTTTTTAACTATTTTCTATTTCTCACCACCTGGATTGACCAAATTGCCCTTGGATCAAAACACTAAACTGCTGCCCTATGCTGTATCCATCAATATGCACGAAATTTGATTTTGGACAAAATTTGATTTTATAATGAAAATACGCTATATCCATTATAATTGTCAGATTTCAAAATTTTGAATTTCACCAATCTTATATATTTTCAAAATCTGGGTGAAATTTAAAATTTTTGAAATTTGGTCAAATTCAAAATTTTAAAACCTGACAATTTTTTGAAATATGGTTGAAATTTGAAATATGGTAGAGTTGGAAATTTTTGTCACCCACGCCCACTCGAAATCGGGCGCCAACTGCACCACACCGCGTATAGGGGCAAAATAGTAAAGTCATGCGGGTTAAAAAGGGTAAATCAATGATAAATTGAGAAAAATATGAAGAATGTCACTGGGATCACAAATTCGCGTGTCCAGTGTCATACGTGTCAAGGCGGTCGAACTTAATATCATTTGAAACGAGGCGTTCGAATTGGGTGCCACTCATGTCTATCTCTTTGGGTGTGTGGTGGAAGGGAGGAGAGGAGTGGGGTGGCCGGGTGGGGATTAGGGTTGGGCGTGAGGAATGGAGATTTCCCCAAACTTCTGTGGTGCAGGCCGACCGAGCCAAATGGGGTGGGCGGGTGGCCGGATGGGCGCTATTGGTTTGTTTTTGTGGACTGCTCTAGCTAAAATTAATGGTCAGAATTCTACGTGAAATGGTCTTTTGTTTTTTAATATTATGCCTAATAGGCATATGTGGGGTTAAAATTTTCTAAAAAATTGAGGGGGTGCTCGTGCATATCAGGTACGGGAGGGCGGGCGGAGGGCGTGCCCCGGGTTGTGCAATGAAAGGGAGGAGACGGGGTGGGGATTAGGGTTGGGATGGGGAATAGGGATTTCCCCCAAACTTGCTGCGGTGCGGGCCGACCGAGCCAAACTAGGATATACGGTGGTTATGAGAGTGCATCCATAATCAGGTATCTTGATCCCATGACCGAAGATTTGCATACGGCCTGATTCGCTGATTGCATTTTTTACGAGGATTATTTCCCGTCATTAGGGGGAGGAAACCAACCAATGGATGAGAAATGCCGAGAAATTATATGGCACTCCACTGGTATCCCCGCTCATGACCTCCACACTAAAGAAGCAAATCTAGAAGTCCAGAAGATAATTGATTTGCAGAATTTATCAAATGAACTGCCTGATCATTTCTATGATTTGAAAAACATGGTTAAGTCACATGTTCATGCACGAAATGCACCAGAGTGGGTAGAAATACCGAAAAAATTGAAGGTATACCCTATCCTGTTCATAGGCCTCAGAACAAAAGAATGGGAACTCTGACTTCTTATAAAATCCTAAGTACTCAAAGACGTCCAGGTAAAAGAGGGCAAGACGACTTTGTTGGTGATTTGTGAGCGGCCCACCCCGAGATAGGCCTTGGGCCGGGTCCGTACCGGCCTGCCGCATAGAAAGTCCGAAAGGCCCCCTTGGCCACGCCAAAAGGAACGTCTAGCCCGCTGGGGGAGAAGAGAGAGCTTAGCTTTACTGAAGATCTACGTTCATTCGAAGCTAGGTAGACCATGCATGCAAATTTGTAACCACTAACATCGCTTTGTTATAGGTTGGAGGATTACATGCCTCAGGTGAGGGCTGCCCACTCTCAAACGGAGAGCCGACGCGCTTTCGAGGCCCGCATTGAGAGGGAGAGGCAGCAAGAGAGGGAGGAGAGGGAGCGGGAGAAGGAGGAGAGCAGACAGCTGATGCAAGCGATGAGGGAGAGCTTGAGGACCCAAGAAGAAGCCAGAAAGAGGTAGGAGGCGGAGATGGTGAGGCAACGATATGAGTTCGAGCAGAGGTTGGCCTATCTGGAGTCTCTCTCTTGACTGGGCGGGGTATTGTCCTAAAACCTATAATATCCATCCATATGTTGTTTATTACAATTTCATTCATAAGTTAGATGTCCATAAAATTTTAGGTTGGTCCCAGTGGTACCGCTGGCGTTCCGACCTTCTACGGGGGTCCGCCACTGTTTCGCGGTGGATAGACATCGGCTCCCTACATCCCTTACGGCGGCCACACTACTGCACAAGGCGAATACGTGGGCCCAGCTCGCCCACATGGTGGCTTGCCGTATGTTACGGAGGCGGTAAGTCATTAACTCATGTTAATTCATGTTTCGAACAGTTTAAAATATGACGAACTAATAACTAACTGTTTTGTACACATGCAGGGTTCCGGTTCAGCGGCTCAAGGTGAAATTCGTGGCCAGGAGGGAGGAGACACATTGGTGACCCAGGAAAATCCCAGCTAGGTCACCGACCTCTTTGCGAGCGCCCCGCCGCTGTTCACCCGGCTGCCTAATCCCCTAGAGAACCCACCGGAGAATGATCCTCGGCCAACCAACCCTGATCAATAGCTAGCTAGCTTTACTTTTGACTTTGTTACTTTTAGTTGGAAACTTCGTCTTGCATTTGTTATTTGATAGATTGTGGTGATGAAATTGGACTTCGATGTGCTTGTGTCGATGAATTTCGTTTCTATGTGCTATATATGTGCTTGTGGAGATGTGGTTATGTTTAATTTTGTGTATTTTGTGGTTTGGATGAATTGTAGTCGCATATATGCGACGAGGGGTATATGTATGAATTGCCGGATGTTTTGGGTTTGCAGGTGCGGCTGTCGCTGCTGCTGGGGGCAGCGGCGGCAACCGCAGAAATTTGTGATTTTTTAAAATATGCAAAAAAAAATTTGCTCTTCCGTCTCGACTGCCAGAACGGGGCCGTCGATACCGCCTAGCAGGGAGAGGCTATATCGACGGCCCATTTATGGCCATCGAGACTGTTTCGCCGGGAAGTTGTGGGCCCACATGTCAATTTACTGATGGCCCAAAAACGACCGTCGATATTGCCGCCTCCATCCATGTCACCTGGAGCTAGCCGCAATGGGACCCATTAGCACCAGTGTCGACGGCTCTGTAGTGGCCGTCGATACAGAGCCCACCATGCCGGAAACGGCGTCCGGGGGGTCTATCTCGACGGCCTATCCTTTAGCCGTCAAAACTACTCGTCGACACTATCTGTTTCTCTCGACGACCTTCACTCGACGGCGTTTTCTCGACGGCTGGCCGTCGATACTATGTAAACCCAACGGTTCTAGGATTTTTATCGACGGCTTTGGCCATCGAGACTGTTGCCGCCTCCTGTAGTGTAAGAGCGGTTGATTGGCCAATGTTTTGTTTGGATGAATATTGCTTTTGTCGAATGTTTGACGACATATATCATTACAATTGATGTTCGCCAATGCTTATACAATATACTATGAGTCCGTAATCGCTAAACCACACTATTGATAGTTATCAATCATGTTAAGACACGGATGACCTAACCACAAAGGTCCATCCTTATAAGCAATCGAAAAACTAGTAAAAATAAGGATTATACACACAAATAACTGAGGTTCTGAGCTTGTTTGTTGTTATTCTAATCGAGTAAGGAGAACATTTGACAAAGTTTTAAACTTATGGGCTTCTAAACAAAACTTTAAAAAGAAGAAGAGGGTATTATCCAGCATATAAGGACAAATATGGCTGCTCGAAGGTGCTCTCATGCAGCATTAGTTATATGGGAACTCAGTCTCAAAGTAATAGTGACACAGAAGGAGACTGATTGTGACCGTCAAAATTTTTTGGTCGTTGTGATCAGCTCTGAACGAGTTTGAAAGCGACGTTGGATCCATTGGAAAATGGAGGGGGAAAAAAGGTTCCACCATTTGCCATGTTCAAATAATGATGAAACAAAAGAAACAAAACCAGCAACTGGATTTAGGCACATGATGTTGCGCAGTAATCCCGGTGAAGGCGGTGAAGATTACATGAACACAACATTGGATGTATAAAATTTATCTCGAGTCAAGATTAAGACACTAAGGAGATAATATGATATTTACGTCTGCAACAATCATCATCTCCCAAAACAAATTAAAGAAAAATATCATAGAATTCAGCACGCCATCTTTATCTTGTTATTGATACACCTGACATTAACATATATAGCATATCGTAGAATTCAACGCACTATCTTTATCTTGTTATTGATACACCTGACATTAACATATGTAGCGCTTGGATGATTTATTTAGGCACCAATGGAGAAACAATAGCACTTTTTTATTCGTATCAAAGATAAAAACTTTTTAATTACAATGTTGGAGAAGTGTTATCTCAGTTATGTTAGGAAATACAGTAATGATTATATGTGGTACTTGCTGGTAACTGATCATTCCGTGCCGTGCATATAACAAAAACCTGGCCTCTTTTTCCATCCAAATCAATTCGATTTCATGTTTTCTGGTTTCGCCTTATTAAAGAGCAAGACTCACCGTTGCATACTGGGAGGAGATCGGTCTACGTACACCAGGGCTCCAGCTGGCGCCTGCGGACGACTGGAGTCTAGGGTTTATTCAACATCCCGGCCACCTTGGCCGACAAATCCCTCACCCTTTTTATACTTGACGATAATTCCTTATCAACAGCTAGCGCCACACTTATACCCTACACCAACGATAAACTTCATCTGGCACATTACAAGGCCCCAACAGAAAACCTGCATCGGAGCTAGAGACGCGACGATCGATCTGGCTGCATTAGAACGGGCGCCACCATGGAGGGTGGCCACGACGACTGGTTGCATCGGGGAAGGCTGTAGCATCGAAGGCCGCGACAGCCTATCGCTCTGGGAAGTCGCGCGACCTTGAGGTAGGCGGCGCCGAAGCAGGAGGCCGACCATGGGCGGTGCAGCCTTTGCGGAGGCTATCGTCGCCGGATCTAGGCAGCACGGAGGCGACCAGGGAGAAGGCGGCGACAATGCCTGGAGTAAAGAGCGGCGGCGGGAGAGAGGATGGGAAATAACAAATGTGAGGAGTTAGTTTGCAAAAGTACTGTGAGTCTGGTATATGGACGCAAGATTGATTCACGTAAAACCAGATGAGTTTTTTCATAAAAACGCCTGCGCCGATGCGTTGGATCCGCTGGAGACATATGTTCGCTTGAGGAGTCGTGTAGACATCGCGATTCCTCAACTTCACCGCGCAAAGTTCGTTCTGGACGTTGCGGCCGCGGACGCGGATTTGGCGCATGCGATCTTGATCTTCAACGCGACGCTGGTCCGTATCGACCGCCTCCGTGGCGGCCGCTTCGTTCCCTGCTGGTTAAGAAGTGGAGTGGTGGTCACCTGCGCCGAGGACTAAGACTTCATTGTAGTTGCAGATCTCAGTGCTCTCGTCGGACTCAGAGTCCGAGTGAGAGAGGCTGACCTGCTCGCTCTGTCCAATGGGTTTGCCAGCACTGATGAACCCACGAACATGGTCGGGTCTGGTTGGATTGCTCCGACTAGATTAAGAGATGGGTTCTCAGCGTGGTCATCTCCTATACCGAGTCTAGGGAGGATCTACGCGAATGTCGCAGCAGAGTTCCTGAGCCCGAAGGGAGATCCAATATGAGATGTTGGGACTCCCCCAGATCGGATCGTGTCCATGTCCGAGGAAGTATCACCGCCGAGTCTTTCTTCGCGAACTTCGAGGGAAGGTGCGAGGTGAAATTGCACACGGATCAATCTACCGAAAGCGCCTACCAAGTTTTCCAAGCCATATGGCAAGGGAGACGATGAAACGTAGGTACCTTCTTGGAGGGTGATTTCCCTAGGGGAGAGATGAAGATAGTCGATGTCGTCGGCCACGAAATCCAGGGATCCGAAGCGTAAAGCTTGCCCCGGCATGAGGACGACGAACAACGATCTTGGAAAAACCATCTAGTTTGAAAGATGATCTTGACCCAGGCCCCTACTTGGCGCGCCAACTGTCGACTGGTGGCTAATCGGGGGTCACCGTCAGCAATGAATTTGGTGCGGGGCTATGCTAGAACCAAACTAGATGGTAACACAAGACAAGGATTTATATAGGTTCAGGCCCTCAATTAAGAGGTAATACCTTAGTCCTGTGCTCTGGGATTATGTGTCTGCGTGTAGATGTAGATGATGAAGATGCAGGTGATAAAGATGTAGATGATGAAGATGCAGGTGATTCTATGACCCCTACCCTTCCCTTTATATAGTGTAGGGGGAATAAGGTTACAGGGCTCTATCCAGTACATGATACCATATTTTGTTATATCAGCACATGATATGCACCGACATTTACAGGTATGAATCTCCTAATTACATGGAGCTAAACTCTATCCTCGGGAACATCCTTGACGACCAAGTTATGCGTAGCCTGAGTGGTTTTCATCCCTATCCAACCAGCTTGGATTGCCCCCCATTTGTTACCTCATGGGCCTTTTAGAGGGTACGCGGGGCCCATGTAGTCCACACTATATGCATTTGTTGTTTAAATTTATGTACATTGGTTCTCTCTTGCACATGATAATTCACATGCACCCCACAAATGCAAGGATATAGGGGAGCCTCCATGTTTACAAAATTTCACATATTTAAGGGGAGCTCTGCTATATCCTGGATCATTCAAAAGTAATACTCTTTTTAAAATATTTTGCAAGTCTTATTTGTGTTGTCATAAAAAAGGATGTGAGATGCTCGTGGAGTCACCAAAGGTAAAAAGGAGAAGATGGTGTATAGACTTAGACCTAGATCTTTTAATTTTAATTTAAGTCGAAAGACATGCCGTTCTATTAAGAGTAATGCATCGAAAAAAACTTTCCGATAGTCTAAGTGCTCATGGTAGATGAATCTTGACATATTCTATCCAACAATCAAATTTGAGGGTGTTCTATTGAAAAAACATATTGGAATATCTGATGTTGATATCGGAATATTCGATGTATATAGGAACGTTTTGATGCTTGGTCCGATTGACTCTTCTCTGTCTCCAAATCCCAAAAACTATCATACTATCTGATAATATTATAGGACTATCTGATAATATTATCGGACTATCCGATATGTTCAGACTCTTTATTGATTAATTATTTTTAAACAACTCCAGAACCATAGAAATAGCCATTGCTTCAAGTTTCTCCCACTTTCACATTGGACTATCCGATGTCTATCAACATCAAATGGCTAGGATATTTATTCCCCTCTTCCCCCATGGGCTAGGGTTGACTTTTACACTTACACTAAGCTGAGCACTTATTGCCCCTAGTTCACACCTTCCCCCTCCCCCACTTTAAATCTTATTGATTGCATCTTTTCGAGAGTGGAGAAGCTAGATCTGAGTGCTTTGTGTTGACCAAGCTTCGTCTTTGAGCACTTGGTCCTATCTTTGAAGGGAATATGCCCTAGATCAATCATGGTGATGATTGTAATACGTCTTTGTTCCTATGAGGAGCGGTGAGGATTTGATCAGCACATGTATTAGTTAATGGTAATGTTTCACATAGACCTGAGCATGGGCCACCCGACCCGACCAACCCGACCCGACCCGCCCGAAAAAAACCCGACGACCCGACCCGCTCGAAAAAAACCCGACCCGACCCAACCCGAGCAACGCGACGGGCGGGTGCGGGCCGTGATTTTTGACCCGCAACAATCGGCGGGCCGGGCGCGGGCCGTGATTTTTGACCCAAAACCCGACCCAACCCGAAAAAACCCGACCCAAAGCCAAAAAACCCGACCCAACCCGAAAAAAACCCGACCCGAGGCGTCCGTCGAGAGTGTACGGGCCAACCCGACCCGACCCGACGATAGTCACGGGTCGGGTACGGGCCGTCCTAAATGACCCGCGACCCGACGGAATATCCGATGTATATAGGAACGTTTTGATGCTTGGTCCGATCAACCCCTCTCTATCTCCAGATCCTAAAAAATATCAGACTATCTAATAATATTATCAGACTATCCGATATGTTCAAACTCTTTATTGATTAATTCTTTTTAAACAACTCCAGAACTACTCCAGAACCACAAAAATAGCCATTGCTTCAAGTTTCTCCCACTTTCACATCGGACTATCCAATGTCTATCAACATCAAATGGCTAGGATATTTATTCCCCTCTTCCCCCATGGGCTAGGGTTGACTTTTACACTTACACTAAGCTGAGCACTTATTGCCCCTAGTTCACACCTTCCCCCTCCCCCACTTTAAATCTTATTGATTGCATCTTTTCGAGAGTGGAGAAGCTAGATCTGAGTGCTTTGTGTTGACCAAGCTTCGTCTTTGAGCACTTGGTCCTATCTTTGAAGGGAATATGCCCTAGATCAATCATGGTGATGATTGTAATATGTCTTTATTCCTACGAGGAGCGGTGATGATTTGATCAGCACATATATTGGTTGATGGTAATGTTTCACATACCATAGATATAGAGATATTGAACCAATAATGTGGACACATGTTAGAGAATATGGGTGGTCGGACAGATCCACTCCGAGACACTGTGAGTTGTATCTCTTATTGTGCCATCAGCATATAGTCTCGAGTGGTACACCTATATGGTTCTTAGACCTGAGATTGTCATGGATTCCCAGCATGTTGACTCGTATGCTTTGCTATCATCAAATGCTACACCATAACAGATTAGTTATAAAAGGTGACAATTGGGTATGCTATGACACATAGCTAGGGGTGTGATGATCGAGATGGAACTTGCCCCTCCTAGATAACGGGAGAGATACCTCTGGGCCCCTCGTGTGGATGCATAGGGAAAACACATGACCGTGCTAATGTGACTAAGGAGTTAGTCATGGTTTGTACACATCATACTGTCGAGTGAAGTGGTCGAGCTATCAACAAGGGTGGCACGCATCTTGCCTTGAGCTTGACTGGTATTGCGTGGTAAAGGAATTGATATGTGAGTGTTTCATGGTTCAGTCCAATATTGATTCTGTACATTCGGGGTCAATACGTACTTCTAAGTGCTTCTGTTGATCGTTGGATTGGAAACGGGTTTTCGGATCCGCGGCAGATTTGCACTGAACCTAATGGGTCACACACTTAACGGGTTGGAACTGTTTAACAGGTTTGTGCATGGATATGATCCGTGTAGGAGTTAGAACCCTAGCGGGCCTCAGCCCACTAGCACGTCTATAAAAGGCGAGGCCAGGGGCGGCGCATAGCACGAATTCAGCCCTGACCAAGCCTAGCTGATGCGCGCCCCATCCGCTCTGCAGAAACTTGAAACCCGCTGCGATCCTCCATCTCATGGCCCGCCAGCGATCCAGCTCCCCCCCAAGACCAACACCTGGTCTCAGGCCTAGGTCCCTACATCTATTGGACCAACTGGAAGCACAACCCAGGTCCTGGCCCAACTCAGCCCAGAAGGCTAGCCTGGTGGGAGAGGGGTGCCTCCATCTTTTATATTGTGCTCCCCCATCACCAATATTCGATGTGTGATTGATGGGTTTAGTTACACATCGGATATTAGTGATGGGGGGCCCAACTTAAAAGGTGGTGGCACCCCTCTTCCACCAGACTAGTCTTTTTGGCTGAGTTGGGCCAAGACCTGGGTTGTGCTTCCAATTGGGCCACTAGATGTGGGGACCTGGGCCCAAGATCAGGTGTTGGTCTCGGGGGGAGCTGGATCACTGGTGGGCCATGAGATGGCAGGATCACTGCGGGCTGTGCGGCAAGGTTCTAGCACACCCCGCATGGCGTTCCTACTCGGTACGTATGGAATTGTGGATATCGGAAGAGCACTGCCATACGCATACGCGCTATTCGATTGGATCTCCGGCGACCAGGCGCCATGAACGACTACTTCCTCTACGCGCACACATCTACTTCCGTTGCATCGGCGCGTCAAGGGCAACGATCTATGATCCCTACTAGCATGTGATCTTGGGTGAATCGTAGTATGATTTTGTGCTCGCATAGTCTACTCATTTCCCTTCAATCTCCAAGTTGGTTTTCCGTTGGATTGTTACTCTTGGATTTTGATGGCTTCTAGACGGTTAATAGTCGCCCTTGAGATACCAAGACTTGGTGTGGTGGCTGGGGAACGTTTGCGAAGGCCAGATTAGTCCAAAGAGTGAAACTGGGAGTGCTTGGTGCAACCCGAGAGGCAAAGGGTTAAGAGGGACCGCGACTTAAGTGTGATCGAGCTGTCTCAACGGAGACGTAGGATCTCCTCAAAGATTCAAACTTCGAAAACAACACGTTTTTAGTATTCTTGTGGATTTGGTTCTATCCTCTTGTTCTACTTGTTTATTGCTTCTAACCCCATTTGGTGCAGATGGTATCATTAAAATTGCTAAGGGGTTTCAAACACTAGTTTCAACACTATCGAATAGTCTGATTCGATATCAGATAGTTTGATCCATATCTGATATTTGATATATACACCGCAACATCCGATATTGTTTTTGTGTTGTGCTTAATTTCTGTTGAAAATTTGTAAAGCCTATTCACCCCCTCTAAGCTACATTTCGATCCTTCACCAAGACGGGCCGAAGACCAAGTCTATTGCGGGTTGGAGTCTGGGTCGGTCATGGTGGAGTAGCATGTATTCAAACGGGTGTAGAAGATGCATACGAACTCCGTTTGGGGTGTCATTACGGAGAAGCCCTTCACGAGACCTTTCCAACGAATCTGGTCCCACTTTCAATTTTTTTTTGAGTCAATCACAATCACTGAAATAAATAATGACCATATTTTGTTGGGCTGTTCGGTGTTGCGTCACTTGTCTTTTGTGCCTCGGCCCGTGTACCCTGATTAGGGGTGCACCCCAAACACTAGCCACCACTCTTCTCGGGTGTTAAAACCTCGTATCATTGTTAGACTTGGTTTTGCTTAAATTATTTTGCCGTCATAGTTTCGTGGGTATTCGGTTTGTGGAACTCCAACAAATATTATCTAGATACAAAGTTTGTAGTGTCATTTCTTCCTTCTTGGAAGCCGCAACTCCGCCGTATATCTATCAATTAACCGTTGCTTTCACCCATATCACATATTCCTATTCATTGTAAATCTTGACAGATCCAGCATGCGTCGAGACATGAGGCATCCCGTGCCACAAGTGCAAGACACGAGGTCACAAGTAGACAGCTGGAGCTGGACGGAGCTCGAGCGGAGGCCGTGTACCCTGACAAATGAACCGCCGCAGTCCAGCTCACCCAGCCATGGACCAGCCCGCAGCCGCAGCCCCGCCACCGGCAGGCCAAAAGTGGGGCTGGGGCGCGCACACGCGCGCGCGAGCGTGCAGCGCAGTACTGTAGGATCCCACCAACTGCCACCACTCGCATTCAAACAACCCGAATCCACCCGGGAGGAGATAGAGAGAGAGACAGAAGAGGGGAGCAGATTTCAAACGAGCTCCCCCGGTGCGCCGTGCCGGCCGCCGCTCCCCCACGCCGGGAGAGGGAGAGGGAGTGGGATGACGGTGTCCGGCGGCGGCCGCTTCTTGCTGCTGCTGCTGCTGCTCTTCTTGCCGGGGAGCGGTATGGTTGTGCTGGCGGACGCGGCGAGGGTGGCTCTCGCCGATGTGGCGTCGCCTCCTGCGCCGTCGCCGGCGGCGGACGCGCCCTTTCTCGCTGACGTGGCATCGCCTCCGGCCGGTGAGCTTGCGTCCTTTCGTTTTCGTTTCTTAAGAGGGGATAACCGACAAGGGGGCAATCCGGAAATGTACCTTCTCAGACGTGCAGCTCAAATGTGGATTTATCCCGCATCTTCTTCTCTTGCGCATTTGTTGCGTCAAGAATGTGCAATGCTATCTTTCTTCTCGCTTGGGTTGATGTTGCCGGACTTCTTTTTTTTTTTAAGAGCATGTTGTCTGACAATTTGGAATGAGATTTTGGGTTTCTTGATTGCAAAACAGTTTTTGTTTTTGTTTTTGTTTTTGTTTTTTGCTATTTTTACTTCGCTTCCTTAGCGAATTATTCTTTGCCTTTGGACTTTGTCTATGAATTGCAATTTCTTCGTGCAAGTTCAACAAAATAATTTCTATGTGTGTGCCATCAGTTCATCCGACAAGAATCGGGGACAAACGAGAAGCCTATTTTTTCATTCCTATGATTTGTTCTATGCCGTTGAGTCATTTGACTTGAAATAAGGAATCTTTGCCCTTCCCCCCTCTTTTCTCATGTTTTCTTGATGCCCGTGCATTTGCATTCTGTTGTATTGTTTGGCCAATGTTCTTAATTGCCCATTACTACAGAGCATGGATAGATGGTGCCAATTCTAGTCATGCCCCTTTCGGTGTCTTACAATTTGACTCTCCAAATATTGGCCTTGTGCCCTTGTCTATGGATCAATATTTTCAATTCGAGCTTAATCATGTACTAAAGAAAATGTGAGTTTCATCTTTTCTGTCATTTATTTTCTTGAGTGCAGGACTAAAGGTTGTAACCAAGGAAAATCACCGTTGCCAAAAGCAGGTTCTCCTAGCAGTCATGTTGGCGCTTGTTGCTGCCATTGTGATGATTGTATCAGCAATTTATGCATGGACTTTCTGGAGAAAAGCTCGTGAAGCGCTGGACTCAAAGGACATGAAAATCTCAAGTGAGGTCTTTCAATCAGATTTTTGAAAGTATTGTAATTTTTCCATAGTATAACTAGGAGTGTCCTGATCAATATTTAACTTGGAACGCTGCAGGTGCTAAGAGGCACTCGTTACCTATGCTGGGAAAACTGAATTCAATGAAGATGTACAAAAAAGAAGTGATTGCAATGATGGACTTCTCGGTGTTAGAGTCCGCTACTTGCAAGTTCAGTGAGAATAATATCTTGGGAAAAGGAGGTTTTGGTTGTGTATATAGAGCTACTCTTGATAGAGGCGTTGTTGCAGCTGTTAAGAAATTAAATTGTTGTAGACAGGAAGTGGAGAAAGAATTTGAGGTGACTGCAAAGCACATGGGTATTTTGTTTTTCAAAGTCTTGAAATTAATTGAAAACTCTTGGTTAATTATGTGTGCGAATGATTGCTAGAATGAGCTGGGTCACCTCGGCAAAATTCGTCATCCCAATGTGATCTCAGCACTGGGATATTGCATTCATGAAGATACAAGGCTGCTTGTTTATGAGCTGATGCAAAATGGCTCTCTGGAAACACAACTACATGGTGAATTCCAGTTTATCATTACGATGGATTCACATTTATGCTAACAGTGATGATAGTGAAATGATGAAGATTTAACCGTTGTTGCCCCATTTGTAGGATCTTCTCGCGGATTATCTTTAAATTGGCATATTCGCTTGAAAATTGCTCTTGATGCAGCAAGGTTCAAATTCTCGAACTATCGAATTTGTGGGGCAATTGCTTTTTTTGTCACTCTCAACATTGATTCTTACTATTTTGCTACTCTGGCCCACTGTCATAGACACAGATAGACCTATATGTCATAGACACAGAGTGGCAAAATGGTAAGAGGTCATCCGATGGAGTGGCAAAAAAGCAATTTTCTGTGAATTTTTTGTTGTATATTATTTCAAGGTTACAATAAGGATAGTACTAACCCAGGTCAGTTCTTAATCGCAGAGGATTGGAACACCTTCATGAGCATTACAATCCACTGATTATTCACAGAGACATAAAATCATCCAATATACTTCTTGACTCAGATTTCAACGCAAAGGTTAAATATTAAGTTTTCCTAACTTCTGATTTCATATATTTCGATGTTTGGAACTTCTAATTTGACTTTCCCTGCTAATATATCTAGATATCCGATTTTGGCCTTGCAATATATGGTGGCAACAACAACAAAGAAGACATAAAGCCTTCAGGAACTGTTGGTTATGTTGCACCTGAGTATCTTCTAGATGGTGCACACATTTGCTTTAGTACATTAAGATGCTAACAATTAGATAGCTCTGAAGTTAGTTGGCTAAGCAATGTTCTATATTAAATCATAGGTCAATTAACCGAAAAGAGTGACGTGTATGCTTTTGGAGTGGTCCTTCTTGAGCTGTTGCTTGGAAGGAAACCAGTGGAAAAGATTGGAGAATCTCATTGTCAATCTATTGTGTCATGGGTAAGCTTTATGATCTCCGTTCTTTATGCAAATGTACTTTTAATAAAATTCCAGTCATGCATAAGGTTTTGAGCCTGTTTGTTTCAGGTTAATGTTGAGTTGCGTTTTACTGTAGCAAATTTGTGACCCACTCGAAATATGTTTTAAAAAATTCAAAAAATTATGGAAAAAATATTTTGCGAACTCTAAGAAGATCTATTTAAAACTCCACAAAAATAACTATAAAATATTACAACATTTGTCCCATACAAAAATAACAAATTTTCATTTAATTTAATTTAATCTGAAACAAACAAGGCCTTTATCAGACTCTTAGCATGTTTTTTCTAGGAATAAATAAATGTATTATATATTTAATTGAATTAATCTTGACTATGTACATTTATGCAGTGGATCTGCTTTAGTGCTTTTATCTAATAAAGTACTCCACCTGCGAAAATTTTGGTGTTTTTACTGATCCGTGTCTCCAAAATGCAAACTTGACCATTAAATTATCATTGCCTAGCCCTTCTATCTGTCACATAGGCACTATGGGAGTATGGAATACCCTTTTCTTTGTCTGTCAAGCCAATTTATCCCAGCTAGGTGGTCATTTGGCCATGCCTAGCCTACCTAATTAGCGATTAGGCCTAATGCCCGTGCACTGTCTAATGCCTTCATAAACACAACTTCTAGGCCAATTAACATATTCAAAAGAATATTATAGGTTTGATATAATCGATAATTTTATAACCATTGGGAGGACAAAGTTTTGAACTTTTTCTATTTCATTCCGCCAATACAAAAATGCAAGACAATGCATATATTATTCACTTTCACAAAACCACACTTTCAAGCATTTATGTCATGTTTTACATGCCTAACTGGCTGTACCTACTCGGCAATCTCAGAGGACTATATTGTTTCTGGTTGCGGACATGACATAATAGATGAACAAGTGACATGTCCACATTTCTTTTCAATGTAAAGGGTAGGAGCTCTGCCAGAACCAAGTGGGTTTTCAAGAAAAAAAAAAAAAAAAGAGGGGGGGGGGGGGGGGGGGGGGGGGGGGGGGGAGAAGAAAATGACACCAAGTGGTAGGTCTTAACAGAACACCAGCAACATGACAGAAGGCCTAGCACTCCAAGCTTGTTGTCTGCGACAATTGCAAGCTAAGCTCCTCCATCGTGGCCTGGGCCAAGAGAATAAAAGAAACGGCATCAGTTGCCAATATTATATAGGATGTGCCGCCACTACAAACCATGCCACTTGGAGTGTGGCCAAAGATGCCAGTTGTCACCGCCATACAGGATGCTAAGCAAGAACGCTAGTCGCCATCGCTGCCAATCGCATTAGGGCCATGCGATGCTTGGCCTAGCCGTTAGTAGCTGCCACGGTGCAAAATGCTTTTCCAAGACGTCGTAAGGAGGATATCAGCCGTCACCGCCGCCACAGGAGATGCACTACCAACATGTTGGTCCCCACCATAGTCGACTATGTCATAGGGCACACAATGCTCATCAAAGACATCACCTGCCACCACCGTGTAAGATGCTCTGCTTATACTTAGTCGTTGCCACCACATAGGATGCACGAAGGTGCCAGCTACCACCACCATGTTGGTGATTGCGAACAAGCTTCCCGGATCGAGCTTACTTCTATTTGTGGGACTAGAGAACCCCCTTTCTGTTATGATCTCGACTTCTAAGATGTCAAAGAGACCTTGGTGTGAGACAATGAAAAAGAGACATATGGGAGATCTTTATCTTGGTTTAGACCTCCCAGGCAAGGGATAGTAGCCCTAGTCCAGTCCTTCACTATAATTAAGGTATCATAGTACAAGGTTGCTTGAGAAAAACATAGGCATGTTTCTTCCCCGGAAGAAGATAGTGCTAGCTATGGCGTCATCGAGTGCGACGATGGTAATCGACAAGCCTACCCTCATGTAGGAGGGAGGTATTTATACTAACCCTGGTGATGTAAATCCGGTAAGATAAAGATAATGGTAACAATATCCCTAGAGATCCTAGATATGCTGGTGCCATCTTAGAACCTTAGCGCGCTCCATGCCATGGGCTAAGCCATAGCAGTGAGGAAGCCTTAATCACAAAGCCTTCTGATGCCTTAATCAGCACGCCACCAGGCAAAGCCTAGCACGACACTACCTGTCAGTCCTAGTCGGTTACGAGGTAGAATTCCTATTTCTATCCTCTAGTAGTTATCCGGGATTACAAGTATACCTTCCTTATTAATCAGGGATAGGTTTCTATCTTCATGTCTTTTCTTGCCGAGCAAGCCTTCTAGAATCCGGGTGGTTCCCGTCCTCATCCACCCGACTTGATCCATCCCCTGTCGGGTGGTCTTTTAGGTCCGCCGTGTGGATACCCGGGGTCTATGTTATCCACGTAACCATTATACAAAAATTAAAGATTACATCAGAGTTGTGCCAACGTGGCATTTATTACATAGTTTCAACACCATGACCTTACAAACTCTAAGCTATAATTAAGGTATCATAGTACAAGGTTGCGTGAGAAAAACATAGGCATGTTTCTTCCCCGGAAGAAGAAGCTATGGCGTCATCGAGTGCGACGATGGTAATCGACACGCCTACCCTCGTGTAGGAGGGAGGTATTTATACTAACCCTAGTGATGTAAATCCGGTAAGATAAAGATAATGGTAACAATATCCCTAGAGATCCTAGATATGCTGGCGCCATCTTAGAACCTTAGCGCGCTCCACGCCATGGGCCGAGCCATAGCAGTGAGGAAGCCTTAGTCGCAAAGCCTTCTGATGTCTTGATCAACACGCCACCAGGCAAAGCCTAGCACGACATCACCTGTCATCCTAGGTATTCGTACCCTTACATGCGACAGGCAGAAGGATACACGAGGAACACCGAGAGGTGTTTCACTGTCCGAAGAAGGTAGAACTCAATCCCCAACAATAACCATTATACAAAAATTAAAGATTACATCAGAGTTGTGCCAACGTGGCATTTATTACATAGTTTCAACACCATGACCTTACAAACTATAATGGAATTTAAAAAGAACAATTTGTTCCACTTTACAAAAATGAAGAACCAAGTAACTCCACAAGCAACGAGAGGTGTGCTCGTATTTGTCATAGTACTCATATTAGACTCCATCGACGAAGTTCTCCCGATACTTCTGACCTTCTAGATCAAAGCTTTGGTGATGAAGGTGTGCTTATTGGATTGAGCATCCCCGCGAGTAAAACAAGGGTGAGCATACTTACTCCTTAACAAGCCAATTAACAAATGCACATGAGGGATAATCAACCTATGTCTTTGGAAGCATTTTATAAAACATTAAAACATAATTGTCGATTCATTTCATTTTACAAATTCCTGCTCCCCATTAGTTTTCCCAAAACTTGACCTCTCCATCAGATTTACAACAAAACCCATTTTACTCTTAGCTCCATTTTGTGAGTTTGGATCTTTGGAATTTACAACGGAACCCATTGATCTTTGAATCATTTCATTTCACAAAAAGGCACATTAAAATAATTTTGGAAATCCAATCACTAAATTTGATATTTTAATTAGCAACAATAATTATTTTAGTATACAAAAATATATTTCAAATAATTAATGTTTTATTAGGTAATTTAATAAGGACCATTTACATTTCCAACACTTTTAGATTTTAAACATTTTTAGTTTTAACGCAATGCATGATGCACATGATTCTATATTTTTGAAAACAAGCATGTTATAGGTGTTACAAAGGCAGTTTATGTTCATATTGATCAGGGGCCAATAGGCCAGTATATTTACATGTATAAGGGGTACAAAAAAAAAGCTCATAACCACACACAAAACCCATAAATTTGCGCCTTGGTGAAGAAATCTACAATCTGAAAATGTGAAGGTACACACTAAAGAATGGTAACTTGTTGCTTAAACTATGATCGAGCATAGGAAGCATCAAAATCAACATGCTTAGCAAGCTCATGCTTCACAAGACTAAGAGCACTAGAACTGTCAGATTGCACTGTCACAAGCGTAGAAGTAACAACAACAAACTTTATTAGGAGCTAGCGTAGTTAGGTCACCTCAACCTCACAAAAGCCAAAGCTCACAACTCAGCCTCAGTACTAGAGCGTGAAACAACCTGCTGCTTTTTAGTTTTCCAGACAATGAGAGAAGAGCCAAGAAATACACAGTAAGCTGAGAGAAACTTGGATCCGTAGGATCACTAGCCCAAGAAGTAATAGAACAGGCTTGGATCTACGAAGAACCGGCGCTAGTGAAGAATAGACAACGATCAAGAGTACCACGACAGTACCTCAAAACACAAAGGGTGATTGTAGTGTATCCGAGTACCATCGCTAGCCAAATTCGGCTGCCACTACTAGCAACTCCAACTTTGGAAAGCGAGCAAAGAAAATGAGAGGAACGTGGACCCACCACCACCTACGACAGCAGCACCAGGGTGGGATGCCGGTGGAGGGGGTTTGTTGCAGTGATGCTAGTCACCCCCTGGCAAGTGAATCAGGGATCAAGAGTCTCAAAACCCAAAAAATAAGAAACCATGGTAGAGAAATTCAACATGTCAGTGTGGTGCCGAGAGGTTGTGTGGAAGATAAGTTAGTTACTTGTAAGAGATGGTTAGAAGGCAAAGTAGCACACAATGATGTAATCGCTCTTGCTAAACATGCCATCTGTTATCCAGCATGGCGTACCAACATGTCTGCAAAGGGCAAACTTAAATGAATTGCTTGTAAGATTGCCTATTGGGGCCAGCTTGTCAAGTCAGTTGGATACCACTACAATGCTTAAAGTGTGATTTTATAGAGGGTTAATTGTATAGATGTCACTGCAAAGTTTGGAAATTATAGAAATGTTACGCAAATTGCAAAAGGAGGTGTGATTATCTGAAACTGGTTGATAAAAGTGTGAATGATAGTTTTAAGCAATATCACCTCTGGTTGCTATCAGCAATATATAGCCACTAGATTTAAGCAATATCACCTCTGGTTGCTGATATTTTTATGCTTGTTGTGTATATGTTTTTATGCTTTTCGTCTAAACTTCTTTATGATCTTCTGTTTGTTTCAGAATTATTTCATTATGTACCTTCCTAGGATATTTTTGTGCTTCAGTTAACGTACTTGCTTCCTATGGCATTATTCGGTATTGATGTTACATTACTAATTCCATTAGATTTTGCACTTTAGCAAGTTGGAATATCATTCTATAACTACAAATTGTGTTGTGCAGGCGATTCCCCAGATAACCGATAGAACAAAGCTTCCAAATATAATTGACCCAGTTATTAAAAACACTATGGATTTGAGACATCTGTATCAAGTAACTAATACCCCCATGTCTTCTGTATTGTTCTGCGCTGGAAATATTTTCCTTTTTGAAACACCTTGTTTGTTTAGGTTGCTGCTGTAGCTGTCCTGTGTGTCCAACCAGAACCGAGCTATAGGCCACTAATCACAGATGTTCTTCACTCGCTTGTTCCCCTTGTTCCTGTAGAGCTTGGGGGAACACAGAGAGTAGATCAATCCCGTCGGATGGGCTAAAGAACTGGAGCCTTTTTTGAACAAGCATGCTCTGTTAGATGGCCAGATGAATTCCATCTGTGCTACTAATTTCCAAGGTGGAGGTTTTCATCTCAAACAAGGAGGGTAAATTGAGGAGACTGCCTGATCAATTTGAGAGGGAACATTATATTCAATGGCCATTGTTGATCACAACATGCAGGTTGGGTCTGCAGGCTTAGCTTGTTACTGGCAACATCTTGAGTCTTACAGAGGAACCTCAGCCCACCATTGTTTTCAAAAGAAGTTTAGCTTTGTGCTATTCAAGTCCCATGGCCATGTCATGACGGCACTAGTCAGGCGATTTCGTGTAAATTCCATCGACAGTAGTTCCATGTAAATTCCTGTGTATGGGCATTTGTGCCCCTTTTTTACAAAGAAATCTTTATCAAAACTCACCTCAAAATTCTTTATAGCATTGCCGAGAGTAGATTGCATTCGATTTTAATTAAGCTATTAATGTTGTGCTTATTTGTTGCATTATTTGGAGATACCATAAGTCCAACATTGCTCTGCAATATGTATAAAGTATGCATAACTTTGGAAATAATCTCTTGGTGGTGGCTTTGCCACTGTAATATGTAACATAGTGATGTCTTTCGTTCTTTCAACTCCTTTCAAACGGCATGCCCTTTTGTGTAGGGGTGGAATGGTATTGATATTATCTGATCGATTGACCGACCAAATTGATCGGATAGTGATTTTGATAGTTTTATGGATATTCGACTATTTTTACAGATATGGATATGGATAATTTGGCGTGGATGTGGATACGAATACGGATCGCTGATTATTCGGTGGATAAGGAATATCAGAGTTTTTGTTCGGATAATATCCGAATATAAAATATGGATATTATCCGAATGTATTTCTAAAATTTTTTAAATGTATTTTTATAAAATTTTATTGATAGTTTCCCAACTTTTAAATTTATTTTTGAATTTTTAAATCTAGACTAAGTTAATAATATTCGTGTATAGACTTTCTAATGTTTTGTTTTTACTAATGTTATAAATTTCAGCTTTGAAATTTAAATTTTGACCATATTTTGTAAAAATTTGCAACGAATTTTTGAAAATTAATTTTAACTATTCAACTAACAATATTCGTAACCTTGTCTTATCCAATCTGTATTCGCTCCATATTCGTAACCGATGTGATGCAGTATTATTCGCATTTGTATCCATATTTGACACATTCGTATTCGAATCTGTATTGGTAAAAATACGGATACAGATATGGATAGAACGATATTCGACCTTATCCGATCCGATCACATCCCTACTTTCGTGTGCCATTGCTCATGGCCCTAGCTAGCTATCATGCCCTTAATATTCTTGAATCTTGAGTACCATGCAATATGGTTGAAAGTTTCTTTACGAAACCTTAAAGTTGTCTAATGATACCCGTCTACGTTGTGTGCTGTCAGACCATGTGGAGGTCGCTCCATGTTGCGATGTATAATTTACAAAGTTTATGCATATTTGAATGGTTTTGGGTGAGGCAAGACGTCCTGTGAAAATTTGCTAAGTGTTAGCGTTGTTTCGCATTTTTGAAGATCTTTTTGTGCTCGAAAACTTTAAGGCCCAGTTCTTTTCAGCTTAACAGCTTAACGGCTTAACAGCTTAACAACTTATCTATGTTTTGAAAACACATATGCTTTGAGTTTTTGAGTCCGTTTTTCGCTGTTTTGAAGGTGGGTCCTAACACTTTAAAAAGCAAGTCAAACGAAATGTATCCGAATCTCGAGACTACCTTTAGAAGCTCTCGAAATTCAATCATTTCAGCCGTTCAGCTGTTCATATCAGCTCAAAAGAACAGGGCCTAAGTGTTGTACATGAAAAACACATCTTTAAGGCGCATCCTTTTCGTGTTGACAATTTTTATATGATTTTTAGAAAAAAAAATCATAAATTTTTTTAAAAAATTTAATCGAAAAATGAATGAATATGGGTATTTTGGGAGTTTAAAAAATTATTTAAATTTAGTTATGAATCTAATGATTAACTAATAATGGAAATGGACTAACATACATGTATGAATTTAAATTTGGGTTTTCAATGGACTAATCCTTATGGCACAGGTCTAGGTGGACTGTTGTCATCAATAAGCTGTGGACTAGAGTTTCGAGGTTCTTGTACAGCGCGAAAGTTGTGCGAGAGATAGTGCTGACGGTCTTTATTTGCAACATTTTATATTTTTTTGACCGTAAACATATCCATAAAATAAAGAAATTCAAGCTACATTTAGCCTAATATTAATGAGTTACACAAGTTTTTGTGTAGTCTCATGTTTTACAGGCATTCGTCCAAAATACGTAAGGAATGACGATTTATTGGGCATACACAAATCGGGCAAAAAAAGGTGTTAAACTAAATATTTTTTGAAAAGTCTTCAAATGACTAATTGGACTGCACCATAATGAAGAGCTCGTTGAGACCATCGAAACACACATATTATTTGCTATATTTGGAGCTCGGATGAGAAAGAAATGAGTTCTGCAAGATTGCGAGCCACGCTGAGACCTAGTTGGCAGACCCAGGCTAGGCCGACCGATCCAAGCCTGGTCGGTCAGCCCCACTTTTGAGCCAGTTTGGTCGTGTTTTCTCCCAGTGACCAAAGATAGCGCATCAAGAGGTCATCCCAACCGTCGGTGCAAGTCGGTTTGATCCAAAAGCTAAGAATGCTTCAGGGAGTATCCATGGACCCACCTAAATGGCGGTTTTACTTGCTCCAACTGCCAAAACCAACGTGCGGAGGCAATCTAGACCATCAATGGAGCATCCCATGCAAAATTGAGGGCTTCGATCAACCGAAGCCGGGCCAGGTGACATACTTTAGATGCCCTTTGGATTCTCCTTCGGCCGGGGAGAGGCTCACACATGGCCCTACATGTGGTACTAGCTCACTCGCTGTAGAGAACTATAAATTGAGGTCTTCTCTTCATTTGCAACTCACGGAGAAGTGTGGTAAAGAAGAAAGCAGTGTTACGTTGTTCACATAGAAATGTAGAAGTAGGGAGAGAGGAGAGCTGAATGTTGGGGAGATGCTGGAGGTGTCGGCTCTCTTCCACCTTGTGCTCCGGAGCTGACACGTGTCTGAGTTCAGCTTCGCTTTATTGTTTGATAACACTTAGCCGGATTTTATAAAGCAAAGTTATTTCATACATAGTGTTTTTTTGTTGGTATTAGGCTCATGCTAGATTTTTGATCTAAATCTCTATGCTTAGCTGCCAGAATTTAGTGCTAGGTTTAGTGGGAGTGCTCTATTAGTGATATCCATGTAGAGTAGTACTGCTATGTGTAGACGTGGTGTCTAAACTAGTTAATACCTGGTAGACACCAGATTCAACGGCTGAGTGGTAGATAGTAGGTGGTGACAGCCCTGCTATTTGTGCGGCGGTTTGTGGAATCCGCACCGTTAGTCTCAGCCCAATCGAGGGATCATAACCATCTGGTGTTCTTAACTGATAGCGGGTGGTAGTGAATCGGCCGAGCTCCGATACAGAGTAGCTTTGTTAAGTAATTTTGTAGATTGGCTAAGTGAAACGTTCGATAAGACTCCTCTACTAGAAATATCTTACCCCACTTTCGTCAAACACCACATTTATCCATCTGGTCAATTTAGATTCCAAAGTAGACACTTTTCGTTATTCGTGGGAAATCGACACCCTGGAATACTTCTGGGTGAAGCTATTAGGATATCCGTGCGCTTGCGGATTATATCTGTTAGGCATAAGAATCGCCAAAAAGTTTTCTGGCGTCGTTGCCGAGGAACGGTAGCTGTTCTAGTTTGGAATCCTGCTTGTCCGTGTACCGCCACACAAAGCACATGGACACCACTCCTATCTATCAGTTTTTGGCTCTGAAGGGCAAGTCCCGGGAGCCTCCACCATCCTCACAAACCTATCGATATGCTTGGCTATGAATTTCGTCCTGACTTGATAGCCATGATTCGGGAATGTCTTACGAGACCCTGCAATGGAAGCTCTTTCCATTCTCTTTAACGGGGTTAGCCAAAGAGTGGTATTACTTTTACGTAGGCGGTGTAGGAGGAAGTTGGGAAGCTTTGAGGGATAAATTCTACTTAGCCTACTTACCCCTCTCCAAAATTGTCAATCTCTGAGTCGAAGTTCTTACCTACTGACAAGGAGAGAGAATATTTGGGAGTTACTAGGGCTTGTTTCACCGAACTCATCCTCTTAGGCCTCGATCTAGCCATACCAGAACCCTTTCTCATGCAGCACTTCTTTATGGGTCTTAACCCTAAGAGTGCTCAATTATCTGAACCCCTGATAGGGGAGCCTCTCCTCTCTGGCCATGGCAAACCCGATCAAAATTTAGGACAATTATGGCCTAAAGATTGTTGTGTCGAAGAGAAGGATGTGAGGCAATATTGTGATGATTTGCTTTCCTCTGATCTAGAACTGGAGATTCTTCCTGTTGGGAAACGCGCAGGCTACGCTAGCCGAAAATCAAAATTTTCGCGCACACCCAGGATCAACATGTAAGTAGGGGACCAGGGATCGTTACCCTCGACGCGCGGATGCAGCGGAAGAAGACTCGCGCACGTAGAGGAAGTAGTCGAACACGCCCCGATCAGTACGCCGACTGCTCGCCGAGGGGTCGCCGGTGCTTTGGTTGAGGTCGCCCGGCTCGCCGAGGGGTCGCCCGTTGCTTTGGGTGAGATCGCCCGGCTCGCCGAGAGGTCGCCCGTTGCTTTGGGTGAGATCGCCCGGCTCGCCGAGAGGTCGCCCGTTGCTTTGGGTGAGATCGCCCGGCTCGCCGAGAGGTCGCCCGTTGCTTTGGGTGAGATCGCCCGGCTCGCCGAGAGGTCGCCCGTTGCTTTGGGTGAGATCGCCCGGCTCGCCGAGAGGTCGCCCGTTGCTTTGGGTGAGATCGCCCGGCTCGCCGAGAGGTCGCCCGTTGCTTTGGGTGAGATCGCCCGGCTCGCCGAGAGGTCGCCCGTTGCTTTGGGTGAGATCGCCCGGCTCGCCGAGAGGTCGCCCGTTGCTTTGGGTGAGATCGCCCGGCTCGCCGAGAGGTCGCCCGTTGCTCG
>SPJY01029779.1:736826-817943 GCA_005191435.1 Raddia distichophylla | reverse complement strand
CTCTGATACCAAATGTAAGAAAACAGAGCAAGCGGAACAGAGTAGACTGACGAAACTGAAGAAAATACTGTAGCTCGTATGGCAATCTTCAGTTAGCGAAAACAAGCTGAACAGCCATTTTGTGGGGCATTTTCAGGGTTTTTCTCTATTCAACTGAGCAGCAAAACTTACACAGAACATAAACTAGGATACTTATACTACTTGATCGAGCTTAGACCGTGCCATCCCACGATCCGCATCTCTCGCTATATCTAACTGAACTTGACTCGTTCTAACGGCCTAACTGCTTAACTGAAAATGCTGATCGTGCACAGCCCGCACGATTTCAGCGATACAAACGCACACCACACAAATTCGCCGGCATGATACGCACCGGCTACTTCCTCCTCCTGCCTCCGCATTCCACGGCTTCGAAAGGATCCAATGCCACCTGAAATTTGACTTGTTATAGCACGAACAGATCAGCATTGACCAACATTCTCCCCCTCAATGCTGGTCTGGGGAGAGATCACACACTCCGATCATATACTTCATCTTCCCAAGCTTTGGTCCTGACAAAGGCTTTGTCAGAATATCAGCTCGTTGCTGTTCAGTCCCAACAAACATCACCTCTATTTCCTCTGTCTCAATGCACTGACGGATGTAGTGGTATTTCACATCTATATGCTTGCTTCTCCCATGGAAAACAGGGTTTTTCATCAGTGCAATTGCAGACCTGTTATCTACTAGAAGTGTTACCTTCCTTGGCTCTTCTCCTATCAGCTCAGACAGCAAATTCTTAAGCCAAACTGCATGACACGCTGCTCCAGAAGCAGCCATGTACTCTGCCTCACAAGAGGACAGTGCTACTGTCCTTTGCTTCTGAGATGACCATGAGATCAAACACTGATTCAGATAGAACGCCATGCCACTGGTGCTTTTCCTGTCATCTAAATCACCTGCCAAATTACTATCACTGTAACCACTTATCTGTTCGATCATACTTCCTTTCTCATAGCTCAACCCATCATAAACTGTACCTTTCAGGTACCTTAGAATCTGCTTGACAGCCTTTAGATGCATTTGGGTAGGCCTCTCCATATACCTGCTTGCAACTCCCACAGAGAAAGAGAGATCTGGCCTAGTCTGGAGAAGGTACCTCAAGCTCCCAATCACACTTCTATATTCAGTTACATCAACTAGATCACCCTCTGCATCCTTGTGTAGCTGAAATTTCTGCTCCATTGGAAACTTGGTAGCTTTACACTGTAACATTCCAAACTGCTCAAGAATTCTTTTGGCATATGCTGTCTGTTTCAAGGTGATCTTGCCATCACCCTGTGTTACCTCAGGTCCCAAGTAGTAGCTGAGCAATCCAAGATCACTCATCTCAAACTCTCTTTTCATCTCTTGCTTGAAGGAAGATATGTGTTTAGCTTGGGAACCAGTGACAATTAGGTCATCCACATATACCCCAACTATCACTTGTGCACTGTCATCTGCTCTGACATACACTGCATGATCCTGCATGCACTTCTGAAAACCCAAGCTCTTGAGACTTGCATCTAGTCTAGTGTTCCAGGCTCTTGGTGCTTGTTTGAGCCCATACAGGGCCTTTTTCAGTAAATACACTCCATCTTCTCTGCCCTTCACAGCAAACCCTGGTGGTTGCAGCACATACACTTCCTCTTCTAGCTCACCATGCAAAAATGCAGATTTAACATCAAGGTGATGAACCTGCGAACTTCTGTTTGCTGCAACTGCTAGGATTAGTCTCACATGTCAAACCTTGCCACTGGTGCAAAAACTTCATCACAGTCAATGCCATGTTGTTGCACATACCCTTTTGCCACTAACCTAGCTTTATACTTGACTAGAGCACCTTCTGAGTCTCTATTCACCTTATAAACCCACTTAAGACCTATGGGTTTCTTTCCTGCTGGCAGATCAGTGAGAGTCCATGTAGAGTTCTTCTCAATGGATTCAATTTCTTTCTTCATAGCATCCTCCCAAACTGAAATTCCTGCAGCTTCAGTATAGTTCCTAGGCTCATCAAACTCAAGTACCATCAGTTCATCCTCTGAGTCAATTTCAGTATTTTCAACTTGGCTAGTCTGCTGCATAATTTCTGTCACACTTCTAAGCTTGCCATGTCCTGCATTCTCACTGTCACTTGTAATACTATGTGACACTGTCTCTCCTTGAACCAAGGTAGTGCTGCTCTGTCCTATAGGAGTTGCATGAATGTTCTGCTCATAAGCTGAAACCAATTTTGCTTTGCTTCTGGTCATTGGTCCAGCAGGTACCTACCTAGCTGCTCTAGCAGGCTGTGATGTTGCAGGAGATGAGAATGGCTCCTGAACATTTCTTGCTAGAATCTGAACGCATCTTCTGAAACTTCAAGTGGACCTTCTTCGGTCAGTGTTACACTCAGTGGATCAGGCACTAGGAAATCAGTGCTACTTCCTGCACTAAAATCCCAATCCCACATGGCCTTCTCATCAAACACAACATCTGTACTGACACTAATTTTCCTCTTCTCAGGATCATATAACCTGCATGCCTTGCTACCTTTCTCAATTCCTAGGTACACCATTGCTTGACTCCTGTCTTCTAACTTCTTCAAATTTGGTTTGGTGACCTTGGCATAGGTAGTACAGCCAAAAACCCTCAAGTGACCTAGTTTAGGTTTTGTACCTTTTATGGCTTCATGTGGTGTTTTGTCACTCAAGGCTTTTGTTGGCAACCTATTCAGCAGATAAACAGCATGCCTGACTGCCTCACCCCAGAACATCCTAGGCACACCCATGCTCTTTAATAGGGATCTAGACATAGCCATGACAGTCCTGTTTCTTCTCTCCACCACACCATTTTGATGAGGACTATAAGGAGCAGTGAGGTGTCTCAGAATTCCAGCATCTTCACACAGCATCCCAAATTCTGCAGATAAGAACTCCCCACCTCTGTCTGTCCTCAGTACCTTGATCATGTTACCCAAGATGTTTTCCTTTTCTGCCTTGAACTTCTTGAATGTATCACAGGCTTGGTCTTTGCTCTTGATGATGTACACCCACATCCATCTGATGAAATCATCAACTATGAGCATAAAGTAACTATTTCCTCCAATGTTCTGAGGTGTTACAGGTCCACATAAATCAGCATGTAATAGGGCCAGTGGTTCAGTTGCTCTAAAACTAGTTGCTGCAGGAAAACTATGCCTCACCTGCTTAGCAAACATGCACCCCTGACATACCTGATTAGGATGATCAACACATGGCACACCCTCTGCCATTTCCTTTGCAGCAAGCTGTTTCAGAGACTTGAAATTAACATGTCCCAATCTAGCATGCCACAACCATGCAGGATTCTCTAGATTTGCTAGCAAGCACACTGCATCACAATTCTCTATTATAGCTTTATAGAGTCTATTTGCTGAACTTTTGATCTTAATCAACAATTTGTCACATGGATCATATACTAGCAAATGACCTCCTTGCATAACAACTTTATTCCCTCTCTCGGCTAGTTGACCACAACTAATAATGTTATTGCAAAGAGCAGGGATATAATATACCTCAGTAAGGAGTCTTTGCTGGCCATCCTTGAATTTGAACATCACTGAACCCTTTCCTTTGATCTGTACCTTGGAGCCATCGCCAAACTTGACATTTCCTGCCACAGTTTCATCCAGATCATCAAATTTTCCCAATTCACCTGGCATGTGGTTACTTGCCCCATTATCGAAGTACCACACATCTGAAGAAGCATGACTTCCTTCCACTGCTAGAATTGGTGACTCCAATTTTCCTTCATTTAGCAAGACCAGATCCTTGGTCTCCACAGTTGCAGACAACAACAGAGCAGGCTCATCTTCCTCTGCCTTGGCAAGATTGGCCTCACCATTGTGCTGCTGTTGCTTGGGTGCCCTGCATTCAGAAGCATAGTGCCCAAATTTCTGACAGTTAAAGCACTTAATGTGACTCTTGTCACGAGTACCTCCCCCTGAGCCCGTGGCACCATCACGCCCCGGCGCGCCGCCGCGGCTACGCCCGCCACGCCCACCGCCACGCCAGCGCCCACCGCCACCGCGACCGCGCTGGTTGCTTTGGCCCGGTGAAGGAGGGCCTCCTCTCCCTTTCTGGCCTGAGGAACTCCCTTCGCCATCGCCTCCATTCTTCTGGCGCGCCTGCCACTGAGCTTCAGTGAGCAGGAGCTGCCCATCTTGCTGGCCGCTCGCCGTCGCCTTCGCTGCGCCACGCCGCCGCGCGCGCAGGTCGTAGGTCTTCAAGCGCCCGAGCAATTCCTCGAACGCCATGGTGGAAGGGTCGCAGAACAGCTCGATGCCGGCGACCGCTTGGTAGAAACGATCGGGCACGGTGTCGAGCATCTTCTTTACCTTCTGCGCATCGTCAAGAGTGCTGCCGGCCTTGACGTAGCGCACCGCCATCCCGGCGATCTTGCCGGCGTAATCGTCAAGCGATTCGCCGTCCTGCATCTCCAGTGCTTCAAACTTCGCTCGGAGATTCGCAAGGCGGGCATGTTTCAGACGATCCGCGCCCACGAATCGAAGCTTCAAGCTGTTCCAGACTTCCTTTGCCGTCTTCTTCACCGATGCCTGCAGGAGGATATCTTCTGGAAGCTATTGCAAGATCTGGGCCCTCGCCGTCTTGCACTTCTTCGCATCCACGGCCGCCCCCTCCGCCGGAGCAACCGCTTCCCACAAGCCCTCGGCATCGAGCAGCGCCTCCATCTTGATTGACCATGGAGTGTAGCTCGTCGGCGTAAGTACGGGACACTGCAGTAACACACCGCCACCACACCCAGTCCCGCTGACACCACCGACGGGGATCAACGCCATGGCTCTGATACCAAATGTAAGAAAACAGAGCAAGCAGAGCAGAGTAGTCTGACGAAACTGAAGAAAATACTATAGCTCGTACGACAATCTTCAGTTAACGAGAACAAGCTGAACAGCGACTTTTGTAGGGCATTTTCAGAGTTTTTCACTATTCAACTGAGCAGCAAACTTACACAGAAGATAAACTAGGATACTTATACTACTTGTTCGAGCTTAGACGTGCCATCCCACGATCCGCATCTCTTGCTACATCTAACTGAACTTGACTCGATCTAACGGCCTAACTGCTTAACTGAAAATGCTGAACGTGCACAGCCCGCACGTTTTCAGCGATACAAACGCACACCACACGAATTCGCCGGCACGACGCGCACCGGCTACTTCCTCCTCCTGCCTCCGCATACCACGGCTTCGAAAGGATCCAATGCCACATGAAATTTGACTTGTTATAGCTCGGACAGATCAGCATTGATCCAACAATCTAGACCATCAATGGAGTATCCCATGCGAAATTGAGAGCTTGGATCAACTGAAGCCAGGCCGGCCGACCTACTTTAGATGCTCTTTGGATTCTCCTTTGGCTGGGGAGAGGCTCACACGTGTCCCTACACATGGCACTAGCTCATTCGCTGTAGAGCACTATAAATTGAGGACTTCTCTTCAGTTGCAACTCACAGAGAAGTGCGGGAAAGGAGAAAGCAGTGTTACGCTGTCCAAATAGAAATGTAGAAGGTAGGGTGAGAGAAGAGCTAAGTGCTGGGGAGATGCCGGAGGTGTCGACTTTTTTCCTCATTGTGCTCCGAAGCTGACTCGGGTGCGAGTTTAGCTTCACTTTATTGTTCGGTAACACTTAGCCATATCCTTCATTTTATAAAGCAAAGTTATTTCATACATAGTGTTTCTCTGTTGGTATTACGCTCATGCTTGATCTTTGTGCTAAATATCTATGCTTAGTTGCCACAATAGAATTTTGTGCTAGGTTTAGTGGTAGTGCTCTATTAGTGATATCCTAATAGAGTAGTACCGCTGGGTGTAGATGTGATGCCTAAACTAGTTAGGAACCGGCAGACACCTGATTTAATGGCTGAGCGGTAGGTGGTAGGTGGTGACAACACTGCTATCTACGTGACAGTTTGCGAAATTCGCCCCGTTAGTCTCAGCCCAGTCGAGCCCAATCGGGGGTGATTATAACCATCCGGTGTTATTAACTGATAGCGAGTGGTAGTGGATCGGCCGAGCTCCGATACAAAGTAGCTTTCTTAAGTAATTGTTACCTTGGCTTAGTGAACCGTTCGATAAGACCGCTCTACCCGAAATATCTTACCTCACTTTCGTCAAACACCCCATTTATCCATCTAGTTAAGCTAGATTTCAAACTAAACACTTATCGTTCTTCGTGAGAAATCGATACCCTGAAATACTACTGGGTGAAAGTTATTGCGATATTCGTACACTTGCGGATTATATCTATTAGGCATAAGAATCGCCAACACATAGGAACTAGGACTTGAGGGTGTAAAAATTGTCGGGATGATGGACCACAACTAGGGATTGGGACAAATTAAGGTATGGCAAGAGAATTGTGGGCGTCAGAAACTTCACAATGGGGTTGAAATGGCTGTGTCCAGTGTGTTGGCTCAGGTGAGCATATACAAGAGTGAAATATGTTGGACATATTTTGGATTATGCGAGACATTCTTTTGCTAGTGGGCAGTGTATGTGAACAAATCTCAACCTTCGAAGAGCAATATGAGGGTATTAACAATTATTCGGAGATGTCGCGATAGCCTAGAGCTCTTGGCCTATACCATACAGGTTGCATATATGAATTTAGACCCTTTTGCAACCATATGAAAGACCAGAGATTAGGTTTTTGACTATGTTGCAATTGTTTAGAACTTTTAGGAAGTTTTAGAAAAAGTTAGGAACTTTTAGGAAGTTCCGAGCCAAAAAGTTGTCTTACTTCTATATCGATCCAAGAAAGTTTTTTGAAATTTATTGGACAAACTGTTTGGGAACCATAAGGTGAACACTAAGCCCCAAATTTTTTGTGTGATGTTCCTTGCAGACCTTAGTGTGATTTTTTTTTATAAAAGGAGTTTGAAACTCAAATTTTGTGAGGTGCCGCAGAAAATGTGAAACCATGAAAAGTAATGCATTGGTTGAGAGAAGCAAAAACACACACACGCTAGTATTGAAAAAAAGATTGGGCAAAACCATTAAATTATATTGTCTTATAATAGAAATATTAAAAGACTTCTATTGTATCAAGTTGCAATGCCCTGTGGCCAAATTTCTGTTTTTTTTAAAAAGAAGTGTTAACAAGGTACATGGAACTACAAAATTGGCCTATCCAGAATTGCTACTACAAAAGTTAGATGCTGCATATATACCATCCCTCTTTTGTGAAATTAGACATATGCCATTGTTCACAATTTTCTTGGTCATTTTGTAGCACCTTTTACAATGACATATATCTAATTTAACAAAAAGAAGAATGCTATATATGTAGTATCTTAATTT
This sequence comes from Raddia distichophylla, assembly GCA_005191435.1. Taxonomy (NCBI): domain Eukaryota; kingdom Viridiplantae; phylum Streptophyta; class Magnoliopsida; order Poales; family Poaceae; genus Raddia; species Raddia distichophylla. Next base: position 810,583 of record SPJY01029779.1, on the reverse strand, counting down.
GTAAAGGTGAACATACAATTACACAAAAGAAATACAACAGTTACAAGCAAATCTCGAATAAGCCAACTCTAAACTCTAAAGTGGTATGCATATAAGGGTATGTTAAGTGCTAACCCTATTTATTAACCAACATGTAACAGTAAAGTAGGGATTAAAATATAAGAAAAAAGTGTAAAAAGAAATAAGATAATGATTAAAAAAATAGATAAATAGTAATGAGATAGTTATAAATAAGAATATCATCGGACATGTCCAAATTAACCCATACTAATAATGAAAATACCTAATGGTTAGGGGGGGAAAAAGCGTTGGACAACAAACGACAGCTACATTTTCCCGCCAACCTTCTCCCCTCTCGCTGCAATGCTTCCCGCCATTCGCAGTAGCGGGCTAGCGGAGCCGCCATCCCTAAACAACTTCCCGAAACTGCCCCGGTCGCTGCTCTCGACGCGACCCTTCCCCTTCTCTCCGCCCACCGAAACATTCGGAAGAATCCCATCGAACATGGCAACGCCGCCGGAGGCCAGCCTCACCGACTACGAGCGCCGCCGCGAGGAGAACATCCGGCGCAACGACGCCATCCTCGCCTCGCTCCGCCGCAAGGCCTCCGAGCTCTCCGCCGCCATCCAGTCCTCCTCCTCCTCCGCGAAGCGCGTCAAGAGGCCGCCCCGGCCGAGCGCCACCTCCCCCACCAGCTCCGTTGTCCTCCGGCGCTCCCTCCGCACCCAGGGCCTTCCCCCCTCCGGCTCCGCGGACGCCACCTCCCCGCACACGCCCGCGCCCGCGTCCCCTCCAAAGACCCGCAGCACCCGCCTCTCCTCCTCCCTCGCCGCCGCCATCCTCGCCGCCTCCTCGCCTCCCCCGCCGGAGGCTAAGGTTCGTGCGGACGGGCTTGACCCCGCTAGGGAGCTGGTGCTCAAACCCGGGCACGTGAGGAGGGTGGTGCCGGATAGGATACTGTCGGTGAGGCTGCTGCCGCTGGTGGACCGAACCGTGGTGGCTGCCGGCAACAAGCTGGGCAATGTTGGGTTCTGGGATGTGGACGGCGTTGTCGAGGATGGTGACGACGGTGCAGACGGGGTGTTCGAGTATTTGCCCCACAGGGGCCCTGTGGGGGCAATCGTGGCGCACCCAGCTGAGCCGCGGAAGGTCATGGTTTCTTGTTCTACTGCTCTTGGGCTGTTTATTTTGTCATTATAGTGGTTAAACGTTTCTTATGCATAAGGTGCTCTTCTTGCTGGGTGAGTAGCTAGTTAAACTGAAGGGATAATGATTATTTTCCTGTGAGAAAATTGCTTACTGTTTGCTAAAAATAACTTGCTCATAAGATATTTGATTTTCTTAAGATGCACAGCTTCCTTATTAGCAATAAGGTTATTGGGTCATTCCCTGAACTTGATTTCTTTAGCAAGCTCCACCCTTTTTTAAGCTTTGTATGTAAAGCAAGCAATATTTTTTTCACTTGGGTTAATTGTTTATGGGCACAGTGATGTCTATTCCGGTTACTGCATCCACATTATTAGAATTTTAGTTAAGCAAGATGTTATTTTTCAGAGAGACAAATCAATTGATACTGGTGAGGCTCTGAGGAGCGAGGGCAGCTTGTATGCATCGCTTCTGTGGATCGTACATTATATTAACTAGGAGTCTAGGATGTAAGATTACTATTATTAAGGACTCTTTGCCTGAGTAGTGGCATGGTCTAAATGAGATGTGGAAACAGGGGAACATTCTTGTGGGGTTGGTGTCACCAGCATGGATAGCAGTGAATGTACAACATGGCAGGAGGGATGAAAGGAGGGGTAAATGGGGACATGCTGACCAAGGTTGCCCTTAATATTTAAATAATGTGCTTTGTGATGATTTGATAGCGGTAATCAACCAGACAGCCTCTTCATAAGGTGTATAATTCAGTGACCCTTTATCTTAGGAATCATCCAACTAGTGTGGCTGCTAATCATGTGACAAGGGTGCTCAATTTGATTGATGTTCACAACTTTGTCTTGATAGCACAAAATAGTTTTCTGGATCCTGACAGTGCTGAATATTCATGTAATCAATCAGTATTCTGATCCTGTTGTCCTTGATATATTTTTCGTGCAGATTTACAGCTGCAGTTATGAGGGTGAAATTTGTATTATGGACCTTGAGAAGGAGAACTTTGATATGATCCATTTGTGTGACTATTCTATTTTCTCACTTTGTCAAGCACCAAATAGTCCCAGCTGCATATATTTTGGTGAGGGAAATGAACTGAAACTTTTGGACGAGAGGATGGGTAAGGTGTCAACTGCTTGGAATTTGCATAACAATAGAATCAACTCAATAGATTTTCATCCAGAGAACACATATATGCTTGCCACAAGTTCAACAGATGGAACGGCTTGTATATGGGATATGAGAAACATGAAAAAGGAGGAACCAGAGAGTTTGAAGGTTATGGAACACAATAGATCTGTCCAATCAGCTTATTTCTCACCTAGTGGCCTCATGGTTGCAACAACATGGTGCCCTTTTGTACACTTCTTATCTGTGATTTTTCCCGTACAGATTATGGATCTCCCTGTTTGATTTAACTTTCAACATGTTTTTTGAACCACCATTAACCCATTATAAAATTGGCTTTAGGACACTCAAAATTTCATGTATTTGTTGTAGGACACTGGCTATGTCAACATGTGAGCCCTGTCATCATTGTATTACAGCAAATGACATGAAACTTAAATAGTACCCTAGATCAAAATCCCCCACTATATAATGAGTCGAGTCATTTGAACTATGTTTATAACAGCCCATAACATTAAAGTAATAACAAAATGCTTATAGTGTATAGTGGATAGCGGCAATTTAGGCGATGCAACGTATTCAGATCTGTTTACAAACAATGCAGTTAATCAGTCAGTTTTAAAGTAAATTAAGCTATCTTAAACTAGGATGGTCGTTGTGCATGTCCCAAGTTATTGAGTATCGTTTCAATTTAAAATGACTAGAATATGCATAAAATGGATCATATGAAATTCTGAAATATATTTGTACTGAAAGACTGGTAGTCTGGTACTCATCAGACCAGATAAAGTTTATAGCAGTATCGCCTGTATGCTGTGGTAGTCTATTTAAAGCAATATGCCATTCAATTGTTTGCGACAAAGGCTTCTAACTGAGGTTTTTCTTTTTTTTGAGAAACAAGGTGCCATCTAATTAGTAAAACATGGAGAAAGTGTTTCATGAAACATGGTACATGGAGAAGCTATACTAAATCCATTCTATATGTATGTCTTGTACTAACTCCACAATTTTATGCCATTAGCAACTATCTCAAATTTCAAATATTCATTGGATTTCTTTTTTTATTTTTGTTGTTAGTTTCACAGGTTTATGCTGTGTGCTTACAACTGACCTTAAGTTTTGTTCTTTCCAGCCTAGATGATACTGTTCGAATCTTTAGCGTGGATAACTTTGATAAGTCACACATTGTCAACCATTATAACCAGACAGGCAGATGGCTTTCAACATTCAAGTATGACAGCTCTTTCCACATAGTTCTATGATCTTGAACAAATATTTCTTCACATAACAAACTAAATTCATGGTTACAGGGCAATCTGGGGCTGGAACGACATAGAACTTTTTATTGGAAACATGAAAAGGGCAATTGATATTATCTCAGTTGATCTCAATGACTGTAACCTCAGCGCTTCCAATAGCTCAAGCCTTGAGAGTGAACACATGACGGCCATTCCATGCCGGTTTTCCGCACACCCATATAAAGTTGGCCATCTTGCTTGTGCAAGCTCCGGTGGTAAGGTGTTCCTCTGGACGAGAGCTTGAATTGACAAGATCTCCATTGGCTCTGGCTGCCTTGTAACTTGCTGAATTCTCTGTTATGCCGAAAGTACTCCTAGGAAGTTCATTTCGATGGCTGTAATACCCAATGCCTGTTTTTATATCCTGCCAACGAAATATAGGATACTTAGCATGGCAGCACCATTCTGCCTTTTGATATTTTGTTTGGAGCTATTATGCTGGCATGGATAAAATATTTATAGTATGATATGTAGTGGTAATGCGGTATGGTTTACACCTATTATTTTGCCTCTACGCACTGATTTAATGACGCCTGAAGTTTCGAACCGTGTAGACCACCATAGTTTGTAGCACATGGCCGTAGTACAAAGGCGGCACTTCCTTTCTGGTAACTGGCACAATGGCATAATCACTTTTTAAGATAGCGTCAAAATCTGGGCGTTGTTACATAAATAATATAATTAGCTGCAACTTATTTAATAGGATAAAAAATGGCGGTGGTCGAAGAAATTATACAATGGAATTCTAATCTCTAATTAACATTTCCAGTGCGTTTTTAGCTGGCTAGCATTCTTCTGCACTGACAAATCAACAATCCTCTCCCTTGAGATTGCTCTTTTAGCTTAAGAATTGTATTTGGTAGGTTCATCCTCATTCACATCATCACAAACTATGTATTAGTATAGTACAATTTGGATCTAAAATTGTGGTTACCTCTACTAAAATTATAGTTTGATCAAATAAAATGATCTATGGTGGCATGTTTGGTTTTTTTTCTCTCCCTTGCCTAGTTGGCGTAGGCCAACGAGGATGGTGGTGGCAGACTGAGTGGACGCAATGTGATTGGACGTGTTTGGTTGCCGCACGAGCCCAGTTAGGCTTGGCTAACGCACACAGGTCCGTTAGATCCAAGTTGAGCTCGTGCATACAATGATGTTTGGTTGGGTTGTAAAATCTAAGCCTATCCCATGAGACCAAGTGTTTGGTTACCTGCTAGAGATCGTTGTGGTTGTGTCCTCCGTTGGTCGGAGTCACATCGCGGAGGTCATCGCGCTCGATCTCATCGCCGTCAACCATTCCATGCCTACATTCAGCCACCGCCGACTTTGTCTCATATGGATCCGGCACCGCTAACCTTGTCACTCCTAAATCTGGCTGTGACTACCAGCTTTGCGTCGCTTGGATCCTTCCGCTGCCGGTCTCGCTTCGCACATACTCACCGCCGCCACTCTTGTCTCCCATGGGATTTGCTACTACATTCCCCCACCATATTCAATTCGGCCGTTCTTGGCCTCGCTGTAACAGCCCAGTTGTTAATTTTAGTTAAGCATGCATATCATAATTGTATTCGTTTGGTTTTATTATGGTTCTTTAAAATTTCTCACGAAATTGCGTATAAGCACCAATTAACCTGGTGGAAGCATAGGACTTTAAACCTAAACAACTGGTATACTAATTAGCCCAGCCACTAGAATAGTGAGGGAGAGACCGATCGAGACTTGGCGAGCAGTCATATAGCTCGCCGAGTACATTTATTAGTTGGCCGAGCAGGTAGGCACTCAGCCGAGCACTGCCGAGTGATCCATTATCCAAAGCCGAGCCTCCCCGACCAGGCCCGAGCAGGCAGGCGAGCAGGACACGTGGCAGCACGGCGAAGCAGTCGGGCGACCACTCCCGACTGAACCTTACCGGGCAACACCCAGCCTAGGGGAACTTAACCGAGTGAGGAGAAGCCCAAGTAGAGCTAGGAGGGCTACCTCTCTTATTAAAAGCTGCTGAAGTAGCCCGGACCCGTTTAGTTCCTTATTCTTTTTGTCTCGGACAAAGACCCGATGACTACCTCCTCATTGGATAAAATGGGCGGTAGAACAGATATTCACTAGGCGTCTCTTCTTCTCATTGGATGGAGTGGGTGGTGCGCCAGACAGAAAAGGGCGCGGCGACCAGGTGGCGCGCGCCAGCGCAGGATGAAGCCAAGTGGCAGAGCCGTTCGGATAGCAGCAGCGCATCTCCTTTTCTCACCCAGTTTTACACCCGTAATCTCTCTCTTACAGGTGGGACTTGGCCCCACTTGTCAATGGTTGAGTTCATCTCTATTTAAAACCGCTCTCCACCCTCTTCCTCCAGCCATTTGCGTCCTTCACTCTTCTCCCACGTTCAGCTGAAGACAGCAGCAAGAACAGAGGTTGTTCTTCAGTTTCAGCTTCCACCTTCAACTCAAATCCACCCCCAAAACCCTCATATTTCCCTAGAGTGTGATATACCGTTGGAAAGCTGAGGAAGTCAGCTATCTTTTCCCCTCCATGGAAGCACATGCACAAAGGTTTGCTATGGATCCCCCTCACTTTTCTCTCTGCTGTTCGGTTTTGGGATAGCAAGAGGCTGATTTCATTTTCTGCTCATCCCCACCATTTTCCTCCACATCCAGGGCTTGGGATGAGAGGGAATAGCTTCTAACTTCTATTCTTCCTAGGCTTCAAGTATATCCAACCCATTTGTGCCTGCACAAGGATTTGGGTGAGTTCTTGATGCTATCTTTCAGTAACTTTGCTGTTCTGAACAGCAGCATGGTTCTCCTTTCATATCTCACCTTGCATGTCACTTTCTCTCACATGCAAGCTTAGAGATGGCCGCTAGTAGCTCACTCATGTACGGAGGGAGGCCTAGAAGAAGACCCACGGCTTTGGAGGAGAAGGAACGGCAAGGAACAGCGAGGGGCGAGCTGAAGAGTTGCTGAACCGAGTACGGGGACAGATCGGCTTCCACCTCTCCGATCTGCTCGTTCTTGGAGCGTCTATCCATAAGCAAGGTATCCCTTAATTGGTAAGAATCTTAGAACATACCTTCTTCATGTTTTAAATCATCTAAGCCTCATTCCTAAGTTCATCTATGAGCTAAACCAATACCCATAGTACAGCAGTTCCGGACTCATTTAATTTCAGCCCGTTCTCAGAAACAACCACTCAGTAAATAATTTCTATAAAATCAACCATAGCTCGTATAGAAAAGTGTTCTACATGAAAGTTGTGCGTCAGGAAATTCTCTACAACTATCATGTTGACACCAAACTCAGCCGAGTGGTTTTTGTACCCTAAAAGCTGCCCGTACCGAGCAGCAGGCCAGCTGACTGGTTTATCCCGAGTGATCTGTAGCACCCCAAATTCTTATGACCTTATCTCCCTCATCCGAACTCGGATTTGGGTGATTCTTTTTGTAAACCTGCAGTAGCTCATGAACTTTCCAAATATTGTGATGTTCCATTGTTTCTTTGTGTTTGGCATTTTGTTTGGATTTTATTTGATGTGCTTGTTACCGAAACGATAGGAGACGACGTTCCGGAGGAGCCCGGACCTGAGCAAGCTGCTCTCCCTCCCGACGACCAGCACCAAGGCACTTATTACTCCTCTCATTTGACTCAATCATATTGAACTCTATTTACATACATTGCTTTACTTATGTTCTATACCGGATGCATGCAAGTTTTACTACGTTATTTTATGGGTAGAAATAGTTATGTCCTATTAGTGGTCAGTTTAATATGTAGGTTTGACATCTTCATTCTTTGACAGCCTAAGTGGGTCTAGTAATTATAGTCACGTCACGTATGCTTAGCAATGCTTAGAGTCCGCGTGGTAACAAGGATTACTCGGTTATGATATGTTCTCAGTTCGGATGGATTGATCCATGGTTATGGTGATGATTTGGTATGATTGGATTGATGCTGGGCTTGAGCGGGTGATAGGGATATGACAGGAGGAGTTCCTGGTCATGTAGCCCCGTTCAGGCAGTTAAGGACTGAGCTTTGGTCCCGTCCCTCGAGCTACTATACGTACGACCGCACGTGTTTTATGGGGACACTTAACCAACTCCTTGTGCATGCATGAACCATGGGGTACCATACGGTGCAATTGTGTGTTTTCTTGTGGGTGGGGCGACAGGGTGGCTCGTCCATGGTACGTCCCTATGCTTGGGTGTGATGGACCTTGGACAAATCCATTGCAACTGTTAACCCCGACTCCTGCAATCGTGGATTGGGGCAGTCGGCAAGTTAACTGGGTGACCCATGAGCATGCATGTGCTTTGAGAGCTTCGGCATGGCTTGCTGTGTCGTGTGGGTAAAGTCGTACAGCTCTGCAGAGTTATGAACTGTTCGAACAGCCGCGTCCCAGGTTAGGGATGAATGCTTGAGCTAACCCACCGCTGCTAGTACTTGGGTTATGGGTTGGTTATGGTGATGGTTGAGTTATGTTTCCGAGCACAGGGTTGCTCGTGATGGTTTGGCCGAGTGGTTTAATATTGATGAACTTGATGATGAGGATGCACATGATGATATGCTTACATATATTACTGTTGGTCAATAGTTTTCCAACTTGTTTAAGTGTTTGGTTACCTGCTAGAGATTGTTGTGGTTGTGTCCTTCGTTTGTCGGAGTCGCATCGCGGAGGTCATCGCGCTCGATCTCACCGCCGTTAACCATGCCATGCCTACATTCAGCCACCGCCGACTTTGTCTCATATGGATCCGGCACCGCTAGCCTTGTCTCTCCTAGATCTGGCTGTCACTGCCAGCTTTGCATCACTTGGATCCTTCCGCTGCTGGTCTCGCTTCACAGTCTTTCTCCCTTGGGATTTGCTACCACATTCCCCCACCATATTCAATCCGGCCGTTCTTGGCCCCGCCTTGCGCAAATCCGTTGCCAATCACCTGGTAAGAGCTCCCTCGCCGCTGTCGTCGACCATGCCTCGTCACCGTTGCTTGCTTGCGCTAGCTCTTGCTCGCCCTCCCGTAGCACTGTACTAGCCATGCTCAAGGAAAATGATCGCTACGAGAGTTTCCCCAGAACCTGGCTAGCACATAGTTTTTGTACCAGTTGGGCTAGGCTCCACGGGCCAACCAAACAAGAAGATGGTTGCTCGCGTAGACCAGGGTAGCCAACATGTGGCAACCAAACACGCCCATTTGTGTTTGGTTGCTTGCACTGTTTGAGTGTGTGTAGTGAAAGAATATGTTTGCTTCATTATAATTGTACTGCATCTACCTTAGACATTTCATGTGATGCCTTTGCTGGGCCTTGGCCCTTGTCTAGCCCAGCCCACAATTGGGCATAAGAGATGATGTGAAGAAGCTCTAGCCTTCTGCCAACCTTCTTTGAGGCTGCCATCGTTGCTGTGCTAGCCTCCAATCATCGCTGGTGTCGTTGATGGAAGGTTGCTCCACCGGGGGTCTACCATTGTTAGAGAGTTATTGTCGCCTCGTCACTGGAGAGCCTCCCTTTCTCTTATACATCGCATGTGTGAGCCACTGCTAGCATCGAAGAGCAGCACTCCTTCCTATGTTGGACGCTGCCACCAGGGGAAGCTGTTACGAACGCCATCACTGTTGCACCGGGCATTGGGCCTTCTCATTCCTAGTCAATTGCTAGAGTTTTGAGGTAACCCCTGTTCATGCCCTGCTATGAGGAGATAAATGGAGGCCTTTGGGAGGAAGGAGAAAGGAAGAGAAGGGGGTAGCATTGGTTGTAGAATGGAGTGGGTGAGGATGAAAAGAAATTAGGGTTACATTTTCTGTCAATTTTCCTATTGGAGGTCTGGTTGATGAGATTAAAGGTTGCGATCAATACACTGCATAGATGATGGTTCTTTTGTATTAAATTGTGATCACCGTGAAGGTCAAAGTTACAATAGGTCCAATATAAGTGCAGTAGGATCAAGAGTGCTTTGGGCTTAATTATTTGGAAGAACTCGCGATTGCAGATCATCCTGGCCAACATGAGAATCATAGACATGGTGACCCCCACCGCCACAATGAAGATGGGCATGACAAACAGGAGGATTGTCGATGGTAGGGACACTATGATGTTGACTGCCATGACCATGACGAGAAGGAGCAGAGCCATTGGCACAGGAACAACGATTGTGACTAGAAGGAGCGCCGCTGGATTCCTCGCACTCCCCGGTACGAGTTGTCAGTATATGATGGATCCGAAGACCCGTTACAATGGTTGTGTGGGTGCGAGCGATTCACATGAACTCACCATGTACCAAATGTAGAGTATGTGGAGATGTATATACTACAATATGGGGTGGTGCCCAGGACGTGCTGGATAATTGGCAATTGTAGGATTAGAATGTTTAATGGGAGGAGTTCTACAATATGTTTTTGAAGCGGTCCACGTGCAATCCTAGTGTAGGACCCCTCGGTGATCTTCTGAATTTGAAGAGGGGGGTAGCCATTACAACTTAAATTTCAGCGGCTGCTCGCCTCAGTCCCCAAGATGAAGAGAGATGATCAAATCAAGACTTACACAACAAGCCTCTCCATCACTTTTGATGCGGGGTTCTCAATTTTTTGGTGAGGGGATAACTTTGATTTAGGCAGAGTATGACTTTGACGATACGACTACGAACCACACAAGGATAAGCACCCACAATCCTAAACCACACTCCTGATTGTTATCAACCGTGCTACGACACGAATGACCAAATCACAAAGGTTTATCCTTGCAAGCAATCGAAGAACTCGTAAGAACAAGGGTAAAGCATACACTTGAGGTTCTGAACTTGTTTACAGCTACTCTAACCGAGACAGGAGAACAAGTGATAAAGTTCCACATATGGGGGCAACTAATAGAAAACAAAACCTGCCTAAGGACTGAGAGGAACATGTCTTATATAAAGGAGAGTTTCTGGTTTGGAGAAGCCAACACGCAGCACTAATTACATGGGACTCAAGATGCATTTAATGGTGGTGCAACACCTGAAGAGATTGTTTATTAGTTGTCCATCTCCTTCTTTTGATTGCCGTGTGCAACTTAGGACGAATTTGAAGGTGAAGTTGGATCCGTTTGAACGATGGCGAAGCTATCTTTCCAACGAGTGCTCACACGCCCCTAACGGAGTCCATTTACATTCTCTAGGCCTGTTTGAATTCAGATTGGTCATTGGAGGTTGAGTTGAACTCCTAGGCGTTCACACCTAGCCCTCTTTTTTTTCCCACCTTGGTTGTTGACTTGTTTGCACGAAATTTGGCTGGTCTTTTGCACTTCGATTGCTCGACCATGCTTGTCATAGGCTGGGGTAGCTCGATGAAACGTAGAATAGCTCGGCTTCATTTGATACAGCTCGGCTTAGCCCATTGTTGGTCGGCTTTGGTTGTTGACGCTCGGATCCTTTCTGGTCTACGCCATGGTTCCTAAACACGAGCGCATAATCATTTAGCGATCTATACTCTATGTTATAATAAGACAATCCGAGTAACGAGTTCACCTGTTAATTAAGATGTCATGCATGGGCTCGTGTAACTGGTACTTGTATGTTGATCGAGAGTCGCTTGTCAAGAGGGGAGTCTTTGGTCGTTGGTCCAATGATTGTATCCGAGGTGACGATGTCCTCATCATTCTCCCCTTCTTTATGTGGAGTCGTTCTCGACTCTAGCTGATCTTCTATTACATAGTATGATTGAAATCTTGATGTGCTTTTGGGGGACGAATTGTGTTCCATAACGTGGAGTACTTCTTTGTCTTAGCTTGGGCCACATACGTCATCATGAACTCCTTTGTAATGCACCATGAAAATTTCTTGTGTTTATTTTTAGCTGAGGTAAATGTTGAGAGCATAAAATTTGGAGTTGTGGACATATGCGTAGGTGCCATGGTCGCATCATCCTCACTTTTTCACGAAAAGATGTCCTCGTCTTTTGACAATCTGCAAAAGTGCTCAAGATAAAGAAAAATGTGTATGCGTGGTATATGTATGCATCACTTGTCTTGTCATTTTTGTTATCTTGCACAAGGTTTTTAACATGAAAACAATCATGCAATGTTTTTGATAGAAATTATTTGTTCTCATGATTTCCCTATTCTTGAGAAAAAGTTGTCCTTAAAGTTACTAAGCATTGCATCAAATTGTATGGAAGGGAACAAGATTCATTTGGGCCATGGAGATTTCTATCAAGTGGTTTACATGTGACTTGTGAAAAATTAATTTCAAATCCACGTTAAGGTTGTCACAATATGAAAAAGTGAATTGTGTGTTATAATCAAGCAATCTCAAATCAACAAATATATCATGTGTTATACAAATTCGATATACATGAAAAGTGTTATCCACACTATAATCTCCAATCAAATAGAATTTGCATGCACCATCTAATGATTTGGAACTGTAAATTTTAGCAAGCTTATCAATCACATTAGACAGTTCTACCGGTTCATCAAATAGAACATAGCCCAAGGATTTGTCTTGAAATGGTTTGCTAAGAACTTTATCGTGAGTAACCAATTCAAAACTATGCAAATCAGATATACTAAATTCAGCACAATAGATTTTTCTTTCATCACAAGTTTTGTTACGAGAACTCACCTCTTTTTGATGGATGTCTACCGATTCAACACCATTATTATCTTTAGTGTTCTTCTCAGATGTTGTAGGTTTTGTAAGTAGTGCACCTTCATGAAAAGTTAACCATGGGTCTGTAAGGGTTTCTTGGCAATCATGGTGATCTCATCATCATTATATTCAAGTGGTGCAAGTTGTTCAACGCTCGATGTCTCAGGAACTAGTATGTTGCGACGTATCTCATTTCCATTAGACATGGGCCAGCAATGGTGCAATTTCCATCGACCATGGTCTGATTAGTGGGTATCAAAGGTGTGTAACATCCTCAATTTCTCAAAGCACTAATTTTAAAAATAGTTTGTGTTTATAATTATTTAACAAAATCATGGGAAAAATCTTATTAGAACTTTAACTAAAATATTTGCCGTATTATATTTAAAAAGGCATAAGGTAGTATGTTAATATTTCAATTAAAATATATATGAAGATATATGAATCTACACCTAATAAAGCATTGAAAAACCAATAAAAACTATTTACTAATTAGTATTTAAGAAAGCATAAAACAATATATATATGTATATGTATATGAATATACAAGCATTTTTTACCAAGAAAAATGTAGAAATGAACATGAACTACATTTTAATACAAATGGATTTACAAAACTTTTGGCAAAACAAAAATTGGAGATAAAGAAAAACAAAGGGAAGGTAAAACAAAGCAATAAAATTGTTATAAATCGAATTGGGCCGAAACCTCCATTTCAGCCCAGCTCCTCGCAGCCCGGACCTCCCTCTTCCCGCAGCAGGCCGGCCCAGCCAAGCCACGCTGCCGCCGTCATCTTCTCTCTCTGGTCAGCCGGACCCACCGGCCAGCCCCATCTTCTTCCTCCTCCTCTCTGTATCTCCCTCTCGCGCTCGCTCTCTCCCTCCTCTGCTTGTCGACTGCCTCAGCGTCGCCGTAGACCTTAGTAGAGCCGCCGCTGAGATACGTCGTCGCACGCCGCCATCATGGACAACGCACCCGAAATTTTCCACCCGAAGCAGCGCCGCCGCTGGATTTGACCTAAACCCCGCCGCCGAGGTCGCCGCCGTCTCCCTGTGCCACCATGACCTCGCCGCGCCGCATCCACACCCTGTGCCACCCACCTCGAGTACGAATGGGCACCATGTCGCCTATAAATACCACCGCCGCGTTTCCTTCCCCTCGCCGGAGCCGAAGGAGAAGACCTTGCCGAGCTCGCCGTTGATCTTCATAGCATAGGACGCCGCCATTAGCTCCGCAGCACCCTTCCCTCCGTTTCCCCTCAAAGAACGGCACCAATTGTTGACCAGAGCCGACTCGTCACCGGTTGCCATCGCCGGCGAACCGCCACCCCCGCCGTAGGCCCAAATTCGCAGGGTAACCTCCCACGCCAACACCACCAAGAGGTTCCTCCCGCTAATCTCTCTCTCCTGGATCACTCGCCTCGCCGGAGGAGCCGCCATCGTGCCGGCGCCGTCATCGGAGCCGCCGCGGCTATGCCCGGGGTCACCGACAGGTGGGACCCACCTGTCAGTCCCCAGCGAGCTCGTGGGCGGGCTGCCATGCGCGCTGGGCCACAGCAGGCCAAATGGGCCGGCTCGGGCCCATTCCAGCGCTTAGGCCGACGAAATCCGTAAATAATATTTTAATTCCATTAAATATTCCATAAATCATATTAAAATCATTTCTCAACAGAAAATGACAAATAAATTTCTAAAAATTCAGAAAAATTAAAACTTCCCAAATAAATTACTTTTCACTTTGAAAAATTCATTTGAATGCAAAAATAATTTGTGTGTATATTTTCCCGTATAGACGCCGGTGTCCCTGGACTAGACTGTAATCCCGGCCAACTTTCCGATGCTAGAATTGAAGGCAAGTCCCCTTGACGCATATTCCATGCTTATGGTTGTTTGTAAAATGTTTGTGAAATATTTGAAAGTAAGGTTGCATGATATTTGCTTGAATAATTTTTTGGGAAAAGAAATAGTTAATATCTGAAAAAGGGAAAATGATTTCACCCTGATATTATTATTTTTCAAACATAGAATTGTATTTGAGTTTATTTTGTAGCAATACATGTTTATGGTGAGATGATGGAATTAGGTAAAAACAACTAAATATATCACAACTAAATATATCACATGAAATAATGGCCACTTGGTTGAAAAGGTTGCATTATTTCATGTGGGATGGTGATGAGACTTTGAGTTTGAATTTTGGTAATATGAAAAGTTGGGGGAAATGACAAAATAAAGCTTTCATATTGAAATAAAGATTTTGGTATAATAAATACGCATTTGACTGAAAAGGAAAAACGACTACCGTTAGGGTACAGGATTACCCTGGTAAAACGGAGTCCGAAGCCCTAATCAGTCTAAGGACTGTTTTTTTGTGAATCTATGAACCGGGCTCATACAGTACGACCTCGGAACTCGTTTATGGGGATGAGCTTAGCTAAGTATGCCTAGGAAGCTACCGGAAACTATTCCGATTTGAAATCGAGATGCCAACGAATGGGAACTTGGGCCAATCCTTGTAGCCCTAGTATCCGATCATTTGAATGGTCACCTTGCCGTAATAAATATTGTGCAGCGGGAATATTTAATGATAAATAGTTTCTAGTAGATTTCTCGGAATAACTGGCTTTATGCTGTGCGTCTTTGGCTTGTATCCCCGATACTCTGACAAGCGCACTAGCAGTCGAGGGTAAAGTATACACACTTCGCAGAGTATTATATAAACTATCATGATAGCCACACTCTCGTTTATGAGCACGCTTGGTGACTGTTCATATGGTAGCTATATATCTACACCTCTCACCCCTTCAAAATACAAAAATGGATTACTGATTTCAAAGGTGACAAAAAGAGACAATTATGATTTCCTTCTTGTATTTCGATGATTTCTACCAAAGGAATATTGTTAAAATAAAGAAAGGTTTTATGTTGAAATTTTTGGGAGATTAAAATAAATAAAATGTCCTTTGTACTAATCTTTGCATTTCATATATTCCTTAGACTTGTGGAGTACAATTGTACTCACGTTTCTTGCTTTTATTTTTATTTTCAAAAACCTTTAGTTGGAGAACCATCCCAGGAGGGCAAGGAGCTCTTCGCAGCTGGTGATTTTGAGGAGTATAATGAAGCTTAGGCTATGTTCTACTACCACTATGCCTGTGGTGTGAAGTTTAGAAGATTAAATAAATCCTGTGATCTAAAACCGTACCTTAGCGAGTACGAGTATTTGTATTCCGCTTGTTATGTTATGCGTCGATCTGCGTACCGACTTGGTTATACTATTTCGGGCTCCAGCCCAATGTATTTGAACATTCAATAATGGCAATGTATCTTTCTGTTTTGAGACTGTGTGCACTAGCAATAATCCTTAGGACTAGTGCGGTAATATACAGAAGGGCATGGTTTTGTCAACCGAATCCTGACAAGGTGCAACCTCATCTAGCACTTGGGTTGAAGGGAATGTCCCATGCTCGACCACATCAACGTCTATCTCTTGATTGTTTTCAATCTCCTGCAAATGGTTAGTCGGAGAGGGAAACACAAGAACTTGTATTTTGTCCATTAAATTATGTTTTTCAGTAAAAAAACATTTATTAAATCATATAATTCATGTTCCTTCTTTTTCTTCCTAGCATCAAGCATTTTCTTTTCTTCCAAAATATGATTTTTAGCTTTACATGTAAGCTTAACCAAATGTGAGAGTTATAGTTTTTATTAATAAGAATGTCCTAGATTTCTTGATTTCTCCCTCTAAAAAATCGAAGTTCAGTAGCTTTTTCGCATTCATCTAAACCACAATGCAACAAATGATTTTGCAATTTTTAAAATATTTATCAACACTAATATATATTACCTTGTTTCAAGCGTTGGAGTCTAGTGTACAAAAAATCAGCATGATAATCAAAGACAAACATATCTTTTATAAGTCTATTCGTGGCATTCCAGCTATGAAGCTGTCCCTCTTTTCTAGTAACACTATTCCACCATATTAACGTAAATCCATTTAGCACACTAGCGGTAGCCTTAATCTTTTGTTTTTCTAACAAATCATATTTTTAAATTCATTGTCAACCACAATCTCCCATTTAATATGCATCAGGATCATACATAATATTGATAGGATGCAAGTTACACTTCAGATTACCTTAATCAAGATTTGGAGATGGTGCATCGTTTTTGTTAATTTGGTGAATCCTTCTTCCAACATAAGGAGAGCTCTCATGTAAAATGCGGTCCAAATCTCACATGATCGATATACGTCGTTGCTTATCGCTAGCTGTGATATGATCGCTCCTTTATTATGATATTGCTTGAAACCATTATCTCCATATGACCCTATCATGGTTAATTAGTAGCAAACAAGGATAACACACAAAAAAATGAAACCCTATCAACTAATAGGCGCTGGAATTATTGAGGGTTACATCTCAAGCTCTTACCAAGTTCTTACGAATTATTACAAATACAGCAAGTGGTGCAACCGGTGACTGGTTTGTGATAAACCGATCTTAAATGCGAGTAAAGCGATTGCAAGGCTATCACCTGTATGGTTAGGAGAAAGTGGAGCTTGGACAGTCTATGTATGAGCAGGAATGGAAACAATCAACTAATCTCTGATATGCACGAATTGAAAAGGTGTTCAAAACTAGCACTTAGCCTATGTTGCTAATCAAACAAAGATGGATAATAGGCTTAAACAAGTATGTGGATATAAAAACAAGTGCTAAACACTCAGCAAGTCATGGATTTTCACTCTAGAGCAAGATAACTCAAGTTTGATCCAACTTTGGAATCTGTTGTTTTTTGCACACAAGATAGCATGTTGGTGTTTTGGCCGTAACTTTTTGTCAGGTGCCTCTTTCTTTATTAATTTTTTTACTTCTTCCTGACGGCTTTTGCAACAACTTTTCTTTTGGGTCAACTTTTCAAAAACAAATAGAAAATTCGCACAAAATTCACAAGTGGACTGATATGTAGATTTTAGGACAGCAACTTGGTCCCAATCAAATGTCGATAACTCCTTGCTGATTTCATGTATTTAGCTGATATTTTTGGTAGGATGATAGAACAACAAGTCGTGAATCTTCTCCTTTTGGTTTTACTCAAAAAGGATAGGGGAAATGGGAGATATGGTGCTTTTGGTGGCGATCGCAGAAATAAAAAATTTCTAAACGAGGTTGGTGGTTTGTTTTTTGGGTGTTTTGGGGTGCATTTTTAGGTGGGGAGATGAACAAGAAGATGAACAACAAGACAACACTAGAATGAACACAAACTTAAATTAGCAAATCGAAATAATAGATTGAAAAGGCACAAAGGGGCTTGGACAACAGGTAAATAATCTTTTTGTGTGCCAAATTTTCTATACTATATAGGATGAACAAACAAACAACTAAAAATATACAAACTCACTAGTCAACCGTCGCACCGATACCAAAAGATGCGCTCATGGGTTTGCCTGATCTTCCAATGAGGCTTGTCATAGGCTGGGTAGCTTGATGAAAAGTAGAATAGCTCGACTTCGCTTGATACAGCTCGGCATAGTTCAGTGTAGGTCGGCGCTGCTCATTGAGGCTCGGTAGAGGCTCGCGCTGCTCGGTAGATGGTCGCGCTGCTCGTTGACACTCGGTAGAATCGTTGCTGCTCCACGCCATGGTTCATTAGTTGCTAAACACGAACACATCATCATGTAGTGATCTATCCTCTATGTTATAATAATACAATCCGAGGAATGATTTTAAGTGTTGATTAAGATATCGCACATGGGCTCGTGTAACTGGTACTTTTATGTTGGTCGAGATACCTTTGGCGGCTTGGACGTGATCATCAATGACGTCAGGCCCCGAGGCAACGAGCGAGGGCTGTCTAGCAACTTTAGGGGTGTCAGCAGGGCAATAAGACTCTAGGCTGTATGTGGTTGGCCACCTCTTGCCACCTCACAATAGCAGTCATCAACGTCTTCTTCGCCCTATAGGTGCCTGTTGACGCTAGAACAGATGGCCGAAAAACGTGCTAAGGGGTTGTGTTTCAACTGCGATGAGTCCAACACACGAGTACTGTTGGAAATTTAGGCATTATATGTAGGGATTGGCGAAGAGGAAACGTTCTGCCGTAGAGGAAGTAGTCGATGTCGAGGTTCGTCAGCGTGAGGGATCGCGCGGATGCGCTGCCCTGAAACCTAATTGCCGACCTCCCGTGCAGGTCTCATGGCAGCAACTCTCCATGTGCCTAATGAGTAATGACAAGGGGAGTTGGAAGTTCTCTCTTATAAGTTGGTTTATTTACCCACCAACTAGCAAGATGGTACTAAAGTTTTATATGCTTTGGCATTTTTAGGAATGGGCCTATTGGCTATGGGCCAAATTCCAACAAGTACATCACTACATCAATGCAAGCACTTGTTCTTCATCAAAGTCGTGAATAGTGATGGAGAAGAGGAGGACACTTTTGTGGCCGACGAGGAGGACATGCCATCCCTCTTTGCCATGGTCGTGCAGGTCCCCTGACGAACTAAATTGTGTAGGTCATCCTCAATGTCCTGGGGGAACGTCTACCGGGCATGGTTGATAGCAGAAGTACACATAACTTCATGAGTTGCCATTCCGCGTCGCGTGTCGGGCTTGTACAGGAGATGGAGAAGGATCAGCGGGTGCGCATGGCTAATGGCACTCAACGGGTCATGCTTGGGCAAGATCAAGATCAGCAACTTCACCATTGAAGAGCACCCATTCCAATCGTCCTTTCTGGTGATTTCCCTAGACAACTTTGACGTGATCCTTGGTGTTTAGTGGCTACTGACTTTTGGCAATATTGAGTGGAATTTTGACTCTCATTGGATGAATTTTGAAACCAATGGCCAGAAGGTGACCTTGCAGGGCGTGGAGCCAAAGGGGAAGACCAGGGCCTATGCTCTCCAAGGTGCGGGGGATGATCGATCTAAAGTTGGAGGCTCTCCTGACCTCCTTTACGCATGTTTTTGAGGAGCCTAGGGGTCCTCCCGTGCTCTCGCGATTCTGACCATCAGATTTGTTTGGAGGAGGGAACCAAACTGGTGGTGGTTTGGCTATATCGATACCCCTATCACTAAAAGGATGATACTTTGAAGCGATGTTCAGAGATGCTAGCTGCAAGAATCATCAGTCATGGCGCATGTGTGTGTACTACCTCAAGCTGAACTCGCACAACGTCAAAGATAAGTTACCAATACCGGTCACCCAAGAGCTTCTCAACGAGCTCCCTGGTGCTCGGTTCTTCTCCAAGTTGGATCTTCATTTAGGCTATCATCCGATCCGACCGGATGCGGAAAGAGGACATCGAGAAAATGGCCTTCTGAACACACTATGAACATTATGAGTCCCCTTGGTCATAGCGAACGGGTCGTGCAACGCGCCTTCTACATTCCAAGCTCTAATGAATGAGGTATTATCCGAGTTCAAATGGAAATTTCTACTCGTATTCTTCAACGATATTTTGGTGTACAACTCATCCATGGAGGAGCATCTACACCATCTACAATTCATCCTCGACCGTCTAGTGGCCCATCAGCTGTACCTTAAGAGCTCTAAATGTGCTTTCGGCCAAGAGAGGTCCGGTGACCTACCTAAGCCACGTCATCTGAGCTATAGGCGTTGTACCCAACTCGGAGGAGATCCAGGTGATAGCAGATTGGGTCTGTCCCATTTTGGTAATCAAGAATGGCAGTTTTAAAGAGCTCATTTTAAAATGACACAAGAGAAGTGCGTCAACTTTGAGAAGGTTTAATGACCTTTAAAATTTGAGCTTAACATTTAGCTCAATGGCCACTCCCACTCCAAACATTCTATGTTTTAAGCTGAAAAGACGTGGAAAAAGATGAACTGAATCCTAGGAAGCTAACCTTCACGATTTTTCAAGGATTGATTATTGAAAAAACAGGTTCAAGATTTTCAAAAGAACTAATCCAAGAATTTAAAGTGTTTTAAGATTTTCGAGAACATTGAGAAGTTGAAATGTTTAGCAAAGAATTTTATCCGCTTTCAGCTTTTGAACGGTAATAGGGACAAAATGTCGCTTTCATTTAAATGCTCTATTTTTCAAAGCTCTGCAAAATTGTCTGTTTTTTCCATCCATGTTTCATTTGCATTTTGTCATATTTTAACCGTGGTTTTCACATGTTTCATCAGCACAACGTGCATCGGACGTCTGATGCTGCCCTTAATTTTTAGCCTCACATGGAATTGCACGCCTGATGTTGCCGTTAATTTTTAGCCCCCCATGGAATAGGATTGATTACGTTAATGAGCCTGATATGTTATTAGCATTTGCTTGATTAGTTTAGGCTACATTCTTTGCGTCACAGTGACAAATTGTTACCGGTATTACATGGAAGCGATTAGCGCTCTCCGTACGGTCGGTTTGCAACAAAAATAGTGTCACAAGATAGCAACATAGACAAATAAAAGGCAAAAAAAACAAGGTCTTGCTAAAAAACCATGAGTGACAAAACTAGCTCTAAAGGGCTCAAGATTGGGCTCATTTATCAATGTGATTATAAAGAATTTTAAAGTGTTCACTATAGGAATCGACATTAGTATCGACACCTAAAACCATCGATATTCATTCCATAGCCGTCGGAGAGAGAACTCCATCGAGACAGGAATCGAGACAAGCTTTCTCGACGGTCCAGACTCAAGCCATTGAGAGAAATGCTCCACACATCGTTTTAAGCTGGATGACACAGTCTTGACGGCCAACATTAAACCATCGAGACCATATGTAGTGGCCCCACCACATGTTCTCACCGCGTATATTCGTGGTGCAGTACTTTCGACGGTCAAAATTAGGCCGTTGAGAGAGACTTTGTTTATGGTTGTACACTCTCGACGACTTCGTGCTGGTCGTCGAGAGAGCCTCTGTTCTGGGGTTGCTCTCTCGCGATGGCCTTGTCTAGGCCATTGAGATTAGGATAGTGCAGGGAAAAATGTTTTAAATTTTGCAAAAATTCCAGAAAAACATGTATGTTGATGTTCATATGCATTTCATGGTCTTTGTATGCATCAAATAACATCACCGGTGAAAAAATTAAAAATTTCTGAGCATCTAATGCAACGACCCCTATGTAATTAGGTGTTTTCGAATAAGTTATAGGTTATCGTAGAATATCGTATGATTTAGTGGGTTAATATACCCAATAATACATACAAAATTTCACAAGATCGAACAAAACTCAAATTTTAAATTTCTATATTAGAAAACAAAAGCAATTAATGGGCTTTATTAGTTTTTATATCAATTAACATCTACTGTATTCTAATTTTCTAGTAACTGTGGGCCGTCGAGAGTAACTAAAATTACATAGACTTACTCTCGACGACTAGCGATGGGCCATCGAGAGTAACTGACGCCGTCGCCTCCTCTGACAGACGGTGCAGTACTCTTACGGTTTTTTGTGTAGCCGTCGAAAGTAACGTGCCTGGGAAGCTTGTCTCGACGACCTCTTTTTGGCCATTGAGAGAATGCACTTAGTATCGACAGTTTCTTTCTGGCCATCGAGAATAGTGTAGGCACTCGACACTACGAACTTTTCATGTAGTGGCTAAAGCACAAAAAAGTAATCAAAATTGTTGTTGCACCAGTATTATTGGCTGTTTATCTGTCCGATTGATTGGGTCCGTCCCATTTTGGTAACGGTCTTGCACAACTTTTTGGGTTGGCAGAGTATTATTGACAGTTTATCATCCATTATGCTTCAACTACGGAGCCCCTCACCGACCTTCTTGGTTGAGGTAGCTTCACATGGATAGAGGAGGCCAAGCGGGCTTTCTTGTGACCGAAGAAAGCCCTCCAGTCCACCACATGATAGTTTTTCAGACCTTGAGATGACCTTTGGGGTGGAGTACGACGCCTTCGGCCATTGGGTATCCCATCGCATACTATAGCTTGCCGCTTACTACAGCCGCAAGCTAATGTATTGTTGCACGTAGTTGGTGTCTACGAATGCGAGCTTATTGGCCTCTCCAAGGCCATCTGCCATTGATGGCCCTATCTGTGGGGAAGATCTTTCACTGTCTGACCGACCATCCTAGTCTCAAATTTCTTCTTAAAAAAATGCTAGTTATGTCGCCATTAGTAGCACTGGCTCGATAAAGTTCATAGGGTTTGACTTTACCGTGGAGTACACACCTATGAGATCTAACCGAGCTGCAGTCCGCCGATAAGAATACACCGTGGAGTACACACCTATGAGTTCACACCGTGGAGTACTCACGGGTTTATGACCCGCCGCCTATTTGCTTGGCTCTCTTTGTGTCAGCGGTCGCCGAGGTGCACCAGAGGCATGAACAGCTTTTTGTATCCACCCTACGCCCCTAAGGTGGTACGGCGGGGCCAAAAGCTAGCTTGACTGCTTGAGGCAGAAGGGCAGCCAAGTCGGTCAAGCCAGACGCAGGCCAAAATCTCGCCAGCTGAGTCAGTGGAGCAGGGTTGCAGATGGATTAGTCTACAAGAATGGGCGGCTTTCATTCCATCCGACTCTCTTCTTGGCCAACTGGCGGTGGTTGCCTATCATGTTCTCACCCGTTGAAGACTCGAGCTACGCGGTTAGAGGAGGGTGTGAATAGACGACATAAATTTTTAACGCTAACGATTTCATCAAAACCTAAACAACATGACAACTATGAGGACCCTTGGTTTTTTTGTGTGAGAACCATGTAATAAGTGAAAATTTTGGAATCACAGTCATGATTGTCAAGTGTCCAAATAAAGATAAATCAATTCAAACTTGTTTTTAGAAAAGAGATCATGCCAAAATATCAAAGTTACTTTCTGAAAAGCAAAAAGCACATAACAAAATACTTGTCTTGTAAAAAGAGAGTAGTTCCTGCTGTTGTAAGGCTCAAGAAATTTTAAAACATTTTCTACACCCATGTGGGTGAGTCGTCATGTTCTCCTTCAAATTTCAGCATCAAACTCCATCTACTGAAAATAATAAAAACCGTGCACCAAAAAGTGTTAGGAACTTGAGACAGCAAGGTTGGAGTTTGGTATTCACCTCATAACTCTCAAACAGGAAAACCAATGGCCTTAAAATTTTTTAACACAAATAGGTATATGAGCCACACATCTTTTCTAGAAGGAATAGCCCCAAAAAAATTTGTAGATTATTTTTAAAAATCAAACACTGACTGCTGCGCAGATGAAAGTTTCTGGATAGATTAGCAACAAGTAAAGAACTTGATCTCTTGCCTCTCATATGTTTACAAAGAGTGTGTCAAATCATATTAGCAACCTAAGGCATCATAGATCACCAAGAATCAGCAAAAAATCATCAAGATTAATCTCGAAACAAGAGCTCCAAAAAAAAAAATGAAAGCAAGAAGAGCTAGAAAGAAATCAACACAAGATGTCAATAAAGAAGAAGGATTTCATTACATAGAAGTTGGTGGATACAAACCACACTGCATGTGGTCATAAGCACTTTAGGTGTCATCCTGACACACCCAACCCACCCTCTCTATTTCTAAAATTTTCAGCTCTAAGGGGATGAGGAAGAGGTGCTCCTCTCCCCTCTATTTATATCCCAATGGTGAGATGCCCTAAAACCTAGAACCCATCTCCACCTTTCATTTAAGGATGAGTGGTGTACAACTCACGCACTAAGAATCACACTCACATAGTGGAATATTTTCCACATATTCCTTCGGGAAATATCATCGCAATTTACTCGGTTGACAGCCCACGCCTGGACCCACCGGTTAGATCAACTTCGCACCAAGTAACCGACGCGCCAACCTCCAGCTATCATGTACTTCTTGCCATGGCGAAGCTTCTTGAGTACACCACCTCATGTGACCGTCAAATCATCGAACCATGCCGCCTACATGCCTCCAGACGGACCAGCCTCCAGCAAAATCATCGAAGCGTCAGCCATGTACCCGCTGATACCTGCATCACAGAGGTAACACACACAAAAACTACGCACCTTACCTCTTCTGCAAGGTTAATCCATCATACGATCATCACATTGAATCCCATGCTCAAAACCGAGAACATTGTGCAAAAATACACTTAGCACGACCGGACAATCCGGGACTAATCCAAAATCTCAACAAAATTCAACAATGCATATACAAGACAACTTTAAAACCGCTTCAAATTCATCCTTGTCATATATATTCATCATCACCCAAGGGATCCTCCACATGGTTCTCAACACCCATAAGGCGACAAGAAGACTTTGCAATGGGTGCAGTCTCATTATTTTTGGGAAGGGCAACGGAGGACTACATCGCTCGATGTCATGTCTTCCAGTAGCACAGGGCCAATACTCAATCTCCAGCAGGGTTGCTTTAGCCGTACCGGTGTCGTAGAAAATAGGAAAAATTGGTGAAATAATATACATGTTAATAGAAATTGGGAAAATATGCTGGAGTGAGCTGGAATGATGGAAATATGCACAGCTTCCGCCACCCGGGATGGCTAGAGGCGGCTTCCGCCCCACCACGTGGCATCGGCCGCCCCTCGCGCGCGCTGGCGCTGCGACGTGCTTTGCCCTCACTCCGAGGTGCAGCGGCATATTTAATTTCCCACCCAATTTAATTAAATAGCTTGGTATAGTTGGTTAAGTTGATAATGCATCATTTTATGTAAATGATAAATACATAGCTGCACTAATATTGTTAGAAACATTATATTTACATTAATTATTAGCAGAAAATATAACATTAGGAAAGGATTAGAGAAACTAGATTAAATAAAAAAAAAAGGTCTCGCTAAAAAACCATGAGTGACAAGACTAGCTCTAAAGGACTCAAGATTGGGCTCATTTATCAATGTGATTATAAAGAATTTCAAAGTGTTCACTGTAGGAGTCTACATTAGTATCGACACCTAAAACCATTGATATTCATTCCATAGCCGTCGGAGAGACAGCTCCATCGAGACAGGAATGGAGACAAGCTTTCTCGACGACCCAGACTCAAGCCGTCGAGAGAAATGCTCTACACATCGTTTTAAGCTGGACGACACAGTCTTGACGGCCAACATTAAACCGTCGACGGTCAAAATTAGGCCGTCGAGAGACTTTGTTTATGGTTGTACACTCTCGACGACTTCGTGCTGGTCGTCGAGAGAGCCTCTGTTCTAGGGTTGCTCCCTCGCGACGGCCTTTGTCTAGGCCGTCGAGATTAGGACAGTGCAGGGAAAAATGTTTTAAATTTTGCAAAAATTCCAGAAAAACATGTATGTTGATGTTCATATGCATTTCATGGTCTTGTATGCATCAAATAACATCACCGGTGAAAAAATTAAAAATTTCTGAGCATCTAATGCAACGACCCCTATGTAATTAGGTGTTTTCGAATAAGTTATAGGTTATCGTAGAATATCGTATGATTTAGTGGGTTAATATACCCAATAATACATACAAAATTTCACAAGATCGAACAAAACTCAAATTTTAAATTTCTATATTAGAAAACAAAAGCAATTAATGGGCTTTATTAGTTTTTATATCAATTAACATCTACTGTATTCTAATTTTCTAGTAACTGTGGGCCGTCGAGAGTAACTAAAATTACATAGACTTACTCTCGACGACTAGCGATGGGCCATCGAGAGTAACTGACGCCGTCGCCTCCTCTGACAGACGGTGCAGTACTCTTACGGTTTTTTGTGTAGCCGTCGAAAGTAACGTGCCTGGGAAGCTTGTCTCGACGACCTCTTTTTGGCCATTGAGAGAATGCACTTAGTATCGACAGTTTCTTTCTGGCCATCGAGAATAGTGTAGGCACTCGACACTACAAACTTTTCATGTAGTGGCTAAAGCGCAAAAAATAATCAAAATTGTTGTTGCACCAATATTATTGGTTGTTTATCCATCCGATCGATTGGGTCCGTCCCATTTTGGTAACAGTCTTGCACAACTTTTTGGGTTGGCAGAGTATTATTGACAGTTTATCATCCATTATGCTTCAACTACGGAGCCCCTCACCGACCTTCTTGGTTGAGGTAGCTTCACATGGATAGAGGAGGCCAAGCGGGCTTTCTTGTGACCGAAGAAAGCCCTCCAGTCCACCACATGATAGTTTTTCAGACCTTGAGATGACCTTTGGGGTGGAGTACGACGCCTTCGGCCATTGGTTATCCCATCGCATACTATAGCTTGCCGCTTACTACAGCCGCAAGCTAATGTATTGTTGCACGTAGTTGGTGCCTACGAGTGCGAACTTATTGGCCTCTCCAAGGCCATCCGCCATTGATGGCCCTATCTATGGGGAAGATCTTTCATTGTCTGACCGACCATGCTAGTCTTAAATTTCTTCTTGAGAAAATGCTAGTAGCACGGGTTCAATAAGATCGTAGGGTTTGACTTTAGAGTGGAGTATACAAGTATGAGATCTAACCGAGCTGCAGTCTGCAGATGCCGTCTCACGGGTTTATGACCCACCGCCTATTTGCTTGGCTCTGTTCGTGTCAGAGGTCGCCGAGGTGCACCAGCTTTTTGTGTCCACCCTACGTCCCTAAGGAGGTACGGCGGTGCCAAAAGCTAGCTTGACTGCTTGAGGCAGAAGGGCAGCCAAGTCGGTCAAGCCAGACGCAGGCCAAAATCTCGCCAGCTGAGTCAGTGGAGCAGGGTTGCAGATGGGTTAGTCTACAAGAATGGGCGGCTTTCATTTCATCCGACTCTCTTCTTGGCCAACAGGCGGTGGTTGCCTATCATGTTCTCACCCATTGAAGACTCGAGCTACGCGGTTAGAGGGTGTGAATAGACGACGTAAATTTTTGACGCTATCGATTTCACCAAAACCTAAACAACTTGACAACTATGAGGACTCTTGATTTTTTTGTATGAGAATCATATAATAAGTGGAAATTTTGAAATCACAATCATGATTGTCAAATGTCCAAATAAAGAGGAATTAATTCAAACTTGTTTGTAGAAAAGAGATCATGCCAAAATATAAAAGTTACTTTCTGAAAACAAAAAGTAGATAACAAAATACTTGTCTTGTAAAAAGAGAGTAGTTCCTGCTGTTGTAAGGCTCCAAAAATTTTAAAACTTTTTCTACACCCATGTGGGTGAGTCGTGATGTTCTCCTCCAAATTTCAGCATCAAACTCCATCTACGGGAAATAATAAAAACCGTGCACCAAAAAGTGTTAGGAACTTAAGACTGCAAGTTTGGAGTTCGGTATTCACCTCATAGCTCTTAAACGGGAAAACCAATGGCCTTAAAATTTTTAACACAAATGGGTATATGAGCCACATATCTTTTCTAGCAGGAATAGCCCAAAAAAAATGTAGATTATTTTTAAAAATCAAACACTGACTGCTGTGCGGATGAAAGTTTCTGCATAGATTAGCAACAAGTAAAGAAATTGATCTCTTGCCTCTCATATGTTTACAAAGAGTGTGTCAAATCATATTAGCAACCTAAAGGCATCATAGACCACCAAGAACTAGCAAAAAATCATCAAGATTCATCTCCAACCAAGAGCTCCAAAAAGAAAAATGAAAGCAAGAAGAGTTAGAAACAAATCAACACAAGATGTCAATAAAGAAGAAGGATTTCATTGGATTGAAGTTGGTGGATACAAACCACATTGCATGTGGTCACAAGCACTTTAGGTGTCATCCTTACACACCCAACTCACCCTCTCTATTTCTAAAATTTTCAGCTCTAAGGGGATGAGGAGGAGGTGCTCCTCTCCCTGCTATTTATAGCCCAAGGGTGAGATACCCTAAAACCTAGAACCCATCTCCACCCTTCATTTGAGGGATGAGTGGTGTACAACTCACGCACTAAGAATCACACTCACATAGTGGAATATTTTCCACATATTCCTTCGGGAAATATCATCGCAATTTACTCGGTTGACAGCCCACGCCTGGGTCCACCGGTCAGATCAACTTCGTACCAAGTAACCGACGTGCCAGCCTCCAGCTATCATGTACTTCTTGCCATGGTGAAGCTTCTTGAGTACTCCATCTCGTGTTACCACCAAATCATCGAACCCTATCGCCTTCATGCCTCCAGATGGACCAGCCTCCAGCAAAATCATTGAAGCGTCAGCCATGTACCCGCTGATAGCTGCATCACAAAGGTAAATACACACAAAAACTACACACTTTACCTCTTCTGCAATGTTAGTCCATCATATGATCATCATATTGAATTCCATGCTCAAAACCGAGAACACTGTACAAAAATACACTTAGCACGACCTGACAATCCGGGACTAATCCAAAATCTCAACAAAATTCAACAATGCCTATACAAGACAACTTTAAAATAGCTTCAAATTCATCCTTGTCATATATATTCATCATCACCCAAAGGGACCTTCCACATGGTTCTCAACACCCATAAAGGCGACAAGAAAACTTTGCATTGGGTGCAGTAGCATTATTTTTGGGAAGGACAATGGAGGACTACATCGCTCGATGTCATGTCTTCCAGCAGCACAGGACCAATACTCAATCTCCAGCAGGGTTGCTTTAGCCTTACCGGTGTCGTAGCAAATATGGGCTAATATATTTATGGATTTCATCATTTCTCTTCCCATGTCGTAGGGTCTAATATATATTATGGTGGGGGTCAGTATGCTCATTTCTTTGGGCTACCCTTCATTATCGAGGCTCATGTGGTGGCTCATACCTTTGACGACCAAGTGGTTCGCCTACCTGGTATGCCAAAATCTAGTTTTGGATAGGGATCCCATTTTTACTGGTGCCTTTCTTGCATAACCTGTTCAAGCAATGTGGCATTCATTTGTGGACATCAACTGATGTGATAGGGGGTGCCCGATCTTCCGACAGGTATAGGCAAGTCAATTTGTGAAGACTCGACATTTACGATCCAGTTTCCGACCAGAACAGATGTGAAACAAGTAATTTCTACACCACTCCTCCGTTCTTTACCAACCATGTCAAGACGCGGTTGACCTAGCCACAGTTGGAATTATTGGGCTTTGGCCTATTTAATAGACAAATAATTCCAGTAAAATCTCAAATGCCATGTATGGCATGAGGCATGTGAAATTTCTTTAGTACCATATTACCAGTGGGAGGAGTTGAGGACATGCTTAAATAGTAGAACTTGTTCCTTCCCGCTAGAAAATGTGATGTGAGAGAAATAGAGAACCACGCGGGCGCTTGCCTCGCCGGGCTCGGGCTCGGTGTGGGTTTAGGGTGGGGCAGGGTGTGCGCATGGCACCTGTGCGAATGGTCCGCCGAAACTGGGCCCTCGTGCTTGCGCAGGTTCGGCCTCCTTTTGTAGTTTAATCTTTTGCCTATTCAAGTTTTGCGGATCGGTTTTGAGTTGTGAGAACGTGCGCACCGATCGCCCATGCGTTTCTCCCTATATAAACCATCGTCGCCGCCAAAAGTTGGGCACGATATACAAACCCTATATTTTTCCACTCCCATCTGCTATGCCTTCGGGACTAGACTCCTCCATCCCGTGCGCCGGCGTGCACCATTAAACAGGATAGCAGGTCTCCAGAACCACATCGTCCTATCGCTCCTGCACTGGTAGAGGGCGAACAAGGTTTTTGGGAAGCGCATCTGCGCGACTTCTCACCTTCGCCGCGTGCTTCTCCGATTAGCTCTGCGACGATGACTTCACCGGCTCGTGTCCCCAACGACAATAGCACCAACTCGATCGTCATCGACAACACCGACAGCGGCAACGTCAACACTAGTGCTACTCACGTCCAGTCCATCGGCCAAGATACATCGTACGTATGCCTCGTCGCTGTACTTGCGAGTATATCAGAGGGATATATGTGCGCTCTTCGTGCATGTGCATCTACGATATGCTTTTGTTTGCAGTTGTTTATTAATTTATCAGATTTGTTATATGCTTTATCTCTGGATTAATATATATTTAAAAGTGCTAATATTTTCATCAATCCAAAAACCTTATATTAGGCACTTTGGTATGTTGATAGTTGGCTTTGTTAGTGCACTAAAACTAGAAAAATTCACCAATGTGCACTTCAAGAGATGGCAAGTGAAAGTCACTATGTGGCTGACGGCTATGAACGTCTACTATGTTGTGGCTGGCAGATTTGTGGGGGAAAACCCTAACCTCTAACGAGGAAAGGGCTTTCCAGGAGGCCACCACAATATTTGTAGGGGGCTGTTCTTAGCGTTCTTGCCGATTGTCCTTGTGATGTGTTTATACACATAAAAGACATGAAAGAGCTGTGGGATGCACTGAATGCTAAATTCGATGCAACCGACGCTGGAGGTGAACTGTACGTCATGAAGCAGTACCACGACTACAAGACGGTTGATATCTGATCTGTAGTTGAGCAGGCTCATGAGATATAGTGCATCGTGAAGGAACTCGAACTTTTCAAGTATGCATTGCCTGATAGTTTTGTGGCTGGGGTCAAACACAAGAGACAACAGATCAGTGTTAGAGAATCTGATCACTTCCCTTGATGTTGTGAAGAAAGCTCGGGCTAAGGATGCACCTAGGAAAGGAGGCGAGGCAACTTACAACGCCAATGTTGTCCAACGGCACGGTAAGAACAAAGGAAAAAATAAGTTCAAACAAGCCACTAATTTCAAAAAGAAGAAGTTGAATAAGAATGAGATGCCTTGCTGGATTTGCGATGAGGTCGGGCACTGGGCTAAACAGTGTCCACCACGCAAAAACAAAGGGTAATAAGGGGCTGAACTCAAAGTATGTCAATGTGACCATTGGCAACAATGAAGGAGTCAGCGGGTATGGTAATTTACCTACTATTTTTTGTGTGGGTCAGTCTACCAGCTAGTCGATTAATACTAGTGTTAATGTTAATGTTTGTGCTGATATCTCATTGTTCTCTTCTTATCAGGTCGTAAGAGGTTTCACCGTACTGATGGGGAACGAGTACAATGATTCTGTTCATGGTGTTGGCACGGTAGATCCGAAGTTTACTTGGGGAAGATTGTGTAACTAAAGAACGTGCAGCATGTCCCTTCTATCAACAAGAACGTCGTTAGCAGATCCCTTCTCTATAAAGATGGGTACAAAGTGGTGTTTGAGTTTAATAAAGTAGTCTTGTATAAACATGGACTATATATTTGTAAAGTCTATGAGTGCAGAGGCTTGTTTCGCTTTTCCCTTTTTGATCACTACAACAAGTTTGTGAACCATATTTGTGACAATGTTAATGGTAGTGAAGCAAATGTTTGGCACTCACGATTATGTCATATAAATTTTGGTTGCATGTCTCAGCTAGCCAACATGAATTTAATTCTTAAATTTCCTACTGTTAAAGGCTTCAAGTGCCAAAGCTGTGTGCAGTCAAAGCAACCTCGTAAGCTTTATAAAGCCGCCGAGGAGAGGTACTTGGCACCTCTGAAGCTCATTCATTTTGATCTTTGTGAGATGAATGGTGTGTTGACGAAAGGTGCAAAGAGATATTTACTGACTCTAATTGATGATGCTTCTAGGTACTGCTATGTTTATCTGTTAAAAACTAAAGATGAGGCTTTAGACTTCTTTAAAATCTATAAGGCCGAGGTTGAAAATCAATCGGATAGGAAAATCAAGAGACTTAGGTCAGATCATGGTGGCGAGTATTTCCCTTGTGAGTTCGATTTAGTATGTGTAGATAATGGCATTATTCATGAAATGACGCCTCCCTTTCATGAATGGACGCTGCCCTATTCTCCCAAATCTAACAGGGCTGCCGAAAGAAAAAACCGCGCCCTTAACTTATTTGATCAATGCGATGTTAGACACTACAGGATTACCTAAAGTTCCGTCCAAGAATAAGGAGAAAACTCCATATTATCTATGCAAAGGGAGAAATCCATCACTACACAATCAAAAGTTTTAGGTTCAAGCTTGCGCTTCTTTCTTTGAGAGCATTTATTCCATGATGGATTTGTATAGCAATTCTAGTGAAAATTCTGAGATAATTTTTGAATCAATTGCACAAGCTGAGTATATGGATCAGGTGGATGACAGTGAAGCTCCCAGGAGGAGCAACAGACAAAGGACTTTAAAGTTTTTTGGTGACGATTTCACTGTGTACCTCGTGGATGATACATCCAGTTATATTTCAGAAGCTTTTATGTCTCCGGATGCAGACTACTGGAAAGATGCAGTCCGTAGCGAAATAGATACAATCCTTGCTAATGGTACTTGGGAACTTACAGCAAGACCCTATGGGTGCAAAACGCTTGAGTTGTAAGTGGGTGTTTAAAAAGAAACTCAGGACTGATGATACTGTTGAAAAGTATAAGGCTAGACTTGTTGCAAAGGGTTACACGCAAAAGGAAGGAGAGGATTATTTTGATACTTACTCACCTTACAAGGCCAGACATCTCATTTGTTGTCAGTAAATTGAGTCATTTACCTTTAATCCTGGAGATGATCATTGGCGAGCACCGCAAAGAGTTATGCGCTATTTGAAAGGTATTATGAAATTTAGATTGCACTATATTGGGTACCCAACAACGCTAGAGGGGTATAGTGACTCAAATTGGATATTCGATGCTGATGACATCAAGGCCACCAATGGATATGTGTTTACTCATGGTGGCGGCGCAGTCTCATGACACGCTCAACGATGGAAGCAGAATTGACTGCTCTAGATACGGCCACCATTGAGGTAGAGTGGTTGCGTGAACTCCTGATGGATCTTCCAATGGTTGAAAAGCCGATTCCGGCCATCCTCATGAATTGTGATAATCAAACAGTTATTTTTAAAATGAACATTTCTATGGAAAACATGAAATCCTTAAGACATGTTAAAAGGCGTCTCAAATCTGTCGGAAAGTTAAGAAATTCCAGAGTGATAGCGTTGAATTATATCCAAACGGCTAAAACCTGCCAAACCCCTTTACAAAGGGTTTACCACGGAATGTGATAGACAGTGCATCGAATGAACTGGGTATGAGACTCACGTGAGTTGTACCATTGCGGAAACCTAGCCTAAGCGATCGGAGATCCCGTGAATTAGGTACTGGGAAAAAGAAGTTATTGGTTAACTAGAGGAGAGTTAACTATCCTAACACACTCCATGTGAAGATGCAATACTCTCAAATCTGTATGGTAGGTTGGCTTTTGTTTTAATGTGTTATATTGGCTTTTATTAGCGAAGATGTCATCCCACAGAGCATTTTGAAACCCGACTGTTCGAAGTTGCAGTCTATGAGACTTGGGTAATTTCTAGTAAGCTTATGAAGAGACCATGAGGTACGACCTAAATGCTCCACCTGATGGGTAGCCTATTCGCGGCCTAGTATCAGTCAAGTCTTCAGGTGAAACTTGTTTTCACAAAACATGCAATTCAAGGCTTAGTCCATTGTCAACTTGTAAATGATTGTAGCTTGGAGTTCTAAGTGGACGTTCATCCCTAACAGGTCTCCACCGAAACGCTGGTATATTAACAGGTTTGAGAAAAGGCAAATTGTTAGTGGGACTTTGAGATCTGATGGGGGATTGTTGGAATTATTGGGCTTTGTTCCATTTAATAGGCAAATAATTTCTGGAAAATCTCAAAGGCCCATCTATGGCATGAGGCATGTGAAATTTCTTTAGTACCATATTACTAGTGGTGGGAGTGGAGAACATGCTTAAATAGTAGAGCTTGCTCCTTCCCAATAGAAAATGTGATGGGAGAGAGAAATAGAGAACCACGTGCGCGCGCTCTCGCTTGCCTCGGGCTCGGGGCGGGCGTGCGCACGGCACCTGCGTGAATGGTCCGCTGAAACTAGGCCCTCGTACTTGTGCAAGTGTGGCCTCCTTTTGCAGTTTAAGCTTTTCCACTTCGGGTTTTGCGGATAAGTTTTGAGTTGTGAGAACGTGAACACCGATTGTGGCATGATCTCAACTGTGGCTCATTAACCCATGCGTTTCTCCCTATCTAAATCGTCACCGCAATCAGGAGTTGGATACGAGATACAAACCCTAGGTTTTGCCACTCCCATCTGCTGCTGCGTCGCGACCCTGCTTCTCCATCCCGTGCGCTGGTGTGCACCGTCGAACGAGAGAGCAGGTCTCCGGAACCACACTATCCTAGCACTCGTACACTGGGAGAGGGTGAATAGGGTTTTTGGGAAGCGCATCTACACGGCTGCTCGCCTTCGCCGCGTGCTTCTCCGATCAGATCTGCGATGATGACTTCACCGGCACGTGTCCCCAACAACAACATTACCAACCCGATCGTCATCAACAACACCGGCAGCGGCAACGTTAACACCAACGCTACACTCGTCCAGTCCATCGGTCAGGATACATTGTACATATGCCTCGTTGCAGTACTTGCAAGTATATCAGAGCGATATGTGTGCGCTCTTCATGCATGTGCATTTACAATATGCTCATGTTTGCAGTTGTTTATTTATCAGATATGTTTCATGTGTTATATCTGTATTAATATATTCATCAAAGTGCTAATATTTCCGTCATACATGAAGGCCTATTCTACATGTGAATCGAGGACACGAGCAAGAATATGGTAGATGCAATCTGAAAATTATTGATTACTAATGAAGTTCACAAGATGGGGTTTCGTAAACTGATAGATGACGAAACTGAAACGACAGATTAATCTAAACAAAACCCAAGTCTAAATGGCAGTGATGGTGGCCATATAATTAGTTAATGGGGCAGCCAAGTTGTGGTGGAGAGAAACCCAAGGATTACATGGGTCATGGGCCCAAAGTGGAGCGTCGCAGCACGCGCCAGATTCTGTCTCTCGTCTTGTTTTATAAATTCCTGTTGACTAAAGGAATTTTGCCATGTGACCAGATCCATTGGAAATATCTCATCCTGGGCTTCTCTGAGGATACCAAGAACATCCCAAACGGACATCGTATGTCCAAGTTATGTTCGTTTGAGGTTGGATTGTTGTAGGAGGCCGAATTAGACGCGTACGCAAAATTGGGCTTGGTCATGTGGTCCACCTTGAGCAACGTCATTAATTGGACTCGAAGACATTGAGGTGGTTGATAGGTGCCTTCATGAAGTACGTCTTTATATAGCGGAGGTGGGCATGGTGGCAGCCAATGTTTAGATGATAGCGCTCCTAGGTGATGGGGGACGGGGCGGCCCGATCTTCTGGTGAGATGGATAACTACGGTTTGGTGTCACGGTGACCTGAACGATCTAGCTACCAACCACGAAGGTGACTGGAAGACCCGACGATCGCTAAACCACCACAACGAAGCGTTATCAACCGTGCTGGAAACACGATCGACCTGATCACGAAGATCTGTTCCTGCGAGCAACCGAAGAACAAGCAAGAACAAAGGTAAAAGCAATCTGAACTTGCCAATATGAATAAGCACACAAGAGTTGGGGTTTCGAACTCGATACGGTTGGTCCAGCCGACACAAGCGAAATCACATCCTGCCGAACAGCCTCCCAGCTGGCGCGATGCGTAATGGCCAAGGATTCATGTTTGAGTCCGACTCGAACAGAGTTCTGCACGACTACGTGAAGAACCGGACGTTGGTTTCCCGGATTGGACTAGGAGTCGTGATCCCCAAGACTAGGAGTATACCTTATCTACCGTAGGATGTATTTGGCATGGTACGAGTTTGTTACGTGTTCGTAGTTAGCCCGGCCCGATATTCCTCGGTAGGTCGGTTTGTTTACACTATATAAACAGGGCCCCTACGGCGTTTAGAGGACCCTGGCCAAGAGATTTCGCATTGACACATACTATTCGCCGAGACCTGCTCGTCTCGTCGAGTTCCACCTTGTAATCCTCTTTGATATAAAGAAAGGCTGGACGTAGGGCTATTATCTCTCCCGAGAGGCCTGAACCAGGATAAAAACCCCTGTCTCCTGTTCGTTGTTGTTCGTCTTGTTCGGCGTGTCTCCTATCTCCCTCTTAAAAGAACCTTGGTTGACTTGGGTCGATATCCCAACCGTCGACAGTCTTTATATAGCGGAGGTGGGCAAGGTGGCAGCCAATGTTTTGGATGATATCGCTCCTAGGGATGGCAATGTTATTAATGTGGAAAAACCTTCACCCATCGAGCATGCGGGTATGGGTACGTTCTACTGCCACCCATACCTATTTACCCATGTAGCAAATGACAAGTCACAGGCTCACCACCTCTGGGCCAATCGGCAGCTGTTGGTGTTTCTTATGCTTAAAATCATATTGTCGTAATTCCATAAGCGCACGGAACACCTTGTAGCATTTCCACCCATGAGTATTCCAGGGTATCGTATTTCCTTAGGGAAGTAGGATAAAATATCTCGGTAAATAAGAATAGTCCTTTTACTAATAGATAAAGTCACCGACAATAATTAGCAGGGGTAAGATAGATATTCAGGAAAATTATGACACACACAAACCAGAGACTCTATAAATTATAGCAACTTAGTAATTGGGAGGACAACGAGTCAAGTACAAGCTCCTAGTTTTAATCCTATCAATTTACCTAGCTTGAGCTAGCAGATATAAAGGTGTTGAAATGTTTAGGTTCACTTCGGAGCTCGCCAGATCTACTACTACCCGCTATCAATGAAGAACTCTGGATAGTTATGGTCATCTCCGATTAGGCTCTATTGATCTGACCCGGACATGATGGAATACAAGTGGATTGACAGGGTTGTCACCACCTGACTACCAACAACACAGTATGATGGGACAGGTGTAAATAAATTAGTACTAACCTCAGACACCACGTGTGGAATACATGAACCCCCGGTATCTCCGTAGCGGGCTGCGAGGACTACCCAACAGGGGGTGGGCCAAGCCGGCTACAAGCGCATAGGGGATACCCGGCCTGTCAGCCAACCTTGTATGACAAGTAAAGATAAAGATAGAGTTCTATCTCAGATAGGGAAGATGTGATTGTAATCCTGGATAACTACGTGTCCGGCAAGAAAGTATAGAGATAGGAATCCTACTTCGTAACCGAACAAGACTCTATCTTGTAACCCTCCCCCACTATATGAGGCGGGCAGGGGACCCAGGATCGGTAGACATAGATAGATCCATCCAGAGAGACATCTACATCCACACACATCCCATGGTATTCATCGTCAGATCATCATAATCCCAAGAACACATAACTAGGGTATTACCTCCACAGCGAGGTGCTGAACCTGTATAATCCCTTGTCCCGTGTTACCATCGAGTTTGAGATCCAGCGCATAACCCCATATAATTAATTGCCGATGGCACCTCCCGGTTAAACAAACGTCGACAGTTGGCGCGCCAGGTAGGGGCAGCGTCAAGATCAATCTCGTCAAGATCGATGGCAGCAATCAACAATGACATCGTCGTCACCTTTGCTCCTGGCCAAGCTTTCCACTTCGGGAGCCTCAACTTCGTCACCGTCAAACGCAAGCTCGCGTCCTTGGACTCGGATCAGATCTGATCTAAGGGCAATCTCAGTAACGACCAGCTTGGACTCCTCTTCGGGTTAGAGAATGCGCCGCCGCATACCAACGCGTCATGTGCCGGAGGCCTAATCTCGCTCTTTTGGACATGGACTAGATCTGAACCAGGAGAGACTTCACCAACACATCAAGATCCATTATTTCGGACTCGGACAAGACCTGATCTGGGATGGACTTCAACAGCGCTTCACTCAGACTCCCGTTCGTCTTGGGAAACGCCGCCGCCTATCAGCGAGTAGTGCGCCCAGGGGCTCAATTCTCAACTCAGATACAACGAGGACCTGATGGAGAGGTTATTAATCCCTCGGTCTCGTAAGGAAGGAAGAATGAGAATCATTTCAGTCCACAGGTTCTAGCTCTGTAGCTGTAGTAGTAAGCCTGTCAGGAAGGTTCTATTAAGCAAACCTGTAAGTTAGTGATTCAAAGTATAGCCAAATATTGAATTTTCAATGATCGCTAACTAAGAATCCGGTCCCGAAGGGGGATTTGAGACAAATGCAGATAGAGATGCTTGCATGGTTTTCACTATAAATAAATGGAAGTCAATTTCAAGTATATCGTGAGTTTTTTGCTTGCTCGGGGGAAGGCTGGCTACAGCTTGCTTTGTTCACTTTCCAATCTGTTTAACAATTCCCTTTGGCTTGTCCTGCAAGGGTGTATCCTGAAGATGGTAGGATCCCCAATCCCATTCATTTTCCTTTGGTAAAACCAAGGTCAAGCATCAGGCAGTCATCCATAGTGTGATGTAGGCAAACCAAGAGCGAATCCCGCATGGTGACCTTCATCAGCAACAAATCACTCGGACTCGACAATCATGGCATCCATCGTGCGACGCCGACTTCATCAACTGCGAGGCGAACGTGAGAAGAAGATATAATCTATTCTCGTTCAGAATTTGGACGGAACTTGTGCTGCGATTTCCCGTTGACTTAGAAGGAGTTTCGTGGTGATATAAGATGTGTTGGAAAGCTTATCTCGTTATCTTTCTAATGAATTCAAGAACACCTAAATCCGAGTTACGGATGTGACCGTGGCGCATGTTTGAAGACAGATTGCGCATGGAGGTCACGAATTTCGGCGAGCTCGTAAAGCTCATCGGTGCCAACCACAGCATGAGGATCTGTTGTGCCGCACCTTGTGGGACGTTGAAGATTAGAGAGGACTTTCATCAACCTTTGCCAAACTACACCAACCGTGTGGAGATCATTTACAAATTACAACTACTGCCGCAACTTCGCCGACCATGGCCGAGACCTCGGGGAGCATGTGCTGTTCGACACTGACCACGGCGCATGCTACTCGGTGTTGATCGAGACTTGAAGGAATACTTTCGTACGACTACGTGCATATCGGATGCCCCTGGATTTTTGTAGCAGAATTTTGATTCGTTTTCTACGTCCACGCCCCACACAACTAAGTCTATGGCTCGGCGACACGCCTACGCCAGCGCCCCGATCGTCCAAGGCTACAGCTCCGCGACACGCATACGCCGAAGCCCGAGCATTCAACTCTACAGCTCGGCGACACGCCAACGTTGCGCCTGTGCCCTGAGCGCCCAAGTCTACGGCTCTGCGACACGCCCACGCTCGGCGCCCTAAGCGCCCAACTCTACGCCTTGGCGACATGCCTACGCCTCTGCCACGAGCATCCAAGTCGACGCCCGCCCGACACTCCTACGCCGAGGCCACGAGCGTCCAAGTCGACGGCTCGGCGACAAGTCTACGCCGGCACCACGAGCGCTCCATTCTATGGCTCTGCAACACGTCTACGGCTGCTTCCCGAGTGCCCAAGTCCACAGCTCGGCAACAAGTCTACGTCGGCGCCACGAACGCCCAAGTCTACGGCTCTGTGACACGCCTACGGCAACGCCCTAAGCACCCAAGTTCATAGCTCGGCGAGAAGTCTACATCGGCGCCACGAGCGCCCAAGTCTACGGCTCTGCGACATGCCTATGGCTGCGCCCCGAGAGCCCAAGTCTACGGCTCGGCGACAATCTATGTCGGCGCCATGAGCGCCCAAGTCTACGGCTCTGCAACGCGTCTACGGCTGCGCCCCGAGCACCCAAGTCCACAGCTCGGCAACAAGTCTACGTCGCCGCCACAAGCGCCAATGTCTACGGCTCTGCGACATGCCTACGTCTGCGTCCCGAGCGCCCAAGTCTATGGCTCGGCGAAAAGTCTACGCCGGCGCCACGAACGCCCAAGTCTACTTCTCTGCGACACGCCTACAGCTGCACCCCGAGCGCCCAAGTCTACGGCTCGGCGACAAGTTTATGTCGGTGCCACGAGCGCCCAAGTCTACGGCTCTGCGACACGCCTACACCTGCGGCCCGAGCACCCATGTCTATGGCTTGGCGACACGCCTACGCCGGCACCACGAGCGCCCAAGTTTATGCCTCGGCTACACGCCTACGCCTTCGCCACGAGCGTCCAAGTGTGCGGCTCGGCTATACGCCTACGCCTACATAGCACTTAAAGGCTCAAATCCATTTAAGCGAAGGGCGATCCCCTTAACAAGCTTTATTGACAATACATCACGAACAGTGATAATACGTTGTTGACATCGAGCCTATTTTGGCCTCGGTACACCGAATAATGGCATATGACCGGAAACAACACCCATTAAAAGTGTCTCATGGCATACCTCATGTTGGGTCACTAGCCAACTTTGCATGTCCAAGGTTGGGTACTGATGAGGTTTGGATATTGTTTTGGAGGTATGCCACTCTTGGGTTGCCAGTTGTATACCGTAACATGGATACAAAATACCTCTCGGTCAAACTTTATCCAAACGGTATGCGTTAAGTGGGTCGCCAGCTGATACCTCCTCCGGTTGAGACAGGTACCACTCGGCTAAAAACGCACCCTATGCTGGGCCAAATAATGAATTCTACAAGATAGGATCGGGCGTTTGACGCCGCATACTCCTTAATATGCTAAATGCGTGTACAACATGATGGGTACCGCAATTGCACGGCTTAAGGTACGCCCCATGATTGGCTAATTACTGTTTTCACAAAATGAAAACGGGTACCGAGCAGTCAAATCAATGGAACACACCATTAAGAATAGAGTGGCGTGCCTTATAAAGAGACCGACTGCCCAAGTATTGGTATTGCCGAGCAGGGAGTTGCTCTTGATTTTTAACGTTAAGATCTAATATTTCTTTACATTTTTCGTGCAAATAACAGGAATAAATTACCAATGAACCAATCGGCAGGATATCTGACTCGATCGCAAAGCACTCGAGCGCCTCGAGCACCCAAGGCTATGGTTTGACGACAAGTTGGCACCACAAGTGACCAAGTTTACGGCTCAACGACCGACTATGCCGACGCCACAAGAGCCGAAGTATCCCGATCCGCGACACGCCTATGCCGGCGCCCGAGGACCAAGTCTGTGACTCGGTGACATGCCTATGCCGGTGCCACGAGCACCCAAGTGTGCGGCTCGGTGACACGCCTACGCCGGCTGCTGGGAAACGAGTAGGCTACACGAGCGCAAAATCAAAATTTTCTACCACGATCCACCCAAGAGCACATGTAAGTAGAGGATCACAGATCGTTACCCTTGACGTGCAGATGCAGCGGAAGCAGAATCTCGTGCGTAGACTAAGTGGACGTACACGTCCCGATCACCACCGAGTGCTCTCTTGTGCTCGTCGGTGTTCGCCGAGTGCTTCGCCGGGACTCGTCGAGGCTTGTCGGTGCTTCGCCGAGTGCTCGCCGAACAGCGCCTCCGTATACGACAGCGCTTCTAGCGGTATCCACACGTACCGAGTAGGAACACCACACGGGGTGGGCTAGCACCTCGCCGTGCGGTTTGGGTTTCTGGGGTGCAGGAGGGGCGCGCGACGGCTATGCGTGGTGAAGGCTTAACTCGTCGTCAAACGCCGCCCCCTATGTCTCCCCTTGTATAGTCACGCTAGTGGGTTTCGGCCCGCTGTGGTTCTATCTCCTACATATATCATATCCATGTATAAACCCGTTAAACAGTTTCAACCCATTAAGTGTGTGACCCGTTAGGTTCAGTGCAAGTCGGCCGTCGATCTGGAAACCCGTTTCCGATTCACCGATCAACAGCGGCACATAGCAGTACGTATTGACCCCTGAATGCACAGATCCCTTTGCCACACGATACCAGTCAAGCTAAAGGCAAGATGCATGCCACCCTTATTAATAGCTCAACCACTTCACTCGAAAGTGTAATGGATACATATCATAACTAACTCCTTAGTCATATTAGCACGACCGTGCGCTTTCCCTATCCATCCACACAAGGGGCTCAGAGGTATAATAAATACTAATAATATTGATGAAACATGTGAAAACCACAGATACAATGTGACAAAGGTACTGATAAAAACATGGATGAAAAAACAAGACATCTTTCCATAGCTTTGAAAAATAGAGCATTTAAAACAAAGCGACATTTTGTCCCTATTACTATTCAAAAGCTGAAAGAGGATAAAATTCTTTGCTAAACATTTGAACTTCTCGGTGCTAGTCTCGAAAACCTTAAAACACTTTTTACTTCTTGGATTAGTTCTTTTGAAAATCTTGAACCTGCTTTTTAAAAACGAAAATGCTTCTATGCGGACGTCCGACCTGCGTCGAACGCCCGCACAGCCCGATAGCCCAACGCAGTGTGGCTTCTTCTTCCCTCTCTTTCTCATTCTTTCCATCACTCACTCACAGCTATTCTCAGCCACACATACAATTTTGTTTCCTCTCTCTCTCTCTCTCTCTCTCTCTCTCTCTCTCTCTGCGCGCTGAAGCTAGCTCGCCGGCTGCCCCTCGCCGCCTCCTCCTCCTCTTGCTCCTCATGTTCCTCTCTCTCTCTCTCTATCTATCCCTCCCTCTATCTCTCTCTCACTCTCTCTCTCTTTGTAGAAATGGAGGAGCTCATGTTGGAGCTCCTCTCTCTCTCTCGCTGTGGAGGATTTGAGGATGGAGCTCCTCCTTATCCTCCTCATCTCTCTCTCTCTCTCTCTCTCTCTCTCCCTCCCTCCCTCCCTCCCTCTCCAATCTCTATACCTCTTCTCTTCTCTCTCTTAGATATATCATGGAAGTGATGGTTCATGGAGAAAAGTGTACAAATGGTGGCTCATGATGAAGATGTACAGTAGCCGGGGAGATTGATGTGGTTCCCTTTTTGTTCCTGATAAGATTTTTTTGCATTTTGTTGGTGTTTGTTTTTGAAATTGTTTCAATAGGCGTGGGTAGTTGTTGCAACGTCCTTTTGTTCGGTGTTCTAGTAAGGTTTGGGGACTGTTTCAACAGAAAAGGACAGTTGTTGCGGCGTTGTTCTAGTAAGATTTTGACATTGTTGCACTAGGCTACAAGAATTGTTCCATGACGCAAGGATGATTGTTTCATTAGGCATTTCTCGTTGTTTCAGTTGGCATTTGTTTCTTCAGACATTTCTCATTGTTTCAGTAGGCAATTTTTATTATTTTACTAGGTCGAGTTCATTGTTTAGTGCCAAGTTCATTGTTTCGATAGTCATTTTTTATTGTTTCAATAGTCATTTTTCATTGTTTCAGTAGGCATTTCTCATTGTTTCAATAGATCAAGTTCATTGTTTCAGTGTGCCAAGTTCATTGTTTCGATAGTCATTTTACATTGTTTCGATAGTTATATTCTCATTGTTTCGATAGTCATTTTCTCATTGTTCCATCACGCAATGATGATTGTTTCATTAGGCATTTCTCATTGTTTCAGTTGGCATTTGTTTCATTAGACATTTCTCATTGTTTTAGTAGGCAATTTTCATTGTTTCACTAGGTCGAGTTCATTGTTCAGTGCCAAGTTCATTGTTTCGATAGTCATTTTCCACATCCTGCCGAACAGCCTCCCAGCTGGCGCGATGCGTAATGGCCAAGGATTCATGTTTGAGTCCGACTCGAACAGAGTTCTGCACGACTACGTGAAGAACCGGACGTTGGTTTCCCGGATTGGACTAGGAGTCGTGATCCCCAAGACTAGGAGTATACCTTATCTACCGTAGGATGTATTTGGCATGGTACGAGTTTGTTACGTGTTCGTAGTTAGCCCGGCCCGATATTCCTCGGTAGGTCGGTTTGTTTACACTATATAAACAGGGCCCCTACGGCGTTTAGAGGACCCTGGCCAAGAGATTTCGCATTGACACATACTATTCGCCGAGACCTGCTCGTCTCGTCGAGTTCCACCTTGTAATCCTCTTTGATATAAAGAAAGGCTGGACGTAGGGCTATTATCTCTCCCGAGAGGCCTGAACCAGGATAAAAACCCCTGTCTCCTGTTCGTTGTTGTTCGTCTTGTTCGGCGTGTCTCCTATCTCCCTCTTAAAAGAACCTTGGTTGACTTGGGTCGATATCCCAACCGTCGACAGTCTTTATATAGCGGAGGTGGGCAAGGTGGC
Source organism: Raddia distichophylla (assembly GCA_005191435.1). Lineage (NCBI taxonomy): Eukaryota > Viridiplantae > Streptophyta > Magnoliopsida > Poales > Poaceae > Raddia > Raddia distichophylla. Next base: position 766,644 of record SPJY01029779.1, on the reverse strand, counting down.
AGCCAATGTTTTGGATGATATCGCTCCTAGGGATGGCAATGTTATTAATGTGGAAAAACCTTCACCCATCGAGCATGCGGGTATGGGTACGTTCTACTGCCACCCATACCTATTTACCCATGTAGCAAATGACAAGTCACAGGCTCACCACCTCTGGGCCAATCGGCAGCTGTTGGTGTTTCTTATGCTTAAAATCATATTGTCGTAATTCCATAAGCGCACGGAACACCTTGTAGCATTTCCACCCATGAGTATTCCAGGGTATCGTATTTCCTTAGGGAAGTAGGATAAAATATCTCGGTAAATAAGAATAGTCCTTTTACTAATAGATAAAGTCACCGACAATAATTAGCAGGGGTAAGATAGATATTCAGGAAAATTATGAAACACACCAGAGACTCGATAAATTATAGCAAACTAAATTGGGAGGACAACGAGTCGAGTACAAGTTCCTAGTTTTAATCCTATCAATTTACCTAGCTTGAGCTAGCAGATATAAAGGTGTTGAAATGTTTAGGTTCACTTCGGAGCTCGCCAGATCTACTACTACCCGCTATCAATGAAGAACTCTGGATAGTTATGGTCATCTCCGATTAGGCTGTATTGATCTGACCCGGACATGAAGGAATACAAGTGGATTGACAGGGTTGTCACCACCTGACTACCAACAACACAGTATGATGGGACAGGTGTAAATAAATTAGTACTAACCTCAGACACCACGTGTGGAATACATGAACCCCCGGTATCCCCGTGGCAGGCTGCGAGGACTACCCAACAGGGGTGCCCAAGCCGGCTACACGCGCACAGGGGATACCCGGCCTGTCAGCCAACCTTGTACGGCAAGTAAAGATAAAGATAGAATTCTATCTCAGATAGGGAAGATATGATTGTAATCCCGGATAATTACGTGTCCGGCAAGAAAGTATAGAGATAGGAATCCTACCTCGTAACCGAACAAGACTCTATCTTGTAACCCTGTCCCCCACTATATAAGGCAAGCAGGGGACCTTGGTTCGGTAGACATAGACAGATCCATCCAGAGAGACATCTACATCCACACACATCCCATGGTATTGATCATCAGATCACCATGATCCCAAGAACACAGAACTAGGGTATTACCTCCACCGCGAGGGGCTGAACCTGTATAATCTCATGTCCCGTGTTACCATCGAGTTTGAGATCCAGCGCATAACCCCATATAATTCATTGCCGACTACACCTCCCAGTTAAACAAACGTCGACAGTTGGCGCGCTAGGTAGGGACAGCTTCAAGATCAATCTCATCAACATCTATGGCAACAATCAACAACGACATCGTCGTCACCTTTGCTCCCGGCCAAGCTTTCCACTTCGGGAGCCTCAACTTCGTCACCGTCAAACGCAAGATCGTGTCCTTGGACTCGTATCAGATCCGATCTAAGGGCAACCTCAGCAACGACCAGCCTGGACTCCTCTTCGGGTTAGAGAACGCCACCGCCTCATACCAACGCGTCATGCGCCGGAGGCCTAATCTCGCTCTTTTGGACATGGACTAGATCCGAACCGGGAGAGACTTCACCAACACATTAAGATTCATTATTTCGGACTCAAACAAGGCTCGATCTAGGAGGGACTTCAACAACGCTTTACTCGGACTCCCGTTCGTGTTGGGAAACGTCGCCGCCTACCAACGAGTAGTGCGCCCGGGGACTCAATTACCGACTCGGATACGATGAGGACCCGATGGAGAGGTTCTTAATCCCCTGGTCTCGTAAGGAAGGAAGAATGAGAATCATTTCAGTCCATAGGTTCTAGCTCTGTAATTGTAGTAATAAGCCTGTCAGGAAGGTTCTATTAAGCAAACCTGTAAGTTAGTGATTCAAAGGATAACCATGTATTGAATTTTCAATGATCGTTGACTAAGAATTCGGTCCCGAAGGGCGATTTGAGACAAGTGCAGATAGAGATGCTCGCATGGTTTTCGCTATAAATAAATAAAAGTCAACTTCGAGTATATCGTGAGTTTTTTGCTTGCTTGGGGGAAGGCTGGCTGCAGCTTTCTTTGTTCACTTTCCCATCTGCTTAACAATTCCCGTTGGCCTTTCCTGCAAGGGTGTATCTGGAAGACGGTAGGATCCCCAATCCCATTCAATTTCCTTTGGTAAAACCAAGGTCAAGCATCGGTCAGTCATCCAACAGTGTGATGTAGGCAAACCAAGAACGAATCTCGGATGGTGACCGTCATCAGCCACAAATCAATCAGACTCGACAATCATGGCATCCATTGTGCGACGCCGGCTTCATCAACTGCGAGGCGAACCTGAGAAGAAGATATAATCTGTTCTCGTTCAGAATATGGACGGAACTTGTGTTGCAATTTTCCGTTGACTCAGAAAGAGTTTCGGGGTGATATAAGATGTGTTGGAAAGCTTATCTCGTTATCTTTCTAATGAATCCAAGAACACCTATATCCGAGTTACGGATGCGACCATGGCGTCTGTTTGAAGACAGACTGTGCATGAAGGTCACGAATTTTGGTGAGCTCGTAAAGCTCATCGGTACTGGCCACAGCGTGAGGATCTGTTGTGCCGCACCCCGTGGGATGTTGAAGACTAAAGAGGACTTTCATCAACCTTTGTCAAACTACACCAACCGTGTGGAAATCATTTACAACTATTGCCGCAACTTCGCCGATCACAGCCGAGACCTCGAGGAGAATGTGCTGTTCGACGATGACTACGGCGCATGCTGCTCGGAGTTGATCGAGACTTGAAGGAATACTTCCGTACAACTACTTGCAGATCGGATGCCCCTGGATTTCCGTAGCAGAATTTTGATTTGTTTTCCACGTTCTCGCCCTGCGCAACATGCCTACGCTGGTGCCCCGATCGTCCAAGGCTACAGCTCCACGACACGCATACGCCGGCGCCCGAGCATTCAACTCTACGGCTCGGCGACACACCAACGTCTGCGCCTGCGCCCCGAGTGCCTAAGTCTACGGCTCTGCGACATGCCCACGCGCAGCGCCCTAAGCGCCCAAATCTACGCCTCTGCCACGAGCATCCAAGTCGACGCCCGGCGACACGCCTACGCCGGCGCCACGAGCGCCCAAGTCTACGGCTCGGCGACAAGTCTACGCCGACGCCACGAGCGCTCCATTCTACAGCTCTGCGACACGCCTACGGTTGCGCCCTAAGCACCCAAGTCCATGGCTCGGCGACAAGTCTACGTCGGCGTCATGAGTGCCTAAGTCTATGGCTCTGCGACACGCCTATGGCTACGCCCCAAGCGCCCAAGTCTATGGCTCGGCGATAAGTCTACGTCGGCGCCACGAGCGCCCAAGTCTACGGCTCGGCGACAAGTCTATGCTGGCGCCATGAGCGTCCAAATCTACGGCTCTACGACACGGCTACGGCTGCGCCCCGAGCGCCCAAGTCCACAGCTCCGCGACAAGTCTACGTCGGCGCCTCGAGCACCCAAGTATATGGCTCTGCAACATGCCTACGGCTGCACCTCGAGTGCCCAACTCTATAGCTCGGCGTCAAGTCTATGTCGGCGCCACGAGCGCTCAAGTCTACGGCTCGGCGACACGCCTACACCTACGGCCCGAGCACCCATGTCTATGGCTTGGCGACACGCCTACGCCGGCACCACAAGCGCCCAAGTTTATGGCTCCGCTACACGCCTACGCCTTCGCCACGAGCGCCCAAGTGTGCGGCTCGGCTACACGCCTACGCCTACATAGCACTTAGAGGCTCAACTCCATTTAAGCAAAGGGCGATTCCTTAATAGGCTTTCTTGACAATACTTCACGAACAGTGATAATACATTGTTGACATAGAGCCTATTTTGGCCTCGGTACACCCAATAATGGCATATGACCGAAAACACCACCCATTAAAAGTGTCTCATGGCATACCCCATGTTGGGTCACTAGCCAACTTTGCATGTCCATGGTTGGGTGTTGATGAGGCTTGGATATTGTCTTGAAGGTATGCCACTCGTGGGTCGCCAGTTGTATACCGCAACCCGGATACAAAATAATCTCAGTCAAACTTTATCCAAACGGTATGCCCTTAAGTGGGTCGCGGCTGATACCTCCTCCGGTTGAGGTAGGTACCACTCGACTGAAAACGCACCCTATGCTAGGTCAAGTAATGAATTTTGCAAGATAGGATCGGGCATTTGATGCCGCATACTCCTTACTATGCTAAATGCAGTGTACCGCATGACGGTACCGTGATTGCACGGCTTAAGGTACGCCTCATGATTGGCTAATTACTGTTTTCTCAAGACGAAAACGGATACCGAGCAGCCAAATCAATGGAACACACCATTAGGAGTAGAGTGGCGTGCCTTACAAACAGACCAACTGCCAAAGTATTGGTATTGCCGAGCAGGGAGTTGCTCTTGATTTTTAACGTTAAGATCTAATATTTCTTTACAATTTTCTTGCAGATAACAGGAATAAATTACCAATGAAACAGTCGGCGGGATATCTGACTCGATTGCAAAGCACTCGAGCACCCAAGGCTACGGTTCGACGACAAGTCGGCACCACAAGTGACCAAGTTTACGGCTCGGCGACCCGGCTATGTCGGCGCCACGAGAGCCCAAGTATCCGGATCCGCGACACGCCTACGCCGGCGCCTGAGCGACCAAGTCTACAGCTCGGTGACACGCCTATGCCGGTGCCACGAGCACCCAAGTGTGCGGCTCCGCGACACGCCTACGCCGGTTGCTGAGAAACGAGTAGGCTACGCGAGCGCAAAATTAAAATTTTCTACCACGATCCACCCAAGAGCACATGCAATTAGAGGATCACAGATCGTTACCCTTAACGCGCAGAAGTAGCGGAAGCAAAATCTCGCGCATAGAGGAAGTGGACGTACACGTCTCGATCACCACCAAGTGCTCTCCTGTGCTCGCCGGTGTTCGCCGAGTGCTTCGCCGGGACTCGCCGAGGCTCGTCATGCTTCGCCGAGTGCTAACCGAACAGCGCCTCCATATACGGCAGCGCTTCTAGCGGTATCCACACGTACCGAGTAGGAACATCACACGGGGTGGGCTAGCATCTCGTCGTGCAGCTAGGGTTTCTAGGGTGCAGAAGGGGGCGCGACGGCTACGCGTGGTGAAGGCTCAACTCGTCGTCAAACGCCGCCCCTATGCCTCCCCTTATATATTCACGCAGGTGGGGTTCGGCCCGCTAGGATTCTATCTCCTACGTAGATCATATCCACGCATAAACCCGTTAAACAGTTTCAACCCATTAAGAGTGTGACCCGTTAGGTTCAATGTAAGTCGGCTGTGGATCCGAAAACCCGTTTCCGAGTCACCAATCAACATCAGCACCTATCAGTACGTATTGACCCCTTTTGCCACACGATACCAGTCAAGCTCAAGGCGAGATGCACGTCACCCTTGTTAATAGCTCAACCACTTCACTCGACAGTGTAATGCATACATATCATGACTTAACTCCTTAGTCATATTAGCACAGCCGCGTGTTTTCCCTATCCATCCACATGAGTGGCTCAGAGGTATAATAAATACTAATAATATTGATGAAACATGTGAAAACCACAGATACAATGTGACAAAGGTACTGATAAAAACATGGATGAAAAAACAAGACATCTTTCCATAGCTTTGAAAAATAGAGCATTTAAAACAAAGCGACATTTTGTCCCTATTACTGTTCAAAAGCTGAAAGAGGATAAAATTCTTTGCTAAACATTTGAACTTCTCGGTGCTAGTCTCGAAAACCTTAAAACACTTTTTACTCATTTTCCATTGTTTCGATAGTCATTTTTCATTGTTTCAGTAGACATTTCTCATTGTTTCAATAGGTCATTTTTATTGTTTCAGTGTGTCAAGTTCATTGTTTCGATAGTCATTTTATATTGTTTCATTAGGCATTTCTCATTGTTTCGGTAGGTCGAGTTCATTATTTCAGTGTGCCAAGTTCATTGTTTCGATAGTCATTTTACATTGTTTCATTAGGCATTTTTCATTGTTTCCGTAGGTCAAGTTTATTGTTTCAGTATGCCAAGTTCATTGTTTCGATAGTCATTTTTCATTGTTTCATTAAGCATTTCTCATTGTTTCGGTAGACCGAATTCATTATTTTGAGTGCCAAGTTCGTTGTTTCGATAATCGTTTTTCATTGTTTCATTAGTTAAGAGTGATTGTTCCTCTCTTATGGTCTCTCCCTTCCTCTTTCTCTCACTTATGCAGTTTCCCTCTCTCCTTTTGTCTCCCTTCCGAAACAGGATGGATTTCTCTCCTTTTTCGCAAGCGCATGCATGCAAACAGGGTGGCTTTCTCTTATTTTTTGCGAGCGCCCGTGTGTTGGGCTGAGCCGAGGCAGCGTCCGCGCGCAAGCGTGTCGGACGTCCGTCCCCAAGTCCACGCCTTTTAAAAATCAATCCTTGAAAAATGTTCAGGGTTAGCGTCCGAGGATCCAGTTCATTCTTTTCCACGCCCTTTCAGCTTAAAACAGAATGTCTGGAGTGGGAGTGGCCAAGGTGGGCTAAATGTTAAGCTAAAATTTGAATGTCATTAAACATGCTTCTCAAAGTTGATCCACATCTCTTATGTCATTTTAAAGAATTTAAGAGGTGACTTGATGACAAAATAATGCTAGGCTAAAAACCAAAGTGTTTTTCAGTTCAGCTAGGCTAGCTTTCAGCCGATTTGAAAAGCAGAAAAGCTTTTAACGTTTTGGTTAACCTTTTTATCATATAAGATGAATGAACTAGTCGACCACTCCAAAACTTAACTAAACGACAGGGGCAAACGAGTCACGCTATTTTGACGGTCAACCTCGAATGCTGTCACCATCATGCTGGACTGGTTGCTGGAAAGGATCAAAATAAAAATGAACTACAGAGCAACAGAAAAAGAACACAATTTTATAATGGTACTAATTCAGCCAGTGCATCAACGTTGGTAAATTTAGATAACAGTTTAAGCAGAAAAAAAAAATAGTGAAAGACTTGTTCAAAATAAACATGCCATAATGATACTAGCAAGTGCGTCAAATTTTTGATTCTAACGGCAAATTAAATGGCAAGCAGAAAACAACCGGACATGGAGACAACCCAACATCATAGTCAACGATGTTCTATACAACAAAGACTGACCCATTAATCTCATTATGCTCATTATACCAAACATGTAGCCCCCACAATGAGATGGAGGCACAGACCAAACCATAATGAAGACATGAAACGAGTTTTAAAAGGCTTAGGTTAGATCATCCTCATCTTCCTCCTTTTTCTTCAGTTCATTCTTTGCCCTGAGGAGGAGGGTTGTTTTCCATGGATCCTGAAAAAAGGTCATGCATGACATATAATAGAAATAAAAAAAATACGTATTCCCCATATACAATGGCCTATTTTTAAGTAAGGTAACAATGTAAAAAACAAGCAAGTCTCATGGCAAACTAGTTTTGCAGAACCAACTTGTACTTCATCGAATAACGTTCTAATCATCTATATAACTGCATATCCTACCATAAAATACGTTCATAGTTGAGTCAAATGAATGTCATATAGGTTGATTATTTTTATACAGTTACAAAGTATGAAATTATACAAGTCACGCACCGAAGGGTAAAAAAAAACACAATAGATTCCAACTGAACATACCAGGCGTGTCATACTGTCAAATTCCTTAATGGCATCAGTAAATTTGGCAACATCTCCTTCATCCATAGATGCAGCAAGATCCTAAAATAAAATTTCCAGCTCAGTATAAACCCCTTCAAAGAAAGAATTGAACGTGTGGCTGTACAATTGGCTACTTTAGGACTGACATTCAAGATTATATTTTTTGATGATCAAGAATGGAAATAATGTGGTAATAAAGCCAGAAATGTAATATGAACACAAGGAGTGACAAACATTGCAAAGCAATGAAAAATAAGCATTGTGTCGTACAGCTAAAAGTTTGTATTCACGCGTCCCTGAGAAGGTTGGATCAATTTCCTGAAACATAGGAAAAGATTAGAACGATGGGAATGGCACATAAAAGCTGGGCAAGATTTGACAAAATAATATACACCTGGTATCGCTCCAATGAATTTGTGATAGCAACAGGATCCCCTCTACATAGTTGGCAAATGCCTGCATTAAGGAGAATGCCTCTGACACTATACTTCAGAAGATTATTGTTGATTGATTGACGAGCAATTGCTTCAAAAATCTCAGTTGCCTTCGGGTACCTAGAACATAGAAATTTACATGAGAAACAGCACTAAATGTTGTAATCCTGCATAACCCATTATAAGTAACACACAAATCATCACAAAAATCAATGATGAAAACAAGATTAACTAGCGATCAACTTCCTAGAGTAAGACACATGATACTAACATGAAAAATATAAATATTTTCTTGAGAACTTATTTCAATAACATAAAAAGAAACAAAAAAATAGAATCTATGGCAAATAAGTTGGCTGAACTAACAGGACATGCTTAACGAGCAGTGCAATTCTCAGCTTAAAGAGTAGGGAAACACTCAAAATATACTCTCTTTAACTGAATCCAATTACCTTATGACACGAATATTAGCAGTGTTACTCTAGGTGGTTCCTAGACACTCAGCTAGCAGTGAGCTGGGCGGTCAGCCTGCCGACGTGGACAAACGATCAAAATCAGACTGGCCCATCGACCAAGTTGGGGCAACCTGAGCAGCTGACTAAGAAGGGGGAGAGAGAGGAAGAAGAAGAAAGATGTCAGAGGTGAAAGATACAGCTGCAACGGCAGCAGCAAGCACAAAAGGCCAGCAGGAGAAGCGGAAGCTTCAGTTGCAAGCTCATGAGGTGAGTGTAGCATAAGCGGTGGTGGCTATAGCAGATGGTCAGACTTAGTGGAAAATATGATGCTACATGTTGCATTCTTGCCATAGTTCTATGGGCTTGCTAGACTAACCTTAATGGCCCAATGATGCGGGGATATTAATTTGGCTTTTACCTCTCCTCAGTTTCTCAGCCATCAGCCATGGAGCTCAGCACCTCAGCCATGGTGGCCAGCACCAGGATTGACATTGGCATGTCGCTTCCATGGCTGACCTCATTGTCCCCACCCTACCTTAGCATTCCCTTTCTCTCCATCCCTACCCTTTTCCAGTTCTCCTATCCTTATTCCGTTTCCATTTTCCCTTCTGACTCCTGATTATGGATTTCGCCACCTAGGCACTGCCTAGGCAAGATAGGCAGCCACCCACCACCCACCTTGTGCCTAACACCCATGGAAACCATGCATAGAAGTGTCCATGCCATTGCTCTAAAAGTGGACTACCCAAGAGAAATTAGGTGTTTGCTCATGGCAGAGTAACCAAGAATTGCAAAGTCCTTTCCTTATGAAAAATGTACCTACTACCTACAAATGCCATTATTGCCTGCTGTTGAATTTTTTCTACCAGGAATTTTCAACTCTTCCATAAATAGAATTTTACCAGTGTTTTCCTAAATAAATTCTACTTGTATTCAAGGCATATAATAAACAATATTAAATGAGCAGACAAACAAGAAAATGTCAACACATATCTCATAACAACATAGCATACTAATTATAGAAAACAAATCTTCAAGTCAAAACCCAGTTTGTCAATTGTTATTTGTCAAAAGAACGACAGGAGAAAAGCAGACAGGCTACATTATATAACACAAAGTACACAGTACAGCAATGATATAATGTCTCCTAATTGACACTTAAGATGCCCAGAAGATCATATCAAACAGAATAGTAGAATACTATCAGGTAATAATATGATCCAAATGAAGGTAGTATTACTGTTCCAACTGAGCAGCAATTTCTGCAACTTTCTGTTTAATGGTATTTGATTGAGATGACTGCCCCTCACTGTCAAAAAGATCAGCCGCCCTTTCTAGGTAATCTGTAGCCTTCTCTAAATCTTGTTCTTGCTGATATATCTCACCTATTTCCTGAAAATACATACAATTCATACCATGACCATTCATGACAACTTCCAAGTAAAAAGCAATTGTGCATCCTTCTTGAAAAAAACTATTAAGAAAGAATGATGACATATCCAAGCAAAAAAGCTTATGCGTGACAAAATGAGGAAAACATATCTGTTAATCTAAATCCATTCATTTACTGCAGATTGACAACAAATAGTAACTGGCAACACTTTCTTTGCACAACCAAAATCACAAACTAAGGTCTCATTTTCTTCTCCTTATCTAACTTATCTTTGACTTAGACAAGTCAGAAAAGGCGAAGAGAATGAAACAAAAATGATCATTCACCTTGCTGTACCGTGCCGCCATGTTCAATCTACCAATTTCCAAGAAAAGATTAACTGCCTGGTTTAGTGCTTGTGCAGCTTCTGCATAAATTGGAAACAATTACAAAAAAAAAATCTATGTAAGCATTTAAAAAACAAGTGAATCACATGAGGAAGCAAATCATACATAGTGATGACAATGCAGCAGAAATGAAATCCCATGTTACATCTCCCAATCTTTAAACATTCAAAAGATTTAAATATTATATATGCAATAAATATTTAAGAATATTCAATGCTCCAAAGCTCTCCCATACTACAACCTTTCAAACAATACATGTTCTGTGAATTTTGAAGTTAATCTAATCAGCTTACATTAAAAATTCTCGCAGTGGTTTTCAGGTTAATGTTACATGGTGAACAGCTGTACAAGTAAATTTTCCAAGAGGTTGACAGAAAGGAGTCCCTATTAAATCAAAAGAGTGGAGGAAAAGTAAATCACATGTTTTTGCAGCATGAGACAATAAAATAAAACCATTGCATCATACTGTTTTGCATGAATAATGATGACAAGGAAAAAAACAGAGCAAATTAACGGTGGTGTAGATGACATACCCTGAGGTGAAAACTTTTTGTAGCAATTTGCAGCTTCAATGTAAGCCGAGGCAGCTTCATGCTTGCTATCACCCTGCCCGACAAATTAACAAAGAAAACGTGTCTCATTTCATTTGCATCAAAATGACAAACAGATATCCTATAAGATGCAAACCAACCTTCAAGTGACAGTTCGCAATCTTAACGTACACTGATGCAGCCCTGCTCCCTGAGGGAAAAATTGATTATGATCGTTTAGGAGAATGGGACTGTATGATTCTTCATAAGGAAAGTAGTACTTAAACCACTTAATTAAAATTTCGTGACAAACATGTCTAACTTGCATAAATATCAGAAATGACACACTGACGAAACTAATTTAAAATAAAAATTGACATGCCGAAGAAGCTGACTAATGCAAAGCAAATGCTAGTCAGGACTTCCAATGTGCTACAATGACACGGCGTATCCTTGAAGTAGGACCGGATTCCTCCCAACAGATCAATAAGACAATTAGAATTACAGGACAGGCTAAGACTTAGAGTAGATCCTCCACCGTTACATCGTTTCTACCAGCCAATCATTGGGATTAATACACAGAACACACAAGAAAATAATGAACAATCTGATTTGAATTAGTAAAAGAGGGGAACAATGAAGCCACTATAAGTTTAAAGTTTGGGATCATCTCCACAGAATTAACGTCAAGATTCCAACCACAAGCCTTGCACATCTCAACCTAAGATTACGCATCACGTATATAGATCCAGAGCGCAAGATGGCAATTCAACCCCCAGGTGGATCGCGCCAAACCGGCGCGCGCGCGCGATAACAAAGCTGCTGCCGATGGACTCGCAGATCTCACAAAAAAACAACCTATAACTTTTCCCCAGAGACAAGGGACAAGATCGCCGGAAATCGGGAGAAGCCATAAGAAAGATTTGGGGGGAAGTAACCGCTGATCAGAGGCACGCGTAGGGTGGGAATCCGGGGCTCACAGTTCTTGGCGAGCTTGAAGGAATTTGCGGCCTTGTCGAAGAGGTCGGCGGCGTCCTCGTACTTGGAGCCGAAGATTCCCCAGCCGGAGAGCTTCTTCTCCGCCTTCTTCTCCATGTCGTCCCCGCGGGCCTCGTGGTCCCCCATCCCCGCCGGTTGCTTCCTCGATCGCTCGCCTGCGCCTCCCCCCCGAGCAGCGCCGGCGGCGAGATTTGCGACGAGTAGGAGAGGGAGGAAGGAGGAGGAGGGAGAGAGGATGGAGAAACAGCACCACGCGGAAGCGGAATGGGCGAGGAGAAACGAGACGGAGGAGAAGGGATGTCTGCGTTTCCACTTCCACGTCTTGCGGTCCGTGTGGTGTTTCTGTTGGACTTGGGTTTGGGTTTGGGTCCGGTCGGACGCGTGCGCGTGGGCGAAGCAAACCCCCCGGGAGGGCCCACCGTGCAGTTTTTCCTTTTTATTTGTGTAAAAAGGGAAATCTCATGTTTCTTAAAAGAGGCCGCCGCCCCTATCTCCAGCCGCGCCTCTGCCTCCGGCACCTCCAAGACCCTCACCCTTGCGCCGCTCTTCTCCTACCCGGCCTATTCGGGTCCGATCCGTTGCGTCGCCGCTGTGTCCCACGCCAGACTCATCGGACTCCCTCCCCATCTCCAGCCGGCGTGGTTCTCCTCTACTGCTTCTTCCCCTGAGAAAACTGTTCATATGTCTGTGATTGATTTGATTTCTGCTAGATATCAAGAGGCCTAAATTTCACCATTGGCCGTGTGTCGATGACTTGTGAGGACAGTGCCACTTATCTATTTTAATGTTCTTGTAGCACAGTGCCACATTGATTAGCAATTTAGCATTATGCGCTGTTTTTTCAAAGATTTTCCTTAATGGCAGGATAGCTGAACTATGATAGTAATAGGGTATGTGACTGTGATCTTTGATGGTTGTTGATATCTCTCAGGGCTTTTTTCCCAGCATATAAGAACTGTAAACACACCCATCACTAATCAGGGCTGCTGATTTTGAAGTACACACATGCCTAGCTAATATACTAATGTGTGGTGCATTACCTATGTTTTTTTCCCTGTGTGTTTATTATCTTTCTTCTTGTTACCAGGGAATACTGTAGCTGTGCAGGCAGACATGCCTTTTAGTGGTCTTACAACATTTGGAACTGCATTTTTATCCAAATTTGAATGCTCTCCAGATGCCACATCCAGTAAGATTAAATTTTGATGCATGTTAAGACATGTGGTTATATAACAGATACATGACTTGTACCTTGAAGCTATTGGAACATATCACCTTTGTTGACACACCCGGTGTTCTTTCTGGTGAAAAACAATGGACACAACGTAGCTATGATTTCACTGGTGTCGCATATTCACATCATGGTGTGCTGCCAAGTGCGATCTTATTAATTCTTCTTCTATTTGATCCTCATAAGCTTGATATCAGTGATGAATTCAAACGTGTCATTGGATCATTACGTGGACAAGATGACAAAATTCGTGGTCTTAAACAAGGCAGACCAAGTTGACACTCAACAGGTAATTTTTTCAGTCCTCTTTCTGTATTTTGCATGTTGCTTTATTTTGCTGAATAATAGTTTTTTCCCACATTGACCTGCAGCTTATGAGAGTGTATGGTGCATTAATGTGATCACTTGGGAAAGTGTTGAATACCCCTGAGGTCTCACGTGTTTATATTGGGTAGCTTTTGATGCCCTTACCTTATTTGTTTCAATTGTTTCTTTGATATTCTTACACAGACTATAGATAAGTGCCTCCATCCCCATCCTGTTCCTCTCCTCCACACGGATCCACCCGGCGCAGCCTGAGCCGTCGACTCCTCGGTCCGTGGGCAAGAGGTGGGTGGCGGCGGCGCGCGGTGAGCATGGTGGCGCCTCAAGAGGGAGCCCTGAAGCCCTTCCACGAGAGAGCTTCCGATGCCATGTGGGACCAGAATCCAATCAGGGAGCGCCCCATACTTAGCAACATCGAGCCAAAATAGATTAAGGGCCGGTCCAAAATAAAGTAAAGATTCAAAGCTGTTTGTTTAGTACACCTAGTGTCCGGCGCACAGGCGGGCGACCAGGCCCCAGGCGCCGGGCGACCAGGACATGTGGCGACCGGCGCACAGGCCGGAGACCAGGCGCCGGGCGACTAGGACGCGTGGCGCCCGGCGAGCAGACGGATGGGAGTACGCGCGGTGGTAGCAGGGGGTGAGCGGGCCCCACTGTCAGGGATATAAGACGAAGGTGCAAGGAAGCTTCCTTGCTAAGGATTTCTCTTGGATACACCAAATCCGGACCATTTAATGCGATCGCACTGATCTGACGGAGTATGTGGGGATCTGTCGGCATGATTGCCCCCGCTCAGCTAGTAATGTCAGCTACACTATGGCCGTCTCCGTAGCCTTCTCGTTCGCGCCTATTGCGGTTTGACAGAAAGGTTCTTGAGGTAGGCGGACCACTCTATCCTATCCATCATGTCTCGTTGTCAGGGCAGAGGCAAGAGAGAGGGCGGCGAAGAGTAGCACCAGATGAATGATGGCTACAGTGGCAGGATCATTTAATGCACCTTGTGTTGTACGTTGTAACCCACGCCAGCCAGGTATATAAGGGCTGGGGGTGCGTCTGTACAGGGGGTCGGGTTTTTTCTGTCGGAGAGGATGATCCTGAGATCGCACCCCCGAAGATTAGCCGGTTCACACATTGCAAGAAACTTGAGCAGGACTAGGGCTATTACCCGATCAGGGGGCCTGAACCTGGGTAAACCTGAGTGTTCGCTCTCGTGTTCTTGCGCCAAAGAGAGAGGAGAGGAGTAATCTAGTTGCGCACACCCCACTGTCGAACAACCGGATTAGGTTCCGAAAAAACCTGTCAGCTGAAATACACCGACAAATGGTGAAATATCTTAGGTTTTTGCTAATATGCTTTCCCAAATGGAAAAGGTACCCTATTTAGTCCCCTCAACTTTGGCCTAAGCCCCTATTTGTGCCCTGAACTCCAAATCCAGACTAAAGTGGTCCTCCAATTGTGAAAATTGGATATAACTGGTCCCTTGACCGATAACATGTCGTCTGAGGAAATGTTTGCTGACGGGGCTTCCATGCGGCAAATTTTTCTTATGTGGACAGCAAATTGGCTGCCATGTCAACGCCGAGCACAATCTATCTTCCCCTCTCTCCTCTCTCTGCTCTCTCCCTCATCTCTATGTGTTCTCTTTCTCTCTTTATCACCATCACCAGTCACTGTTCTCATGCCAGATGGGGAAGGAGGAGGAGGAGGATAAAGCATCTGGCATGTGAGGACTGAGGAGCCACTGACGACAGTGTTTGGCGTAGGTGGCAGGACGGTATTTGGCCTGGTAGGAGTTGTCAGTACCCCCTTAGTTTTCACTCTTATAGATATAACTTGATCGCGACATGCACTGATTGAATACTAACATACAGGCCAACCCGAGGTGAGCCGAGTACGTTAACACTCAATCCGACTGCACAGCACAAGCAATCTCTATTAAAACGAGTGCGAACTCGGGTACCGGATATGTGCTCGGTGATGGCTCCCAAGATCAGCTGCCATCACACACATATCCATAATTGGATTGATAGCACAACACATAGGCAAATAGTCATAACTTTATATTACAAAAGGGTATCCATATAAATAAGTTTAACATAGTTCAGAGTTGTTTGCAGTAGAATAAATAATTGGTTTACAAAAACAGTGGAAGATCGTTATCTAGAAGAACAAAAGGCCAGCGTGGTATGCCTCCCAACTCAAGGGCAACCGACTGGAAGCTAGAACTCGGCACCGTGCTCGCTAGCGTCGTCATTCTCCAATTGATAATAGTACTCAAGCATGGGTCACTATCACCTGCAACAATTATCAGCACATCGGTTGAGTACAGATGGTACTCAGCACTATAAGGTACTTATAGCCTTGTTCATGCATAATAAATATCAAAAGGAAGGCTAACAAAACAGTTTCAGCATAAAGAGCATTTTAAAGACATAAACATAAATAGATGGCATTTGAATAAACATGTAAGGATTTGTAGACCAGCAGTAACATCATTAAGTGTAACATAGTCAAATTCATCAAGATCCATCCACGGGGCTCTATCTGCCCAAGATCTCTATCCGACCATAACATCAACGGGACTCTATCTTTCCCCGGTCTCTATCCGACCGATCACCATGAGCAACCCAGTGCTCGGAAACATAGCCCAGCCAAAACCATAACCATCCCAGAACCCAAGTGCTAACCAAGGTGTCTCGATTTAACAAGCTTTCATCCCTAACCCAGGGACGTAGTTGTTCGAACAGTTTATAACTCTGCAGAGGTGTACGACTTTACCCACACGACACAGAAAGCCATGCCGAAGCCTCCTAGATGTACATGCCAGATCATTGGATCGCCTAGTAACTGTAGCCCAATGTTCCACGTGCCGTGTTGTGGTTCAATGGAGTTAACCGTTGCTGTGGATGTTACTCAGGGCCTTCTATCCAGCCGTCCCTGAACCCCCACGGAAGCTACCCATGGCTAAGAAGCGGCCCCTGGGCAGTCCCCACCCACAAAACACAAGCGAATAAGCAACGGTAGCCCCAATGATCACCAATGGTACAAGAACGCACATAAAGTTGGCTGTCACCCATGATACAAGTGTGGTCGTACGTATAGTAGCTCGAAATGATGGCACCATGTTCGGTCCTTAATCGCCTGAACGGGGCTACATGACCGGGATCCTTCCTCCCGTCATTTTCTATCACCCATTCCGGCACAACTCCAAATCCACATATCCAACCGAATAATGAGATATCATAATCAAGTATTGCTCCAACTGTGTGGACTCTAAGTAAGGCTAAGCATTCGTGACACAACCATAGATAAATAGTTAACCACTTAGATAAATAGGGATCTTGCAGGGAGGAAGATGGCCGGAGGGAGCTGGTTGGAGGGAGGAAGAGGGAAGAGGAAGAAGAAGAGGATAAATAGAGGATGACATGTGGGACTCACTTGTTAGGCATATTTTGGGCATATTTCAGATCGTTTTAGGAGCTCATATATCTCAAAAGCCTTCACAGATGGCATACATGAAATGGACTACAAAGAATAATAACATCAATAATATTTTCAATATTTTTATGACATTTCTAAGATATAGCCATTTAGTATTGGCACATGTATAAAATTTTCAACTTTTTTATGGCATTTCCAAGATATAGCCATTTTTAAAAAGCACATACGTAAAAAATATTCCATATATGGGTTAGGAGATCTTTTGCATTAAATATCTCACGTAGCTAGAGTGCATTGTTTGTGATTTAGTAATTTTTGAAATTTTCAAAATGTTGTATGATTTGCTACTTTAGAATGAATATAATATTTGCTTAGACTCTATTCTTTTCAGCTTAACGGATTATCTACGTTTTAAAAAGGCATATGTTTTGAGTTTTTTGAGTTTGCTTTTTCGCTGTATTTAAAAAAGGTGGGTCCTAACACTCTCAAAAGCAAGTCAAACGAAATGATACGAATCTCGAAACTATCTCAAGAAGCTCTTGAAATTCATTTATTTCAGTCATTTAGCTGTTCAGCAGGTCAGATCGGCTCAAAAGAACAGGACATTAATTATCTCATAGTTTGACTGTGCTTTAATGACATACAGTTATTGGATTTCTCATGAAGGATAGCCCTTACCACAAAAGGTAAAGTATACATAGTCAATATTATGATCTACTACCTCCGGTCACAAAAAGAAGTCGTCGTTAACTTTTGAGCACGCCTTTAATCATTCGTCTTATTCAAAAATTTAGTTCAAATATGTAAAAATATAAGTAATACTTAAAATATATTTAATAATAAACCAAATCATAACAAAATAAATAATATTTATATAACTTTTTTGAATAAGACGAATGGTCAAAGGCGTGTCCAAAAGTAAACGGCGATTTCTTTTTTAACTGGAGGCAGTAGTAATTAATGTTTTAATTGCCTCAAGATACGGAAGATTTTCTGGCTAGAACCAACATTGAGACGCTGAGAACAAATTCAAGCTGATTTGCTCCATGCCTTTCAAGGGTTCTCTTTTGCGTGGTCACATTGTGTGCATTGTTGAACTACATATAATTACACCTTTACGTAGTTCCAACACAGGGGTTCATGCAAAAAAACAGGCACACTTTTTTGGGTTTTATCCGAAGATACGTAAAGGATATTTTTTATGTCAGTAGACAAACCTAAAGGTAAATTCTATTGCGATCAGAAATGTGTTTTCAAGAAAGGAAAAGAATGGTGAAATTATCACGTAGTGTACTGTACCTCACCTTTTGCACATGAGGACATTTTCTATTTGTCTAGAATAGAAAAACCATGAAAAAATGCTATTAACTAGTGTCTACTGGGATCACACTCCCTTAGAACAAAGAGCATGTATAACAGTACACATCAGCTATCTCTAATCCATCTCTACGTCAGCTGATGGAGTAGAAAAGCGACGAGATGGCATGAACCTTCATGCTATGCCATTCAAGCCATCAACAAAGGAGGATCAGGGGGTCAAATCAAAGTTTCAAGAAGTCTCCATCCACCAGGCCCAAGGGGAGAGGATGTCCGAATTGTTGTCGAGTTTACTTCGGCCATCTATGCGCGGTCCACCTACAAACAGACATCCAAGCCACCAACGACGTCCAAATGAAGCAAATAAGTACTCTACGGAAAGCTTACGAGATATGCTTTCCACGCCTCTAAATTTTATATACAACAATGAGAATCTTAGTTTTACAAAGGTGGACAGAATTTGACCGGCACTGCGTTGCCATCTTATTGGGCCCAAGGCCCGTGTAATCCTAGGGTTAGTGTCGCGGGCGCATGGACTCCTTTTTAGGCGCCCCTTCTCTAGCTGCCACCCTACTTAAGTTCCCCTCCATGCCTCGTCTTCGTTGGATTTGTTTAGTTGATTTCGCCACAGTCGTGTGACATATCGCCTTGTTCTTCTTGTGTCGGCTAGACCAACAAATTTACCAAATTTACATCTTGACGCATACCAAATTTACCTTGTTGTCACTCACCAGAAGATCGGGACCCCGTGTCCGCGCCTATCAAGTATTGTTAGAGAACGTTAGCGGCGGGCGGTGGTGTGTCGCGCGAACGGCGGCAACCTGTTGGGAAGAAGATGGCTCGAGGGAGCTCACTAGGGGAGAGAGGGGTGAGGGATCTTGTCAGGAGGAAGATGGTCGTAGGGAGCTGGCTGGAGGGAGGAAGAGGAAGGAGAAAGTAGGAGAAGAAGTAGAGGATGACACGTGAGACTCACCTGTCAGGCATATTTTGAGCGTAAGGATCGTATTAGGAGCTCGTATATCTTCAAAAAGCTTCACAAATGG
Organism: Raddia distichophylla; assembly: GCA_005191435.1. NCBI lineage: Eukaryota > Viridiplantae > Streptophyta > Magnoliopsida > Poales > Poaceae > Raddia > Raddia distichophylla. The sequence goes on along the minus strand of SPJY01029779.1, from coordinate 747,433 downwards.
CATAGATGAAATGGACTACAAAGAATAGTGACATCTTTATAGTTCCAACACAAGGGTTTATGCACAAATAACAGGCACACTTTTTTGTTTTATTTGAAAACGTGGAAAGGGATATTTTTATGTTAGTAGATAAAGCCAAAACTAAACTCTCGTGCAAACAAAAATGTGTTTTCAAGAGAGGAAAATAATGGTGAAATCATCACGTTGTGTATTGTACCTCACCTTTTTCACATGAGGATACTTTCTATTTTTCTATAATAGAAAAACCATGAAAAAATGCTACTTACTAGTGTGAACTGGATTGCACTCCCTTAGGCTACTGGGGTGCCCATAGAACAAAGATCATGTACAATGGTATATGTTAGTTGTCTCTAATACATCTCTACGTCAGCTGATGTAGTAGGAAAGCGACAAGATGGCATGAACCTTCATGATATACCATTCAAGCCTTCAACAGTGGAGGATCAGAGAGTCAAATCCAAGTTTCAAGAAGTCTCCGACCACCGGGCCCAAGTAGAGAGGACGTTTAAGTCATTGCTAAGTCAGGTTCGGTCATCCAGGATCAACTCACCTTAAAATGGACAAGCCACATACAACATCAAAATGAAGCAAATAAGGACTCTACGGAAAGCTTGTGAGATAACCTTTCAACGGTTCTGACCACGCCTCTAAATTTCTTCTACAGCAACGGAAATCATCGTTTTACTGCCAGACAGAATCAGCCTGGCGTTGCTTCACTGTCTTATTGGGCCCAAGGCCCGTGTAACCTTAGGGTTAGGGTTGCACGCGTGTGGACTCATGTTTGGGCGACCCTCCTCTGGCCTCTGCCCTACTTAATTTCCTGTCATGCCTCATCTTCGTTGGGTTTTGTTTAGTTGATTTCGTCACGGCCGTGAGAGATATCGCCTTGTTCTTCTTGTGTCGACTAGTCCAACAAGACCAAGTTTTCGGAACCCCAATTTGTATTTGTTCTTAATCTATATTCGCAATTGTGAGATTTCTTATCTTGTGTTCTTACTCGTTCTTCGGTTGCCTGCAGAAACCGTCCTTCGTGGACAGGACAATCGTGCCTCTGGTATGGTCGATAACAATGATCGTGATGGTTTAGCGATCGCCGGGACTTCCAGTCACTGTCGTGGTTGGTAGCCGGATCATTTGCGTCTCCTAACTCCTACCGAACTTACCTTAGATGCTCACCAGAAGATCGAGACCCACGTCTGCACCTATCAAGTGTGGGTAGAGAACGTTAGCGGCAGGCGGTGGTGCGTTGCACGAACGACGACGACTTGCTGGGAAGAAGATGGCTCGAGGGAGCTTGCTAGGAGGGAGAAGGGCGAAGGGAACTTGTCGGGATGAAGATAGCTGGAGGGAGGAAGTGGGAGGAGGGAGGAGGAGAAATGGAGGTTGACACATAGGACCCACATGTCAGGTATATTCTAGACGTATTTTAGATCGTATTAGGAGCTCGTATATCTCCAAAAAAGCTTCACAAATGGCATAAATGAAATGGACTACAGGAATAATAGCATCTATGATATTTTGAACTTTTATGGCATTTCTAAGATATAGCCATTTAATAAGGGCACATCTATAATATTTTCAACTTTTTTAGGCATTTCCAAGATATAGCCATTTAAAAATGGCATATACGTAAAATGAATATATGGGTTAGGAGATCTTTTGTATTAAATATCTCACGTAGCTAGCTGTTCATTGTTTATGATTTAATAATTTTTAAAATTTCCAAAATTTTGTATGATTTGCTACTTGAGAATGATTATAATATTTTCTTAGTTGTCCCATAGATTGATTGTGCATTAATGACATACAATTATTGGATTTCTCGTGAAGGATAGCCCTTACAATAAAAGGTAAAGTCTACACCGTAAATATTATGATCTAGTAATTAATGTTTCAATTGCCTCATGATATGTAAGGTTTTCTGCCTAGAACCAACATTTAGATGCTGAGAACAAATTCAAGCGGATTTGCTTCTTGCCTTTCAAGGGTTTATGCTCGAAAAACATGCACACTTTTTTTTTATTGTACCCGAAGATATATGGAAAGGGATATTTTTTATATCAGCAGACAAAACCAAAACTAAACTCTAGTGTGAACAGAAATGTGTTTTCAACTTCACATTATGTATTGTACCTCACCTTTTGCACATGAGGACATTTTCTATTTGTCTAGAATAGAAAAACCATGAAAAAAATGCTATTAACTAGCGTGAACCGGATTCCACTCCCTTAGGCTACTGGTGTACCCATAGAACAAAGAGTATGTACAACGTTATCAATAAATGACATGACATTGGCTAGAGACAGCGATTGTCTTAACCATTGTATATGCTCTAAAACCAGCCCAACAGATTGCCTATATGGTCCCCATAGAAAATCTGTATCCTCGTCGTAACAAAGGAAGGAGCAACGAGATATCACTAAACTATAATAAATACATCGGACTTTGGAATGAGCCAAAAAATATATATCTTGAGGATGATGATGACAACAAATAGTACAAGACCAGTGAGATGTAAAGGGGAAAAAAGCATCATCGCTTACATGGCCTCACATTTAGCTCCCCATCCATACAAGACCACAAATCCGGCACGGCAGCACATAGGACTGCTATATTGAGTCTTCTTTACTTCTACACTATTCGCCTTCCATAGAAAACATTACAAAGCATATCAAAATCAAACCTTCGTGCTGTGCAGTTGGGTGCCATGGAGGTTACCTTTGAATTTTATGCAGGAGGCGGAGGCGGAGCCAGTGACTGGAAGTCCCAGATCAATGAAAAGGCTCATGGGGTTTATGTCTCCTGGATGTAAGCCATTTTCTTTCCCATGTTTCTAGGCCGTTCCATTCTTTCCATTATATGTTCCTTATATGCATCTTAATGTAGGTTAGGTTGCCTTCTCTTTCCACGAATCTCTTTCCACAATCTACTTTCCTTTCTAATCTTCTTGTTCTCTTTTCTATATTTTATTTATTTTGGTTTCCCCCTCAGACTCATGTATGCACATGTTTCTAGTGATCAAAGAAAATTGATCATTTTGGAGACCTCCTACCTCCTCCTCCTCCTTCTTCTTCTTTGATCTGTTTGTCAGAAAGATGTGGTTCTGATCGCAGATGTTCACGGAAGCATGCGGCTCATTCTTCAATATTTTGCAGTGTTGTGGATACCAGAAAAATCTTCAAACTTTATTGCTGTTTTATTTTTCAAATATTGACCTGAAGATCTAGGAGTGTGGGCACACAACCTGTCGTATGAATTGTACTTATAGCCTTTTATGGTACACATTAACAAATATGGCAGGTCTAACTGTACATTCTGAGAGTCACACAAAAATATACTACCATGTATAGTGGTACAAAAAAAGTAAAATTAATCTAGGTTGTTAGATTAAGAGGAATGTATAGTTCATATTCATTTTTTTACTGTAAAAATTCTCTAAAATTAACAGGATCTCCACCATTAGGCCTTGGGTTTGTTACCAAATTCTTGTTGAAAGCTAAAACAATCCGAGTAAGCATATACTTGGGGTATATTTTTCTATTCTTAGATTGGATTGCCGTGTGGTGATGGGAGGTGATATTTAAAAAAAAACTTTTTGTGTTGGCAAAGGGTTGATTTCCATTTAAATGTGTTTGCTGTTTTACTGTATTACTTTTGTTTCTTTGTCATTGTTTCTAGCTTTTATGCGGAGTTGTTATATTGTAGAAGTTTATTTTCAGAAGAAAAAAGGGCATATCCAATTAATGAAACATGCTCACAAAGATAGGAGAAGTTCGAAGTGGTCTTCATGTTTAAATTTAAGGGTTGAGTTCATCCGTGCCATTGCAAGATGTCCGTTTCTCACAAATACCATTTTTCAATTCGATTAGTCTCTCATACCATTACAAACAGTCTTTTGTTTCACTCTGAGGTGGCCAACGGGCCAACCTGGTTCGGCCAGGCCCGTTTGGTTCAGTTACTGTGTGAACCGGTCAGTTCGCATAGTAATTGAACCGAACCGGGCCGGTTCGGTTTTATATGGGTTGGTTTATTTTAGTTAAAAATACCTAAATATATTAATAAAAAACCACTATATTTCAAAAATATACACTATAAATTGCGTAAATACACTATATATCATTAGAAATATATATTGATAAATATATTTAATTAAATAAATATGCCTTGGCCCAAGTTTGGTTTGATGAACAGTGCGGACCGGCCCGGTTCGACCTTGTTGGCCCGGCCCGTTTGGGCCACCTCTAGTTTCACTCATGACATTATCCCCTCAAAAGACACAATTGCCCCCAAGCTCTTCTTCCTATTCGTCTCCTCCGTCCGTCTCCTTCTCCTCCTCCGGCAAGCAGCGGCGGCGGAGGCAGCGCGCGGGAGCGGCGGCAGCGCACGGCATCAGGCGGATGCGCGGCGAGCAGCCCTCTCCTCCCTCCCGGTTCCAGCCCGCCGCCTCCCGCTCCTGCTCCGACGACGCCAAGCACGCCGCCGCCAGCTTCGTCTCCGGCAGCTCCCGCCCCGTCGACGACGCCGAGCACACCGCCACCTGCCTCATCTCCGAGAGCTCCCGCCCCGTCGACGCTGCCATATGCTCCCGCCCTGGCGTCCCCGCCATCACCCCTGGCGTCCACTCCGCCTTCCGGCTCCCCGCCGGCGCCACCCTCATCGAACGCTTCGGGCTCAGGAGTGGTAGTGGCGAACCCGAGCGTCCCCGTCTACACCCCCCTCCTCCCGACGCCGACGGCCCCGTCCCTCTCCTCCCAACGCCCTCATACCCTCCTGACGCCGATGGCCCGGTCCGGCGTCTCCATGGCCGCCGCCGTCCCCTTTGGCCGGGGGGAGATAGGAGAGAGAGGTGGGAGGTAGAAGAAGACACTCACACTGTATGACATGCGGGACCGATGGCGTTTGACCGTAAATACTAGTCTGTCAAAGGGGCATCCAGGTGCAGAGTGGCGCACGTTTGAGAGAGATTTTGTTTTAAAATGGCACTGGTGTGAGATCGGAATGAAAAATGTTAGCCGTGATATGTGGTTGTTTCAAAATGTCAACAGTGATATTAACCATTAATTTAAAATTAAAATTTTATATCAAGAAATGCTATATTAGGTACTAAACGCAAATTGTTATGTCCAGCTTTCAAGTCGATGTGATATCTAAACAGAAATGTTTGGTATGATTACTTTTAACTATTTTGTTAAGGTTTTCTTGGAAACTAATGCATCACGAAACGTCCTTGGCTGCCCACTTAGAAGTTCAGTTAGCACATATCATAATGCAATTTTCATTTTACTAATTAGTGTGATTTTTGAAACTTGCAGAGTGCATAATATATGTATCACATATTAATATCTCATTGATTGTTGATGTTACAGATTAAAGAGACTAAGGCAGATATTATCACCAGATGTGAACGAAAAATTGACTGATCTTCGGAATGTTGCTGTCAGATTGGAAGGAAGGCTTTTCACAGTATCTAATAGCATGGTATATTCTATTTTGTACCATTTAATTTTTTTCTCTAAATCTCGCATGGTATGCTGGACAAATTTTGAATCTTAGACGGTTACTATGCGTTAAAGGCTCATCCATGAGCCAAATGGAGATAAGCTGCATTGTCTATGTGGAACTTCACAGAGAAGCATTTGCCATTATTCTATTTATTGTGGGTGCTTTCTTTAAAAATTGAAATTATGAGAGGAAAACAATATGCAAAAAAAAATATCATGATATGTTACTTGTGATCATGTGACTGTTTGTATATCACGGTGGGCAAAAACTCCTAAAAATATTGCCTGGCAATGTTGAAGGTTTGATCAGTTGTTTTCAATTTTTTAGGAAAAGGTCTGGTTGACCTCCTCAACTATACATATTTGTGAACTTAACCACCTATCATGAGAAATCATACATTCCCAACAAGTACGCGAAGCGATGCAAATAACCCTGTCCCTTGGCGGTTTTGCCATAGGGGCAGTACACATGAATGAGTTTACCACCCAAGCTTACATGTGGATATTTCCTTTGCCAACTTATTTTTTCACTGTGGGACCCCAACCCTTAAGTCACCTCCTTATCCCTCTTCTACATCCTCTATATTTCTTCCTCTCTTTCCCCTCTTCTCCCCTTATCCTTCTCCCTCATCTCTCTTCCTCCCCTTATCCCTCTTTTCCTTAACGACTTTGTGCTTACACTGGATGGCTGGTGTTGGAATTTGCACCAAATATGTAAAAAGTAACACGAGTTGTAATAAGTAGGGAAGGTTAGAGTTGGGAGTCAAACTCATATCTTGCCCTATGTTTGAAAGGAGGGGCAGCCCTAGTGTAACATGAATGACCAAAAAATTGTAAAATAGACTCACAAGGGGTCTCGACTAGACTTTGGTCGAGATTCCGATGGCTAGTATGGTATATAATTGTTGATGGGTAGGAGTGCCCATAGCATGCCTCGCAAACGTAGATAATTGGGCCGAATTGTGTTACCAAACATCGTGCTTTTCTATATCGTTCAGATCTCGCATTGGCATCCAATTTTCTAACAAGTGGTATCAAAGCAAAGGTTGGCAATATGGTGGATTTTGCCAGAGGCACAAGAATCATGCAAATAAGTAGCGTTGAGGAAAACACTCAGTTTGGCAAAGGGTGGAGCATAGAGGTGATCGATGGTTCGATCAGAGGGAGCTACTACTAGCAGGGATCATGTCGGGGATTGTATTATGCTCTGCTGATGTTGTTCGATCTTAACCCTATGGGCCTGAGTATGTTGTCAATAGGCTCCGAGACTAGAAAGGACCTAGGTCGCCCGGCCCACGTGTTTCGAATTTTTAAATTTTTATTCTCAAAATAAATAAATAATATTTTTTATTAGAATCAAATAAATAGACACCTCTCGCCATTTTATCTAGAGGGATATAAATCCCACCAATCCAACAGACGAATTTTATATAACATGTCAGATTGACGAGCGAGATTGGATTGAATAGCTAGCTGCAAAAAACTGCTGGTTGGTTAGACGAAATTTAAATCCCACCGAACCGTCTTGTAGGATGTGTTCTCCCCAAGCACTACATGCATATCGTAGGACCATACATACTCGAGAAGGGCAGCGAGTGGTGGCGTCGTCAAAAGTGGCACATGGCGACGACCCCATGAGCGCCGAGAGCATTCCCAACAGCCTCTCTAGTTCTGAGGCTAAGCTACCAGAGATGCGCATGCGGGTGTTCAGACTGTCAGAGCTACGAGCATTTGGGGTGTGCGCTCATCATGGCCAGCTGTGGCGCGCATGCAACCCCGAAGTGGAGCTAGCTATACGCCATGTGGGCAGGTCCGTGCTTGTGTCGCTCATGATAGTAGGAAAAGAGAGCATCCGTAGCAGTGATCCAAAACACTGTAGCTTTAAATAGAGTGTGTAATGGGGAAAAAAATCTTTTAGAGTGTAATGTAAAATGTAAAAAAAAATTAGAGTGAATGATACAAAAAGTAGCTAATATTGAAATAGAGAGAGGGGATAGAGGTCCTGGCGTGGATATTCACATAACAATGGAGCACAATCAACAGGCAAACAAGGTCTTACACAATATATCTGATCAATAATTTATTTACCAGCTCGCGGCGCAGGTGCCTTGGTGGTGCCTGTGGCTGCATTCCTCCCCTGGCCCAGCGGCGTTCCTCTCCCGTGTCCCGTCCGCCCGTCGCGCATCATCCCTCGCAAGACGCGCGGCTTCCCCCTTTCTTCTTCGTCCCCACCTTCACGCGCAGTGGTGGAGCTCGGCACCGGCTTTTCCTCTTCCTTCTTTCCCTCCTTCTAGGCCTGTCTTGGTGGAGACCGCTCGGAGGGGACCACTCTGTGTTTGGCTGGATCTGGCGGCGTGTTAGCCGGAGTGGTCGGAGTGGGTGTGCTCCAGGGTCGTGGGTCCGGTAGCCTCGTAGCTCGGCGGAGCTCGGCATCGGCATCTTCTCCTTCTTCCCCCTCCCCCTGAGCCTGTCTCGGTGGAGGCCGCTTGGGGGGTCCGCTTTGGTAGTTGGCCGGAGCGGGTGTGCTCCAGGGCTGTGTGCCTGGCGTCTCCTCGGCTCTTCCTATGGTGGCGTGGTGGGCCGTTGCCCGTACTTCGGTGATGTTGTGTCCTCTGTCTCTATCTTGGTCCCATCCTCGCCTTCTTGCCCTCCCCTCCTTGCGAGGAGCTCGATGGCGTCGGTTGGCGTTTTCCGGAATAGAGGCGGGGGTCGACTAGCGTCGCCTTGGTGGCGCGGCGTCTGGTCTGCTTTGCTTCCTATGCGCGGGCCATCTGGCGTGGTGGCTCCTCTTTGGTGGCGTTGGCTGGTGACCTTCTCCGGTGGCGTCCCCGTTCTCCACCTCTTGGCTCGGTCCCGCCCTCACCGTCTAGACCCTCCCTTTCTTCGAGGTGTCGGATGACGTGGGCGGCATCTTCCGTGTCGGGCGATGGCGCTCGTCGACGCTCTCCGGCTCTGCGTCTTCGGCCAGCGGCTCGGTCTTCTACTATTGTACACCCTCGGAGGCCTTTGCTTTGTACGCTAGCGGGCCAAGTCCTAGGCCAAAGCCCCGCCTTTTTGGGCTGGTGATGGCGTCACCCTTGTGTCGTTTCCCTCGTTGGAGGCATCACCATTTGGACCTTATCCTACTGTGGGTGAAAACCCTAGCGGTTTAGCGACGGTGGCGGGTCTTCCCAGTCGCTACCTTGTTGGAGGCGTCGTGGTTGTCGTTCTTGCGTTGTGGGTTTCCGTTGGGTCTACTGTTGCAGGAGTCGCTCGCTGCTGTGTGAGTGTTGGTTGGGTGTCCAGCGTTGGCTGGTGTTGTCCTTCTCCTTTTCCTTTTCTCTCCTATTTCTCTCTCTCATGTTCGGCTTTTGTTCTAGGCGACAGCGGTGGGGCTGTTTTCCTTCTCCTCTGTAGGTGGTGTTCCCGGTGGTGGCCGGTGGCGTGCCTGGCTTTGGCCAGGTTTGCAGCGGAGCGCTGTGGTTGTATACCGTGCGTGCATGGGTTTTTTATTTATTTTCTCCTTCTGATCAATGAATAGGACGGCAGTTCTCATGCCCCTCTTTGAAAAAAAAACTCTCCCCGTGTAACAGTAGATGACTTAATTATTGGCTTGAATTACTCTGTGTGTGTTTGTATATCCAAGTCCGGATGAAAAGGTCAACACGGCTACAGGAAGTGGGAGAGTGGTCAAAGGAGCATCTCAACACGAGACAGCTTCTCGGGGGAAAAGAAAGCCTGTTATTTTTTATAAGTCAAATGGCGTAATATTTTTGTATTCATTTTTGTGGGGTTTTAAATAGTTGTTCATAGAGCTTGTAAAATAATTTTTTTATAATATTTTGAATTATTAAAACATCTTTTGAGGGGTTCATAAATTTGCTACAGTCAAACTCAACTCAACTTTAAGTTGAAATAAACAAGACACAAACAGAAGTAGTCCAATCCTGCGGCATGCATGCCATGCTCGTGGAGGATAAATCTTGATGGTTGTGTGGCTGGGTTAAAATCCGCCAAACCAACGAGCGGATTTTTGCAGCTAGCTATGTATGTGGATCTCACCTGGACTTGCTCATGGGTAGCCCCGCCCGACATACCCGACCCGAAAAAAGCCGACCTGGGCGACCAATGCATCGGGTCGGGCCTCGATTTGACTCCTGACCGTCGGGTCGAGTTCGGGCCTGAAAAATTTGTAAAATCAGTCGTGCTGGCTCGGGTTTTCGGGTTTCGGGTCGGGTTTTCGGGTTTTGAGTTGGGCTCGGGCCCAGATTTGTGACCCGGTGCGTCTGGTCGGGTTAGGCTCGGGCAGGCTAATTTTTGGACCCGACCTGAATCCGTCCGAGCCCGACGGATGATCAGGTCTAATCTCACCCGTTCATTTGACGGGTTATATAAAATTAATCCGCTGGATTGGCGGAATTTATGATCCGCCGAATAAAATGGCGAGAGCGTCTATTTATTTAATTTAATAAAATAAATATTACTTATTTATTTTGAGAAAATAAGAATGTAATCTTAAAAATTGCATGCATGTCCTTGGGACTCACTTACATATACAAATCCAACATATATTTGTTGGGACCGGTTTACTGGCCGTGGTTGCTTTTTATTTTTTGCACACTTTTCTACGTAAAACTGGGAAACATATATTAAGAAAAATTTAAATACATATCAAATTCTATTAGAAGTTACCAAAAATCCTAAAACCTTCTAAACCAAATTTCTAGAAAAATTAAACAATAAACCTATCAATCAATGTTTTTTTTGAAAAGTTAAATATTTTTAATAAAAATAATTAAACTTCCACTATCAAATTAAGTGGATAAACGGTGTAGAAAAACTGAAAAAACTGTTGAATGCTCAAAAATCAAATTTCTAGCAAAATTAACAACAAACTGGTTAATTGATCAAAATTTAAAATAATTGTTGTTAGGTTATATATGTAATTTTTTCTAATACGAAATAAATAAATTTCCACTATCGAACTAAGTGGAAAAATAGTGTAAAAAACTGAAAAAAGCAGTTGACCGCTCAAAATGAAAAAGCGTCACTTGCTGTTTAGCAAATCCGTTTTTTTACTCCAATGCACGTAGATGTCGCTGGACT
>SPJY01029779.1:671747-730273 GCA_005191435.1 Raddia distichophylla | reverse complement strand
GGGAGAGTTTGGGGGTTTCTTTTCTCTCTAGAAATCTCACAAGATGGATAATTAGGTATTTTTGGAATAGGTGGACTACGGAAACCGATTTTCGAGAGATCGCAAAGATCCGGCATAGTCCCAGTGATTCAAACCCCTTTTGAGATCCAATAAAAAACAGGAAATAAAACCTAACTACCCCTAATCTATACATGACCTCTTCTCTCGCCCGGTCACGCACTTGAAACCTCGGAGTAGCTCACAAAATTTGTCGACGCTTCAAATTAGGGTGTTACAAAAACGCTGAGTCTTCGCTAGGGTTCCGAGAAAACCAAAAACCCTCTAGCACTTAATATTAATTAATTTTGACATCAATGCCACTAATAAAAATTAGGGCTTAACGATGCTCACACCCAGGTTGGATCGTCTAGGTGATGATGCTCCTCCTCCAGTACCGGCCCCTGTTTTTGCTCCTGCTATTCCAATGCAGCCCTCTGTGCCAGTGTCTGGGGTTGGATCTTCTGCAGCTGCCCCTCCTCCTTGGTATGACTCTTTGATAAGTGAGATGAGAGGTCTGCGCATTGAGATGAAAGAAGAGCTTGCAGCCACCCGCAGAGAGATGAATGAATTGGCAGGGCAGCAGACGTATCTAAGTGATGAATTTGCAGAGTTCAAGTCTGCTCTGCAGTACATGGGTGCTATGTTCATGCCAGTTCCAGAAGGGGCTAATCCGTACTCATGGTATTCTCATGCCCACGACAGCTATCAGACCTATGAGCAGCGTCAGGTGTTTCCTCGCCCACCTGCCTACCACCCACCGGTTCACCCTTGGGTATATCCGCCTCCAGGGCCTACTCCTGCTTATGTGCCACCACCTCAGCCTTTCCCTCCTCCTGGTGCTCCAGCTCAGCATCCTCCTCCCGGTAAGATTTCTTTTACTGGTGGAGAGATGTGTCGTCATCTAAACTTTTCTTTGCCAAATCCTCAACCGACCCAGCTCTTTGATGATCAATCTTCTCCTCGGTCGGTACCCTCTGCAGCTCATCTGTCTACGTACAAGCGTCGCAGAGGACAGGGTTCTTCTTCTAACGCACTACAGGAAACGATATCTGTGTTGGCGGCCAGAAAAGGCAGTGTCGGCGGTCAGAAAGCCGACGACAGTTTATGTCGGCGGCCACAACACCTGCCACTCAGTGTCGTCGGCCACAGAAATGCCGTCGAAACAGCCTGCATGCCGATCAGACGGTTCCAAAAATTTGAAATTATGATCGCGCGAAAAGTTTTTTGTCCACGGCCGAAAGAGCTGTGTCCGCGGGCTGTTCCCCGACGACAGGCTTTGTCGTCGGCTACGTTGTAGCCGACGACAAAGCCTGTCGTCGGGGAACAGCCCGCGGACACAGCTCTTTCGGCCGTGGACAAAAAACTTTTCGCGCGATCATAATTTCAAATTTTTGGAACCGTCTGATCGGCATGCAGGCTGTTTCGACGGCATTTCTGTGGCCGACGACACTGAGTGGCAGGTGTTGTGGCCGCCGACATAAACTGTTGTCGGCTTTCTGACCGCCGACACTACCTTTTCTGGCCGCTGACACAGATATCGTTTCCTGTAGTGAACAAAGAATAACAAAGAAGATCTTTGAGAAGGTACAAGCACAAGGACCACGACCTATCTCACAACCATGGAGAGAGCGGGTTTGATCACTAACTGATGGTGAAAAATATCTGGTTTGTAAGTATAGAACATATGACTTAGGTCATGCTCCATATATCACCATGGATCTTTATAAGGACAAGACCCACAACCACTACCGGAAACAAGAACAGGGTCGGCGGCCAAAATTTTTCTCTCAGCGGCCAACATCCCGACGACAACTTGTGTCAGCGGCGAAATACAAAGTCAACGACAAACATACTCCCCGGAGCGCTATGTTGGCGGTCACAATAAAGCCGTCGACAAAAGCCACATTGATGTCTGCGCTCATCTGAAAATTTGAATCTTGGAGCCCGCCAAAAATTGCAATGTCGTCGGTCGCATTCCAGGTTGACGACACAATGAATTCCCTTGGTGGCATTCCATGGTTGGCCCTTGGGCCCTACTTGACAGAGCGTCGTTTTCGCGTCCGTGTATCAGGGTGTTTGGTGTCGTTGGATGACATCACCGCCGACAAAGGGTTTCGCCAGCTGGCCAACCCTCAAATGCGCAACTTTTGTTGGTTTCTTTGATGTCGTCGACATAAGTTGCCTGTGTTGTCCATGTTGAGCCTATGAACTTTTGTGGTTGGGTTGGCCTGCCGATGGCAATGAGCTGTCGTCGGTTTCCTGTTCTGTGTGGGCAGTTTTTGTGGCCAACACATATGCCGATTCTTGTAGTGAACACGGCCAATACATGGATGGATGGAGAATTAGATGAAAGGAAAGCCCTACTAAACTTGCTTTAATGGTATTCCCTTTGATAATTAAAATGTATACAAAAACAATTGAAACGATGTAATGGTTCAAATTGGGAAAAGTAATTTAAGTAGCAAAGTATGGCAAGACATGCAACAAAGATGGTGGAAGAGTTTTAACTTAACTATAAACATATTTATGGAGAGTAATGGATAGGATCTCTATCTCTCTTTTGTAAAAATGATAGTCTACTCACTTTATAAACTTTATGATTTTATCTAAAATCATTTAATTCGTGCTACTAAAAAAATTAACAAAACTTGGCAATAGTTTTTTCACTGGAAACATACTCAATCTTTCTTAAAAATAGGTATACATGATGCTACATCATGGCAGTGATCCAAAGTGAAAGAAACAGCGCGTCATATGATTGACGTCCACGCTGGCCAGTGGCCACTACTCATTCGCTGCTCCTCCTGGCCGCTAAAATATTTTCAACCGAGATTTGCTCCAGTTATGAACCGGCGTTTTGCATATGGTCGGGCACATATTCTTTGTCCGGAGTAGGACTTAGGTGTATTCCCCAGTATAAAAGGATCATTCATACACAAACTAGCGGCGTGAAGCGCGTGATTTCAACTCAGGTTTTTTCTTATGCGTAGAAAAATAAGAGAGCAAGCTTTTACCACAAATCAGTCTATAACGTATTCAAAAATGATTACAACACTAAAATACCCGATAGGGCTAAGCAGAATGAAAAGGGTTTTCCATGAGATGGTAAATGAAAACGATTAGCCCCACACGAGGTTTGAGCAAAGCAGATTTATTCATCACTAAAGCGGAAGTCAGTAGGAGTACTATTATGAAAAAATTCAGACCTCGAGCTCGAGGACGTAGTTCTCCCATAAAAAAAACCCATATAACAATTGTACTAAATATAGTAAACAAATCTGAAAATTTTTTAGATCCATCTAAGATTTCGATTCCCAGTAAAAAAAAAGAAAAAATATGGGACAAAAAATAAATCCACTCGGTTTCAGACTTGGTACAACCCAAAATCACCACTTCTTTTGGTTAGCACAACCAAAAAATTATTCCGAAGGTCTAGAGGAAGATAAAAAAATACGAAATTGTATCAAGAACTATATACAAAAAAATAGAGTTGTAGAACCATAGTAATTTATGTGTGGCTTCTAATCAGTCGACTGAAAATAGAAGAAATTTCAGTCGGTGTCTTTTACATTACTCAATAGCTAAATTTACATAAGAGTTTAATGTTTAAAAAGCTGAAACAACTAACTAGGTAATTTTTTTTTTTGAGTTGTTGTGAGTTAAGAATGAAGGATACACGTACAAACGTACAAAAGGCTACCTATATATAGAACTAAATGTGTGTACAGATAAAGTTTTTTAAAACTAAATTGTATTTTTTACAACGTCGAACCATTTGTAAATTTAGTATTTACTAATGTAAATACGTCGATTGATATTTCATCTATTTTCAGAGAACTGATATGGAGCAATCTCATATTAGTTTTGAGTGTGAGTTAAAAATAACCCACTAAAGGGCATGTTTATTTACTACGTAAGTAACATATATGGATATGGTTTTGCTGAGGCAACTGCGATTCGATGCGCTCTTGCTGACGGTTGGGCAGTCTCGGGCGGGCAGTTCCATGCAACCACTCACACATAGATAACATAAACCAGTGGTTGACTATTCAAGATATGCTATGCTCAGGGATCCACGTAGAACGGTAGCAACGACACTCGCCGCGCTCTATATATACCACCACACGCGCACATATCGAACAAACACACCACACCAAGACCATATGCACTACCACACATAGCCGGCCAGGACCAGCACTGCACAATTCGAGCCTGTAGCTCCATGGGGTTCGCGGTGCGCAGGACGAGCCGGTCGTACGTGCGGCCGAGCGCGGCGACGCCGTCGGGCGCGCTGGAGCTCTCCATCATCGACCGCGTGGTGGGGCTGCGACACCTCGTGCGCTCCCTCCACGTCTTCGCGCCCTGCGCCGCCGGCGGCGGCGGCGGCGGCGCGGCTGTCTCCGGCGAGCCGGCGCGCGCGATCCGCGGCGCGCTGGGGAAGGCGCTGGTGGACTACTACCCCTTCGCCGGCCGGCTCGTGGACGGCGCCACCGGGGCCGGGAGCGCCCGGGTGGAGTGCACCGGCGAGGGCGCGTGGTTCGTGGAGGCGGCGGCAGGGTGCAGCCTCGACGACGTCGACCGCCTCGACCACCCGCTCATGATCCCAGAGGCCGACCTGCTCCCCGACGCCGCTCCCGGCGTGGAGCCCCTCGACATCCCTCTCATGATGCAGGTATATTATACGTACGTGTTACGTCTAATTGCGCATGGACATCTACGTAAACCCCCCAAAAAAGCATGTCTTTTTTTTTATTAAGTTGGATGGGGATCGACATACGCGCGCTGCTCTGCTTGTGCTTAATTTAGCGAGTTAAGCGGTCGTTATATTGCTACCAACTTCGCAGATAACGTGCACTGACCTCAGCAGGACGATGGTTACGTCGACCATAATCATGATCATCGCCTAGCTAATTCTATACGTGTATGGATGTCCGCGTGACGTACGTTTTCTTAACGTACGATATACTGTACGAGCGTTGAAGTATGATGGTGACGGCGAATGTACCGGCACTTGATTAATATCAGGAGGTGCAATATCTCAGTCATAGTCCAATAGAGATTAATTTGACATGGACCCCTAGTCGGCTAGCCTGCCGTCCCAAGCATCTCATTTTCCTTCTTTCTTTGACGTTGAAAGGAAAAAAGAGGGGAAAAAAATGATTGATCGGGAGCATGCCCGTCTGCCAGCGACCAAGCCCGATAACTCCTCTCTCTCTATCTCTCTCTCTATGATGTCACTTGCGCGCACCGGCCCCCCTTTCCCCCTGCGCTCTTCTCCCCCTCATCCTATCAGGGATGAAACAGATCGGATACGGATCGGAAAACACTCATATTGTATTTGATCCATTTAGTTTGATCGGATACGGATTCGGATACGGCTAATACCGGATACAAATACGAATAATATCGGATACAAATACAGATCGGACGCGGATATACTCTCGGATAATACGCGAAAACATATATACTAAAGAAATATGTATATCCAAATACATATAGTTATCCCTTTGTGACTCAACTTTATGGCTCATAGTCATGAAAATGATGGTGTGTAAGTATCATACCCGATAAAGCAAAAAAATGTAAAATCACATGCATCTAGTTGTTATATGTGTTAGTCATTCATCCTATAGAAATATAATAGAGATAGTTTATAGATGGATTTAGCTAATCGGATAATATCCATCGGATATTATCCAAGAAAAGCTCGGATAATATCCATCGGATATTATTTGTATCCGTACCGTATCCGCCTTGTCGGATTCGGATATCCATAAAATTATCTGACTCTACATTTTCAGATATTATTACGCCTCGGTCGGTCGGACGGTCGAAAATTATCCGTATCATTTTCATCCCTACATCCTATACACTCTCATATCGTCCCGTCTCCTTCTCCCTCGGCGGCCTTCCAAACCCACCTCCACCCTCCTTCCATCATGGCTTGAGGTGACGATGTGGGCAGGCTTGGCAAAAACTTGTTGGGGGTAGCGCTGGAGCCTAGCCTCACAATGGCAGCTTGTGGAGTAGCATTAGATTTTGTGCGAAAATATTTCACATGCATGCATAAAACAACTCCAAACACATGTCAAAATTTCTAATACTCTTGTAAAAAATTTGCTTATTCAATTGGAACCACTTGAATTTGCTCTAAAATATATTTGCTTGCTCTTGTGAAACATATTGTTAACTATTGCAAAACATCTTGCTTGCTGATCATGTGAAAAACATGTAAAAATACATATATATAACCTTTTGTGAAATATTTTATTTGTCCTTGTGAAATATTTCTGTCTACTCGCTGGTGAAACATTTTTTATGCCTTTATGAAACATTTTGTTTGTTGTTACAAAAGACTTGCAAACATATCTTGTATTACATTATAGTTCTTGGAAGACGATATTTCACTTGTCAGTACTTCGACAATGTTCCTAGTAGCATCTGGTTTTTTAACTATCCCAAGTCTCTCCATGGTTGTCTAATATGTCTATAAAGCTCCTTAAGAAAAGAATAGGCGCATAGCTTGACATGCATGTATATATGTTGTGCACATATTTAATCTAAGTGTGATCTCTCGAGATAATCCTATATTTTTGAAGCATCTATATATCTAGGCTTATTGGTGGACTTGCACAAGGCGAGCACTTAAATTTTCCATTCTATGTACAATAACAAAAGGAAAAATTGTGTAAATGTAACAATTAGCCAAAAAGGATCTATTTGCAAGATTGCATCTTTACAATTCTCCTAACTTGATGCATGCAAGGGTTTTTATATAGGCTTTTTACAGTATTATAAAAATATGAGTATTATATATTTTATTTTATTTTATCTAGCAGATTATATATTACTTAATACTGTTTACTATATGCATGTGTATTATAATTATACGGATAAACTTCTAAGTCACCACTGTAACAATGTTTATCGTAAAATTGTACCTCTACAATATTGAGCGCACAATATAACCTGCACTTCACGCCTGATCTGCAAAGTAATAGTTAATTGCAATAGCCATTAGGTGAAGATGAGCTTGTCGCAGAGGTTAGCTTAACCACTCGATCGAGCGTGAAATGAATTCAATAATCCTTTGCATCTCACCACAGGTCATGTGGTCGCATGCATGACGTACGTTGATATGAGCTGATATGCGATAGGCACGTATAGTGCTGTGGTGCACAAGCTGGGACGTCCTGGGAGCTAGCTAGCTACTATAGGTCTATAGCCATCGTCTATCGACGTCCATGTCACTAATCATCATATAAGCTCTTAGCCCTACTGATTATATTGTCCCATTGTTCGGCATCAGCACTACTAATTACTTGACGTCGATCTTAATTGCTCCATTATTGCCCATTGGATCAACCAGAAACTCCCACAAATGTGTTAAAGGTGGATAATTGGTTGTTTATAATGGAGGGGCCAGCCAATGCACACAAATCAGTGTCATAATTATAAGATGTATGATATACACTACTAGTGAACGAGTCTTCTATACCGGTCCATCAGTCCCGGTTAATCACGAATCAGAACTGATGTAATACTCAGTCATCCTCTCCAATCCCGTTTGGTACCGGTAACACCAATCAGGACTGATACTCTCCCTTACAGGCGTGCGTAGGATAGCTGGCAGCACGGGTATCAATCTCAACTGGTATCACGAACCAGTATGGGATTACTCGTTTCTAAAAAAAGTTAAAAGATATATTGTCTATCATAGTTATATCAGAGCGTGTGGATGGATGACCCGAATATAAAAGTGAGATGTAAATCACGAGAAGTCATGTTTCCAAACCTTTTTAGTTGACCTGACGCCACAGACATCGGTCCCAGGGCTATCTCGGTTGTTCTATCTACCGTTTAACCAACTCGAGGACAGACGGCTACCTTCCTAGACATATCTCCAAGCCACCAGACTACAGAGCTCATTTTGTACACAGTGAGATTAAGGAGTTCGCTAGGCCGGATCGAGCAACGATTAGCTTTGTATCACAGCTAGCTGAACGGTAAACATGACAGCGAGTGTGTAGCAGCTCAACTTACTGTACAGTAAACAGTAAACATGACATCGGATATTTTCGTTCGTTGTTTTGTTTGCTGAACCCGCTGTAGCAAGACTGTATCGACCTACATACAGTAATGCTACCTACAGTTTTCTTATAGTGATGGAATTTCATCGGATCTCTACATCGTAACATATATTAGAGAAAAACTTTTCGTTTTAAATTTAGTTTAAATTCCATGAATTTTTTTTATGGGGAAAATTTTTAAGTGTAGTTTGAATTTATGCTTTTTTTAAAATCCAAAATGGCCAAAAAAAGGCCAAAATTTTGGTATATTCGGATAAAGAGGGAAACTATAGTGGATGCAGAACAAAACAATCATACATAAAAAATATCTGATATGTAACACTAATCATGGAAAAAACATTGTCCTTAGTCTACTAATTCTGATCAATCATAATGGGGATCAAAGAAAAAAAAGCTAGGGTTTTTTATTTGCTTGGGGGCTTGTACAAACCAACTGGACTATTGGGCTGTAATGGAGTTCGACCGTAATAACTTCGTATAGCATACATTATACGAAGTTATACGAGCTATTTCCGTTATGATGTTACATGGAATGTATGCATGGATCTGCTAATTACATGGGGATATCCCATAAACTCGGACCCTTTCTTGCGGCTCAAGTTCCGCCCGATCCGAGTGGTTTCTATCCTCGGGCCAACTGATCTGGGTCGCCCCCTATCTGCTCCCTTTATGGGCCTTCTAGAGGATACCCGGGGCCCATGCAGTCCACATGGTTTGATTCTCAACCTACATCTATGGGTCTATTATTATGGGCACCCCTCCCCATCAACACAGCATACTGGCCACCCTGATCATATCCACATGCTAGCCGCGGCTGATGGGAATATGCCCTAGATCAATCATATATGAGATGATTGTATTACGTCTTTGTTCATGTACTTTTTGATAATTTTGATTATTGTTACATGCATAAATGTCATCACTTCGTTTATCAAGTACGACTTGGTTGTGAAACACAATTGTCAATGTGATATTATTCTAAATGATTCCTGATTTATATTTTTATGAGGAACGAAAATGATTTGATCAGCACATCTATTAAATGATGATACGGTTTCACATACCATATATATAGATATATCAAATCAGCAATATGGACACATGTTAGAGAACATGAATAGTTGGATTGACCAACTCCGAAACACTGTTGATATTGTTATCTTAAAAGTGTCATCAGATTATTGTCTCAAATGGTATGCCCGTAAAGTTCTTAGACCTAAGATCATCATAGCTAGAGTCCCAACATGCATAGTCTTGTAGTTTGAGGTTATCAAATATTACTCTATAATTAGGTAGCAATAAGGATAAGTTACATGTATATTCCATGAAACATGGTGTAGGGGTGTAATAAATAAAGATAGGATTTGCCCCTCCTTGATAACAGAAGACGCACCTCTAGGCTACTTGGTGTAGAATAGATAAAGAAAGTGTGCAGCCGTGCCAATGTGATTAATTGTTAATCACAACTCATATTCATTACATTAATGAGTGAATGGTTGAGCAATCATAAGGATGGCACACATTTTGCCTTGAGCTTGACTAGTGTGGCAAAAGGATCGGTATTTGAGTGTATCAAGATTCAGCCGATGAGAATAATTCTGTGAATTGGGGGTCAATATGTGCTTCTAGATATGGAGCCGTGAATTGGAAAGCAAGTTTCTGGGTCCACGACTGACTTGCGCATGAACCTAACGGGTCACACACTTAACAGGTTAAAACAGACCTAATGGATTTGTTCGTCGGTGTGTTTTGCACGCGATCACAGATCCGCATTGGATTTAGAGTTCTAATGAGCAGTTAGCGTAGCACATATATAGAAAGAAGAGGCTAGGGGGTGGAGCGGCTAAGCTAATCAGTCCACCCTGAACCATACCAGACGCGCCTCTCCCGCTCCTAAGGAAACCCTAGCCGCGCAATGAGGTGCTAGCACACGTGGATGAGGAAACCCATCCAATAGAGATGGGCGCCAAGCAATTCATGAACGCCGTCGGCGACTACGCCCGCGGCCTTGCGAGGCCCCGCGTGAGCCCCATTTGGGTGCGCAAGGCCATCCCGAGCCTGTCCAAGCTGCCCCCCGGCCCGCCGCCGTAGCTGCCTATGTTCCAGCTCCGTCCGCACACCGTCGACCTGAGCGCCGACAACATCGACAAGGTCAAGTCGGAGTACTTCGAGGCCACGGGGCAGCGCTGCATCACTTTCGACGTCGCCGTCACCAAGACCTAGCAGGCCCGGATGCAAGCACTGCGGCTACCGGAGCCGTCTGCCCGCGCCAGCCTTTGCTTCTTCGCTAGCACGTGCCACCTGGTGCACGGCGTCTGACTGGCGGCAGCGCGGGGTTCTACGGCAATTGCTTCTTCCCGGTGTCGGTTCTGGCGGAGAGCGACGCGGTGGATGGCGCGCAGGACGTAGGCATGGTGGGGATGATCCGGGAGTAACACAAATGTGGAAGAATTTTGTGATGAGCTAGGAATCAAGCACGAATTTTCGGCGGCCTACACTCCCTAACAATATGGAGTGGTGGAGAGGAAGAACCGTAAATTGATAGAGATGGCAAGGACTGTCGACGGTTGAGATATCGATCTCAAGTCAACTAAGGTTCTTGAAAAAGGGACATAGCACGCAGCGTCGGACGTCCGTCCCAAAGTCATCTCCATAACATTGGACGGCTTAGAGTTTCGTCGTATAACTTCGTATAATGTATGCTATACGAAGTTAGCGGGTCATGACGCAGTGTGTGGAAGAGGAGCACATGCCGGCGTTCAAGGAGGAGATGAAGGCGCTGGGGAAGTAAGCACAAAGCACGCACGCAAATCTGTGGTTCGTCTTGCGTTTTTGTTATGTCGAAAATACATGTTATGTGGTGCATGCGCGAACGTATTTTTTTATTACCAAGGACGTGATTATAGACCAGCATGGTGGCGAAGACAACTTGATGGTAGTCTGCTTTATATGGTCAGTATATGTGGTCTATTGTGATTGTTGATATGGAAACTTTATTATCTTCCTCTCTTCATTGTACATTACATTTTCCTCGCATGTTGTGGTAGGATTTTTCACCTGCCTGCGAAGTAGGAGATCTTCTTCTCTAGGTGAATTTTGGCTCATCAGTCTAGCCCACAGCTGCGGAAAGATTTTCTCAAAGATCCTGTTGGCCCCAATAGGCTGGCCCCTTGCACAGCCAAAGCTTTCGATTCTCTGAGTTTGGAATTCCTCCTAGAGCTTTCGACATGACCAAAGCCATTGATCAAATTATATCCTATAGTTTATAGGTGATCGTACTTAAATTGATCAAGCCAGTCTCCAAATCTCCAATATCCTACAGGTCTTCACAAATAACATTGGGGAAATGCTTGCGACCGACGCGGCCCGGCAGCGCGGCCCAGCAACCACATTCTAGCATCGCGCGCCGCCCAACTGCACTGCGCATTGCGCGAACTGATGCACTGCGCTGCAAGCAAAAAATGAGCATTTCATTTTTTTCCTATTTAATTTTCTCATTTTTGTCTCTATTTCATTTGGAGTCCTAAATGCATAGAACAAATTTCATAATTCATCTAAAATCCTAATTAACTCATTTTAAATACTTTTTAATATTTAATATTTAATATTTTTTCTCATTAGCCAAATTGTTTTTAATATGCTAAACTAATTGTTTTAGCATGCTAGACATATTGTTCCAATAGAAAAACTAATTGTTGCACTTGGCTAGACACATATTGTTCCAGTAGGCTAAACTAATTGTTTCAACAGTCCAAAAAAATTTATTCCAATAGGTTGTACAAATTGTTTCAACAGACTAGATAGATTGTTCCAACAAGCTAAACTAATTATTTCAACATGTCAAACATATTTGTTTCAATAGGCTGCACAAATTATTTCATCAGGATCGACAAATTGTTTCAATAGGCTAAACTAATTGTTTCAGCAGGCTATATATATTGTTCCAATAGGCTAAACCAATTATTTTAGCATGCTATATGTATTGTTCCAATAGGCTAAACCAACTGTTTCACTTGGTTATACGTCCACTAGGCAAAAGTAATTGTTTCAGCAGGCTAGCCATATTGTTTCAATAGACTACACTAATTGTTGCATTACGATAACAAATTGTTTCAGTAATTTTTTATATAGCAACATTGGTTTTGTTTTATTTTTAAAAATGCGAGGAACGCAACGGTGCAAACGGTTTGTGCATTGGAGCAATCAGTCAAAATCTATGGCCGTCAAAAAAAACTGAAAATGAATCTTTTCGCTTACATCATCGCTGACGTCATTGGATGCAAACAGGGAGAGTATTCGCGAGCACGCTGCGGCAGACTTCGAAACAATGGCAGGAGAGGTTTGTTCAGGTGGGGGCGCCGAGTTGTTTCAGCAGGCTGGACGCACCGTTGGTGGGCCAATTGGGCCGCGCGCAGCGTCCGACGGGCGCACGCAGCGTCGGACGTCCGTCCCAAAGTCATCTCCATAACATTGGACGGCTTAGAGTTTCGATGCATGCAGATGTGTTGTTGTTTTCGTACACCCTTCTAGAGCTGCAGTGCAGGCACTTAAACCGGACATGGATATATTTGGGGAGGCGTCGGGACTAAAGGTAAACGTCGCCAATAGTGTGATCTACCCAATAGATTGTGATAACCTAATTAAATTTCCAGGAATTACTCGAGGGTTTCCCAAGACTGGAGGCCTTCCCAAGTAAATACCTAGGACTGTCCGTCAGGGCAACGAAACTATGAAAAAGTGATTTTCAACCAATTGTTGAGAAGGTGTTGCGAAGACTGGCAGGATGAAAGGAAAGTGGTTTTCCAAAGCAAGCAGATTAGTGCTAGTGAATACGGTATTCATGCCACTAAAACACATTCTACCTGCCATGGCACCTCCGAGGGCAGTTGCCATGCATGGTTTTTCTTTGTATTGTTTATAAGCATTGCTTGTTAGCTAATGGTATTGTATCTATTGTGCCGTATACTAATTTACAAACACGGATGCAAAAGAATTGAAAATGGACAAGAATTTTATATTTAGTCAATACTCCAATATAAAATTTGAAATATGGATACAAAATTTACATGTAGACAATACTCCAATACATAATTAGAAATACAACTTGATGTACTTGCAGATGCATTCAAATCAATAGGTTCAATACCTATTTTGATGTACCTCCTATTGTTGAATTTATCATTTGTGTAGATAGAGTGCTATTGACAACCGATGGTTGTGTTGGTAAAAAATGGAACATGGTTGAAGTAGCACCAGTAAAATGAAAATTCTCTAGACATTGTTGTGTACTTCCAAAATATTGTGGAAAGTACATATGGAGTGGACGATAATATGTGTTTGGAGGTATCTAACAAAACTACCAGGGGGATTAGAATCTATTGGCCTAAAATAAAAAAGGAAAACGCCTAGACACGGACGTCCGGCCGCCCGGACTCGCACGCCATCGGACACGGTTCCCACCGAAACAACGCCAGCGGCGCGACCTGCAGGCAGGGATGAAACCCACGCGGCTCTCATCAGCGCATGCATGCGGGACGGACCCACACGGGGGGCAGCCGCGCGGCGACGCCCTTCCCTACTTTTTCTGGAGGCGCCACGTGGGGGTTGTGCATGTCAGGGTGGGGCCCATGCCAGGCGTTTTATTGAATTTCTGCGCAAATGGCCATATGTGGTCGGAACTCTGACTTTTTCTATCTGAAACATGTATTTTGACTCACCAAAACTTCATCTTTTTTTGCCAGAACACTTGATCTTTTTTAACTACCGAAACTTGGCGATTTTTGCACTTGCGAAACTTGAGTTATCTAGGTTCATCGTCAAGGATATCAAGTTCTCTCAGTTTTTTCTCAAGTTTCAATAGGGGTTTTCTAAGATTCATCGATTGGTTAGATATTCTTCAAAGTTTCATCGCTTTTTTAGCCAAGTTTCACTAGTACTTCTTTAAGTTACATTGGTATTGGCCAAGTTTCACTAGTATTTCCTTAAGTTACATTGACACTAGCCAAGTTTCACCGACTTTTCTTCAAGTTTCAACAGTAATTTAGCAAGTTTTGTTAGGTTTCCTCAAGTTTCATGAGCATGTTATTAAGTTTCGTCAGTAGATTATCAAGTTTTATTAGTTATTTCCTCAAGTTTCGTCAGTAGGTTCTCAAGTTTCTTTAGTAGGATTTCAAGTTTCGTTAGTAGATTCCCAAATTTCATTAGTTATTTATTCAAGTTTTAGTATATATTTTCTAAAGTTTTATGAGTTATTTTTTAAGTTTCATCCGGTGAACAGTAGCCATAACTGCATGCCTGATGCATCTTCTTCCTAAAAAAATGGTCTGCTGCGCGGCTGTACCCCCATGCTGTGCATGCATGTGGGGCCCATCCCATATGCACTGCAAGCCTCAGGCCCGGCTTTGTTTTTTTTTTAGGGGTACAACAGCAGACGCAATTCGATGCAGCAGATCCTGCATGCCTTTTGGTGGGGACCCCACATGGCAGCTTCTGCTGAGGCCCGCTTTTTTTTGGGTGGCGGAGGCAACGGCGCGTGTCTTTTTTTTTGAGGCCCAAAGGGCGCTTTTTTATCTGGTAAGCGCGCAGCGTATGAGTTTTACAATGGATCTGATGGATCGGACGGTTGCGCGGCGTCCGACGGGGGCGGTTTCGTCGGACGTCCAACGCCTGGCATCCGCCCTTTCTTTAAGTTATTTATTAGTAATGGTCAAGTTTTTATGTATCTTCTTCAAGTTTCAACAGTAATTTAGTAGGTTTCGTTGAGTTTTCATAAGTTTCATTATTAGGTTCTTAAGTTTCTTTAGTATGTTCTCAAGTTTTGTTAGTAGATTCTCAAGTTTCAATCAGTACCGGCCAAGTTTCTCTATATGTTCTTTAAGTTTCAACAGTAATTTAGCAAATTTCGTTGAGATTTCTCAAATTTCATTAGTACATTCTCAAGTTTTGTTAGTATGTTCTTAAGTTTCGTTAGTAGGTTCTCAAGTTTCGTTAGTAGATTCTTCAATTTGTTAGTGCATTGTTAAGTTTCATTGTCTACCTTTAGCATTAATTGGATGCAATTTGGTGGATGCACTGCGGTCTACGTTTTTCCCCATGACCCAGAAGAAAAAAACAACAACAGAGACACATGCATCAGAAGGCACACAACCATACACGCTTGTTAGGCTCGGAGAGGGCGAAGAGGCAAGCACACGCTTTGCTAGGGAGGCGGGGCCCATGCGCACGGGGGAGGGGGTGGGCGCAGAGCATGCTCTGCTTTTTCCTGGGAGACGCACACGATTTTGAGCGGGCAGAGGCCAACGACGCGAAAGGCGAGGATGCGCAGGCAAGTCGATCCAACGGTCAACGGGCGTCCGATCTGAGCGCGAGCGCCGGACGTCCGGGTGCTGGTGCGCGCCAATAAAAAAAACAAATATATATCACATAAACTTGATTGCACTACTGTGTGAAAATAAAAAATTCTATAGAGGGGATGTCTCGGGACATATTACCATTCAGGCACGGTAGAATTGTTGCCATACACATTTTGTTGGCCAGGAGTTTACTAATATGGTGATCGTCGAGCATTCCGAAAGTGAATACTTGTGAACATGGCAATATATGATAAGTTTTTGGAGATTAAGGTTATGCTAACAAGGTGATCAGTTGCCAATATATACATAGGAAGGTACAATATTTTCGTACAAACTTCAACCAACTGATGATGCATCATCAGTATCAAGCTACACAACTAACTAGAGAGGCCACTCCCCTAAGTCGTTGTGCCTTGCCATGGATGCATACGCCGTAGCCGTTGCACCTCATCGTCGAGACCTAGGGATGGGAGCGACGCCCACGCACGCGAGGGCGAAGGGGAGTTCAGTGCGGCTGTGCGGGCTTGACGGGGAAGCGGAAGCCCGCATTCGCGCGATGGGAAGAGGAACGATGCCCACGGTACATCTAATCGAGCAAGATACAATGAAACGGCTACAACATTGGTTTGGGTCGTTTCTTAGGCCTCAATACTTACGGAGATATTGTTTCAGAAGGGGAAACGATCCTACTCCCTCTTCTTATTAAATCTACTTCACGTCAGTTTTCGGTCCAATGTGGTCTACGTAGAAACGGCTGTAGAAACACCACTACAAATGCCCTAAGTGCCATGGAAGCATCATAAATGCCCTTTAAACATTTTCCATGGCATTCATATGGCATCAAGAAATGTGCCGTTGGGAAATGTATTCCCTGGTGTTTTCTAACGTCGATACATTTTTATTCCACGGCGAATACACATTCTGGTATTAAATGTTACAACGATGTTTATATCTATTCGCATTTGTGTCCGCAGTGGTTGGGGTATTCCACAACGTTTATATGCGCCAGGGTTCACTTTATTCCTAGCGTTTATATGCGCAGTGCAGCGAAGCAAAGGTTCGATGAGGCACAACATCTAAGCTATGCGTTTGATCCTAGGGATCTATACGTGCAAGGAAATCTAGGGCGGTAGTGGTCATGCATTTACTGAGTGCTTGATAGTGCACGTGAGAATGTGGAATAGTGTTGCGGCGGTGAGACTGTGCCGGCAACGGTGGCGTGGTCATGGGGCCAGCAAACTTTGGTGAGACCCTGTGCAAAAGGATGTGTGCACCGTATTAAAGGGGTTGAGGGGATGCCGGTGGCGTTGCATCTTGCGGCGAAATTCACAAAGAAGGAGATTGGCTAGAAAGAGGAAATTTCGGCCGATAACGAGCATTTGATCACCGGGCCTCTACACGGCATGGAAATGCAATTAGTTCTAGGGGGAGGAGGAGTGAGCAAAGAGGCATAACCGCATAGTTTGGCACGGTTGAGGTGTCCAATTTCTCACCAATTTGATGTTGCCATGGCAACCGGTTCACCGGAGGGGTGGAATTTTGGGAAAATTGCGGACAAAGGAGCTCGACTTGGCTTTAATTAAGAGGCAACGTGGAGCTAGGGCGGTCATGAGACAGAACGGAGTGTGCAATGGTGCTATCAGGGTGCTGTAGGCTAGCAAGGGGTAGCCTTTTGACTTCAGTGTCCTACCGTGTGGCTTGCGTTGGCTTGGCAGGGCATGGGCGCTAGATAACAGCGGCGATCCAGTGGGAAAACGGTGGCCAACCGGTGGGTAATGCAGTAGCAAACCGGTGGCGCCCGACATCCAACACCCAGTGCACGCCCATGCGCAAGAGTGAGCAGGAGAGAGAGAAAGAGAGAGCGAAGGGAGAGACATAGGGAGAGAGAAAGAAGCAACAATCATTTTTTGTTTCCAAAATTTAAATTCGATTTATGAATTGGATGGTTTGGTTTGGTTTAAGGATTAGGCAAAAAATGGGATGTTACACAAACAAATAAGGCCTAAATATAACATTGAAGTACTAATGTCCAAACGCTATCCTCATGTACTAAAGCCCAACAACAGGTATCACAGAGCTCAACTATTGAAGCCCAACAACCCCACGAAAGGAAACTTGCTTATAAAGAAAGAAGCACACAACTTAGATCAAACAGATCAACTCATATCCAACCTAATTGGCTACTACTACTCTTCTCCATAGAATTCAGAAAATAAAAATCAAGAAGTAGAAACACAAAGTACCTAACAAGAAATCCACATCTCTGGTGCTCAAAATCAGGTGCGTACCCTTCCGTTTCTTTGAACGTCCTTCTTTGCAAAGAAAAAGATAACATGTAACTTTAAGAACAGAGAGCACGAATTTCTGCTTTTCATTATAACAAATTTCTATTAATATATTTAAAGTGCATTATGAATTAGAACCAATTAATTTAGTAAGGCTGGCTACGACAACTAGAAGGGATAAATGGGAGCCTTGAATTTTTTTTTTCAAATAAGTGCTCCTCTTGCATTGCACTCTCCCACGAGTGATCAAATAGAGCGTGGGTCCGTTAGTCAGCTTAAATGTAGCAAGAAAAGTAGTAGGCCCACAAAGATATGAAAGACCTGACTTTGATTGTGTGATCATCCTCTTGGTCAAATCATTAATCATCTGTTCAAGTTTGTGGCGGGGTCGCTGAAGGGGAACACGCATGCTACAATAGCACAAATTGAAAATTTCTACATGAACATACAACATAATCATGCAAATAGGGAATCACAAATCATTATCCTTGACACGCGGTTGTAGCGGAAGTCGAGTCAGAGAAGCAGGTTCTCACTTCACGCGTCGCTGCGGATCGCCTCTCGTCGACGTGGACGTCGTGCGTAGAGAAAGTAGACGTGGTCGACGTGCTTGCCGGGGTTCGCCAATAAGCACGTCTACGGGAGCAGTTGCGCCTCTAAGGTATGAACACCTCTAGGAGTGGAACGCCGTGCGCAAGTGTGCTAGTACCTCATTGCGTGGCTATGGTTTCCTCAGGAGTGGGAGAGGTGTGGTTGCTATGTTTAAGGGTGGACTGATTAGCTTAGCTGCGCCGCTTCCTGGCCTCTTCTTTCTATAGATGTGATAATGGGCTTCTACGTTAACTACTCATTAGAACTCTAAATCCTACGTGGATCCATGACCGTGAGCAAAATGCACCGACGAACAAATCTATTAGGTATGTTCTAACCCATTAAGTGTGTGGCCCGTTAGGTTCATGCACAAGTTGGTCGTGGACCCAAAAACCTGCTTTCCAATTCACGGCTCCACAGCGGTATCTAGAAGCACATATTGACCCCCTAATGCACAAAGTTATTCTCATCGATTGAATCTTGATACACTCAAATACCGATCATTTAGCCACACTAGTCAAGCTCAAGGCAAGATGTGTGCCATACTTATCATAGCTCAACCATTCGCTTGTTAATGTAATGAATATAAGTTATGATTAACAATTAATCACATTGGCATGGCCGCACACTTTCCTTATCTATTCTACACCGAGTAGCCTAGAGGTGTGTCTTCTGTTATCAAGGAGGGGCAAATCCTATCTTTATTTATCACACCCCTACGCCATGTTTCGTGGCATATACATGTAAGTTATCTTTGTAGCTACCTAATTACGGAGTAACGTTTATTAACCCCAAACTATAAGACTATGCATGTTGGTACACTAGCTATGACGATCTCAGGTCTAAGAACTTTATGGGCATACCACTTGAGACAATAATCTGGTGGCACTTTTAAGATAACAATCTCAACAGTGTTTCGGAGTATGTCAATCCAACTATCCATGTTTTCTAACATGTGTTCATATTACTGATTTGATATCTCTATATATGATATGTGAAACAGTATCATCAATTTATAGATGTGCTGATCAAATCATTAGCGTTCCTCGTAATAATATAAATAATGAATCATTTAGAATAATATCACATTGAATTGTGTTTCACAACCAAGTCGTACTTGATAATTAAACAAATTCATGACATTTATTCATGTAACGATAATCGAAGTCATCAAAAAGTACAAGAACAAAGACGTATTACAATCATCTCATATATGATTGATCTTGGGCATATTCCCATCAGCCGCGGTATCAGAGCTGAGGTTCAGCGATGCATATGGTCTTGGAGGTGGTTCGGTGATTCATAGATTATGCATACATGCGTGTGCCGAAGGACAACACTAGCTAGATTTTGCACAAAGTGGAGCATGACAACGATCGACGATTTGATATGTGGAGCCAAACACTCCGGCTGGGTGGTCTACACCGTTCAATGGGCTTTTGTTTGTAAGGATCAACTAGACATGGTGATTGGACCGATAACGTGGCTGTAGAAGACAGGCATCGGCGATCATGATCAGACCAGCTGCCAGACGTGGCGAGACAACCGTATAGGTCGGAGACGGAGGGAGCGTCGCGGAGAGCAATGAGCGTACTCGTGGGCTAAGATTGGATCTGAAAGTGGAGATTTTTTTGTCAAACTAATTTCTTGGCGACCGGTGAAGGTCCTTGGTGTGCCCCACGACGAACAAGGTACACAAGTAATTTACTATGACGTTCTGATCACCTCCTGCCACGCTGACTGCCAAGGCGTAAACCTGCATCCAGTTCTTTGGGTCCCTCTCGCCATCGAACTTGTCGATGCCTTTGAGGTTAAAACCATCCGGCCAAACCACTCGGCGAAGATCCGGGGTAAATGCCCGGATCCCCTCCAACGGTCGCGGCCGACTCCTCCTTGGGGATCTACTACGATGCTCCCGCCGTGGGCCTTGACGGCGCTCATGACGATGGTCGCGCCGACTGGCGGTGCTCTCGGCCTGATCATCAACGCGACGGTTGTGATGGCTACGAGAGGTCCGCTCGCCGTTGCTGCGCTCCCGCCGTTTG
Organism: Raddia distichophylla; assembly: GCA_005191435.1. Classification (NCBI taxonomy): domain Eukaryota; kingdom Viridiplantae; phylum Streptophyta; class Magnoliopsida; order Poales; family Poaceae; genus Raddia; species Raddia distichophylla. The sequence continues at coordinate 709,871 of SPJY01029779.1, read as the reverse complement.
GCTTCTATGTCTTGACGAAGATCATGGGTAGGCGACTGGCGGGAGTCGCTAGCCACGTTGGCTCGAGCCCTGTTCCGCTTGCGCGTAGATCGACTGCGAGTCAAAGCGGTCGGAGCAGGACGAGCCTCATTTTGTTGAATGGCAGCCATCTCTACCATGGCCATCGCTCGAGCGAGGGTCTGGGCAAACGGGCTGTCTTCTGGCAGTTGCGGTGCGATAGTCTCAAGAAGAGTCTTCGAAGCGACGATGTTTGCCTGGGGAGTCGTGTAGACGTCTTGGCCCCACAGCTTCACCGCGCGAAGCTCATTCTGGACGTCGCGGCTGCGGGCGCGAAGATGTCGTACGCGATCTCGGTCCTCCACTCGGCGCGAGTCCGGGTCGGGCGCGCCATTGGCGGTCTCCTCGTACCCGACTAGTGGAGAAGCAGAGTGATGACCATCCACGCCAAGGACGAAAACCTCTCGGTAGTTACTGACCTCAGCGCTCCCGTCAGACTCGGAGTCAGAGACGGAGAGGCTGACTTGTTCGCTCTGTCCAATGGGTTGGCCAGCATTGATGACACCCACGAACATAATTGGATCTGATCCGACTGGACCTGATGCACTCGCCAACTGGTTATCTCCTGTCCAAACTTCGGAGGAAATCCGTGCGAAAGTCGCAGCGGAATACTCGAGTTCGGAGGGAAATCCAGCCGAGGGCATTAAGTTGTTGTAGGGCAAAATAGAATCCATGCCCATGCAGTCAAACCCGCCGAGTCCTTTTTCGTCTTCCTCGGGAAGAGGTGCGAGGTCGAACAGCGAGGGGGTCAATCCGCCGAAGGTACTTGCTGAATTCTCCAAGCCAAAGGGCAATGGGTCTCATTGATCGCACGTACCTTCTTGCGAAGAGATCTCTCCGGGAGGGGAGAGGTGAAGATTGCCAACACCGTCGGCGATGAAGTCCAGGGTGCCGAAGCGAAGGGATTGCCCTAGCTACATGGCGACGTACGGCGATCTTGAAGATGCCATCTAGCTTGAGAGATGATCTTGATGCTGCCCCCTACCTGGCGCGCCAACTGTCGACTAGTGACTAACTAGGGGGTCACCACTGGCAATGAATTTGTACGAGGAGGCGCTAATCGAGAACCAAACCAGATGGTAGCACAAGAACAGGTTTATATAGATTCGGGCCCTCCAGCCGAGGTAATACCCTACTTCCTGTGCTCTGGGATTATAGTTGATCAAGATAAGGGATGCAAGATGACCAAGGTGATTACAGCGTATGCTCCATGAGATGATTCTTATGCCTATGGCCTCTACCCCCTCTCTTTATATAGTGTAGGGGGAGATAGAGTTACACAGTAGTACGTGATACACGGTACCTAATCTTGTAATGCCGTTACATGTCATGCATGTGTTGATCTCCTAATTACATGGAGATAGATCATATCCTCGGGAACTTCCTTGGAGCTCAAGGCGTGTGTAACCCGAGTGGTCTCTATCCTTAATCGGCCGACTTGGATCACCCCCATCTGCTCCCTTATGGGCCTTCTAGAGGATACTCGGGGCCCATATAGTCCACAGCGACGGCAGCGCAGGAGCGGGACATCATCTTCATCCGAGTCCCTCGGAGTGACTCCTTTGCCTTTCTTGGCCGAAGGAATATCAGTCGAGTCCTCTGCAGGACGTTTGTGCGGTGCCTCCTTATGGCTCGGGGCCTCTGGGACTGGATAGGTGGAGAAGAATGCCGCGCGCCCCTGCGTAAGTATTGGATCAGATCGATTGTCGCACAATTCTAAAAAATTACGGGTAAGTTGAGAAGAATCTTTTGCTTACCACTGGAGGAGGGTTTGCTAGGCGATACGCGCTTGGGCAATCTTTGTTGACTATCTCTGAGCCCGGGGCGAAGAGCTCGGCCACTCGGCTGATTATATCCTTTTACGAAATTGGATCCTCGCTTTCCTGAGTGCAGTCTTGGGGCCCCGAGTACTCAAAGGCGAGATGCACCCTTTCCTTGACGGGCTGGACACGGCGGAGAGTATAGTTCCAAACTACGCCGATGCCAGTCAGCCTGGCGGATTTCAATCTGCCGAGGAGGATGAGAAGTTCCTTTACTTGGCTTCCTTCGCTCTCGGCGAGAGGAGAAGACAGGAGGGACAGATTGTGGGGCATTCTCCGGAAAACAAAGTAAGAGCTGGAGGAGAATTAGCACAATGAAACCACTCTGAGTGCCAGCCCTTGTTGGAGGTTCTCAAGGGAATATCAAAATAAACTTTCCTAGCCCCTTCCCGCAGCTGAAATCTGGCGCCACCTGCAGCTCTGGGAGAAGTCTTGTTGGGGAAGGGCTTAAGGAGATAGAGACATCTAAACAAGTCGAAGTGAGGGGCGATCTCGAGAAAAGCCTCACAAATGTGGATAAAGATCGCAATTTGAAAGATGGAATTGGGGTTCAAATCAGAAACCTCGATCCCGTAAAAGTGCAGTAATCCTCAGAATAAAGAAGAGCAAGGTAGGCCGAAGCCGCGGAGAAAGAAGGACTCAAATACCACTACTTCGTCGGAACAAGGGGTGGGGCAGGACTCGCCAGCGACGGCGCGCCACGAAGCAAATTCTTCGGAGGGGTGCACGCCAATGGAGACAAGCTTATGTAGCCTCCGCTCGGTCGTAATGGACTTCATCCACTCCTTCCCGCTCTTGGTCGTTTTCGAAGCAACGGGAGATGGGCGAGCCATTGCATATCGGAGACGGTGGCGGCGGACGAAGCGACGGAGAAGAACCCTAGTGGCGGAGTTCGCTGGGGAGAACTGAAAGACTGGCGCGAAAAGTGGCCGAGGTGAACTAATTTCGTTCCCCTGTTCCTAATTTATCGCAATAGTCTGCGTTTAGCATTCTGGGCCGGGCCTTTGTCGAGCGCTGGATGCAGCCTTTTCGAGAGGGCTCGGATAACCACTCGGGTGGCCGAGTGATTTCTCCTGAGAGGTTTGTGTACGCGCTGGGCGCCGATCTTGGAGCGCGTGGTTTTTAACTACTTAGACGGCGCAATGTCAGTCGCGGATTAAAGATTAGAGCCAGAAGATCGACACGGGATTTCCAAAAGATTTTCATTAAGTGGCTCTTAGGCCTAATTACACATGTTCCGCGGCGCAGCACAATGAGCGAGGGCTCGTCGCTGGCTCGCAGAGAAGTAAAAGAAACATAAGAAGATGGATCGATTCTCCCGGCATGGAGGGTGAGGTGTCCGTCAAAGACACTTCAGAACCATTCGTTGGCCAGGAGAGCGGCAGCCAGTGCGTCCTTGAGTGGGATGCGCACCTTGTAGAGCTGCGGGAATCCACGGATCAAAACCTGATGGATTCTTCCGCGCGGATCTCCGCAGTGAGCTGGGCGTAATCCCTCCAAAAGCGTCTATGGTGGCTTGGGCGTCGGCTTAAGCGGCAGCTTCGGTGGCGGCCTCGGCGATCCACTCATCTACTCCTTCGACTTGATTCTCCATTGCACTCGAAGAGAAGAAGGCAGAAGCTTTTGAGTTTCGCCGAAGAAAGGGGAAATCGAAAACTCGCAAATCGGATGTGAAGCAATGCGTTGCCTCTGGATTACTTTTATACACAGAGAAGTTCAAAGGGCGCGCCTTGTAATCCGTTTCAAACACAGTAAAGCCATCATGATGATGGGACAAATGTAGGTACAGATACGTTTCCCGGCAGAAGCGCGTGTCGCTCCGACTGCATGTGAAAAGGGCGTGAAAAATCTTCGCCTCCCCTTAGTGGGCTTGGGCTAAAATAAGCAAAGGGTGATCCCCTTAACAGGCTTTCTTAACACGCCGCTAACGGTGGCACTGTATTAACATCGAGCCTCATTCGGCCTCGGTACACCCTGGAGGGCATATGACCGGAAGAGCCAAAATTAAAAATGTTTCACGGCATACCTCATGTTGGGTCACTAGCCAGCTACGCATGCTCGAGGTTGGGTGTTGGTGAAATTTGGGTACAATTTCGGAGGTATGCCTTTCTTAAGGTCACCAGTTGTATACCGCTACCCGGATACAAATACCTCTCGGCCAAACTGTATCCAGCCGGTACGCCCTTAGGGGCCAATGGCTGATCCCTTCTCTGGTCGGGACAGGTACCACTCGGCTGAAGGGTGCGCCCCACGTTGGGCCAAGTGTTGGTTCTTACAAGTTAAGGCTAGGCATCTGATGCTGATAAATTCTGAAACGCTTAATTTATAGCATGCTGTAGGATAGAAGCTGTAATTGCGTGGCTTAAGGCATGCCCCATGCTGGGTCAATTGCTACTTTCGCAATGCGAGGGTAGATGTCAAGTAGTCGAACTCGTCTGTTGAGGTGACGTGCCCAATGGGCCGAAAGAAGCTGGAGTTCGGTACTACCAATCCAGGCATTGCTTCAACATAAAAACTTGAGATTCCTTGAGTTCTTTACAATCTCTTTTCAGATTACAGGAGACATTGGCAGAACCAGTCGGCCAGACATCTGACTCGATCGTAAAGCACTCGGGGCTACTGTGGACTACATAGGCCCTAGCTATCCTCTAGAAGGCCCATAAGGGAGCAGATGGGGGGCGATCAAGTCGGCCGATTGGATAAAGACCACTCGGGTTACGATTTACTTGAGTATCAAGGAAGTTCCCGAGGATATGATCAAGCTCCACGTAATTAGGAGATCAACACATGCATATCATGTAACAGCATAACAGAATCAGGTACCGTGTATCACGTGCTACCATGTAACTCTATCCCTCCCTACACTATATAAAGGGAGGGGGTAGAGGCCATAGGCATAACCCAACATCACATTGCATACATTGCCATCATCTTGGTCATCTTGCGTCTTGCAGTTTGATCAATCATAATCCCAGAGCACAGGAGTAGGGTATTACCTCGGCGCTGAGGGCCCGAACTTGTATAAATTCCCTGTCTTGTGCTGCCATCTAGTTTGGTTCTTGCTAACAACCCCTCGTACAAATTCATTGCCGGCGGTGACCCCCAGTTAGTCACTAGTCGACAACCAAGTTCATGTTAATCTCGATGGCGTGTTCTTCACCGAACCACAGCGAATCACACCCCTATCAGATTTCTACTCTGCTAGTCGATCAGCTCGAGTTCGATCCGATTCGAGCGTCGGGCACGGCAAGGAGCGACACACAGAGATTACCCAGGTTCGGACCCCCTGACGAGTAATAGTCCTACTCCTGCCGAGCCTTAGCTCTGTTCTTGTTGTGGTTGTGTGTAAGAGATTACAGAATGCTTCCTCCCCCTTATTTCTCTCTCTAAACTCCTTTTATACATGCCCTGGGCTGGCGGAGAGAGCAAAGAGGGTAGTACAATACACTGATAAGACTAGGGACACAAAACCGGAGAGACGAAAATGTGCTGCTGATGCGCCGAGCGGTGCCGCCCACACATGCTCGCGAGTGGCCTCTGACTCGTTTGAACGCACCAACAAGAGGACAGGCGGGGCGCTGCTCCCACCGCCTGATGCGGGCGGCCAACCTAGTGACGGCAAGCCCTCTCTGCCTGTCAGTTCCGCAGAGCCACAGTGACAGTTGGTCAGACCTGCAGAGGTCACTGTGGCGGTAATCATCATCATTTCCTCGATCCATCCGCGCATGACGCCGCATTAAATGCACTTGTCCTTCGTAGCGGGGAGAGCCTTCGCCCAGAAGACTCCCCTCTGGACGCTTCGTGCCACGCGGACCCCACCTATCAGTGAAGGACCTCCCGCGCGCTGGGGGGAGCTCGCCAGCGCGCTGGGGTCTGGTCGCCGCCTGACGCGTGGCGGTCTCGCCTGGAGTGCTGTGGGGCTTGCCCACGCGCTGGGGCCTGATCGCCCTAGTCGATCAGCTCGAGTTCGATCCGATTCGAGCGTCGGGCACGGCAAGGAGCGACACACAGAGATTACCCAGGTTCGGACCCCCTGACGAGTAATAGTCCTACTCCTGCCGAGCCTTAGCTCTGTTCTTGTTGTGGTTGTGTGTAAGAGATTACAGAATGCTTCCTCCCCCTTATTTCTCTCTCTAAACTCCTTTTATACATGCCCTGGGCAGGCGGAGAGAGCAAAGAGGGTAGTACAGTACACTGATAAGACTAGGGAGACAAAACCGGAGAGACGAAAATGTGCTGCTGATGCGCCGAGCGGTGCCGCCCACACATGCTCGCGAGTGGCCTCTGACTCGTTTGAACGCACCAACAAGAGGACAGGCGGGGCGCTGCTCCCACCGCCTGATGCGGGCGGCCAACCTAGTGACGGCAAGCCCTCTCTGCCTGTCAGTTCCGCAGAGCCACAGTGACAGTTGGTCAGACCTGCAGAGGTCACTGTGGCGGTAATCATCATCATTTCCTTGATCCATCCGCGCATGACGCCGCATTAAATGCACCTGTCCTTCGTTGCGGGGAGAGCCTTCGCCCAGAAGACTCCCCTCTGGACGCTTCCTGCCGGGCGAACCCCACCTGTCAGTAAAGGACCTCCCGCGCGCTGGGGGGAGCTCGCCCGCGCGCTGGGGTCTGGTCGCCGCCTGACGCGTGGCGGCCTCGCCTGGAGTGCTGTGGGGCTTGCCCACGCAAGGGGGCCTGATAGCCCACCTGACGCATGGCGGCCTCGCCTGGAGCGCTGTGGAGCTCGCCCATGCGCTGGGGCCTGATCGCCCGCCTGATGCGTGGCGGCCTCGCCTGGTCTTCTTTAGGACTCCTAATACCATGGTATTTATTGTACGGACAAATCTTCTATAAAACAAATTTAATAAAAGATGCTACCACTAAGATCACTTTCCCTCTGGCGATCTCCGTGAGACGAGATCCATGGTCACTGCGGTTCGTGCAACGATTTGTCAATACCCCTTGAACCCGTGACATAGGTAAGCAACACTTTGCCAATCACATCGTATGCGACTCTTGCTTGTTGGGGTGGCATCATATGCCCCGGCTCCCAACCCTGATGCCCAAAGTCACAAATCCTATTTGGAGCTCCGTTAAGCAAACCAATACTAGTGTGTGGATGCACAGGTTAGACTACACCCACCTTATTGTACATGGAAGAAGGCGGTGTTCTTCATTTGTCAAGACCAAATCCGCCAACATACAAGACAATAGGAGCAACTATTGGGCAAAAGGGCATCTACTCTTAAATTTTTTGAGGGAAACAATTCAGTCAGATTAACATATTCACCACATATGTCGTGAAAGAATAGCCAAGCAAGATAAATCAACACAGATAATCAAATTAAACTGTGAACTAGTATGCTCCCACGACGCGGCGATTTCCATCTCCACGACCATCCTTGTCCACTAGACCATCTAGGGTTGAAGCAACCATGACGTTGCACTACATTACTGCATCTAGCAGCTAGTAACAAAATTACATGAGAATTCAAAGCATCACATATCGGTACGCAGGCCGTTAATCATCAATGGACATCCTTCAGCTGCAATTAACCATGACTCGCAGGTTATCAAAATTACAACAATGCATCACATACACAAGGGTCCATACTGTCCACATCATTCTCTGCAAAAACAAGTTAGGCGCAGGATCAAATTCTAACGCGCACGATGTGAGCCAGGTTTACTTGTTAATAAACCTCAGTTCATGGTAGACTGGGGTGTGGGAGGAGCGAGAGCCCCTTGCACGAGTGCGGGCAGTGCCCGTGGCGCACCATGCGGAGAACATAGATCACATCTATGAAAACACAATGAAAATTCCAACACGATTGATCATATCAAGCTGACTGCCGGATCATCAACATGACCCAATTTTCATAAGGCCGATCATATCGATCCAACGCACAAGATCCCCTTGAGAAGACAGCAACGCATGCGAACTTGATCTGTTGCCCCGATCTATTCGGCACGCACGCATCCCCAATGGTGTTACCAGTCTGTAAGGGATTTGTGTGGCACAAATTTGAAAGAGGATGAACTAATATTTTTATCACACCATGTTATCAACTCATATCTCTACCCAGACTACCGATTGATCCAATCAACCCATGAACAATCATAGCAACATATCACAATTTGTGCCTGATCCAGATCTAAAACTACACATAATCGGCTCTGACACCACTGCTAGGAAACGGGTCGGCTACACAAGCACAAAACCAAAATTTTTACCACGATTCACCCAAGATCACATGCAAGTACGAGATCGAAGTAGATGCGCGTGCAAAGAGGAGGTAGACGTACACGTCCCAATCACCACCAAGTGCTCGACGGTGTCGCCGAGTGTTCTAACCGAACAGCGTGTCTGCGTACGGCAACGCCTCTAGCGGTATCCACACGTACCGAGCAGGAACACCACACGGGGTGTGCTAGCACTTCACCGTGCGGATAGGGTTTCTGAGGAGCAGGAGGGGCGCGCGACGGCTAGGCGTGGTGAAGGCTCAACTCATCATATAACGCTGCCCCCACGCCTCTCCTTATATAGTCACGCTAGTGGGCTTCGGCCCGCTATGGTTCTATCTCCTACGCGGATCATATCCACGCACAAACCCATTAAATAGTTCCAACCCGTTATTTCGTTACCTTTTGGGAGGCCTACGCCCCACAGAAACTGTCTACCTGAGACTGTCCCTTGGCCCTCAGGTCTGACACAAGGTTAAGTGTGTGACCCATTAGGTTCAGTGCAAATCGACTGTGGATCAGGAAACCCGTTTCCAATCCACAAATCAACAGCAGCACCTAGCAGTACGTATTGACCCCCCGAATGCACAGAATCAATATTCGGCTAAACCTTGATACACTCACATACCGATCCGTTTGCCACACGATACTAGTCAAGCTCAAGGTGAGATGCTCCACCCTTGTTGATAGCTCAACCACTTCACTGGACAGTGTAATGGATACATACCTGACTAACTCCTTAGTCATATTAGCACGACCGTGCGCTTTCCCTATCCATCCACACGAGGGGTCCAGAGGTATCTCTCCTGTTATCGAGGAGGTGCAAATTCTATCTTGATCATCGCACCCCTGGCTATGTATCGTGTTATACCCAGTAGTCACCTTTATAACTAACCTATTACGGTATAGCGATTGATGACACCAAAGCATACGAGTAAACATGCTGGGCATCCATGACAATATCCGGTGTAGGATAGGCGTACCACTCGAGACTATACGCTGATGGCATTGTAAAAGATAACAATCTCACAGCGTCTCGGAGTGGGTCTGTCCGACTACCCATGTTCTTCAACATGTGTCCCAACTATTGGTTTGATATCTCCATATCTATGGTATGTGAAATATTACCACCAATCAATACGTATGCTAATCAAATCATAACTGCTCCTCGTAATGATATGGATCCGGGATCCATTCAGAATAATGTCATTTAACAATGTGTTTCACAATCAAGTCATACCTAATGGATAAAGTCATGACATTTATTCAAGGAACCGATAAACAATGTTATCATAAGTACACGAATAAAGACGTGGTACAATCATCACTATGATTGATCTAGGGCATATCCCTTTCAGATAGCCATGTGATTATTGGATGGACATGGCAGGTAGCCATGAGTTGATCTTTATGGGTTAAAACTGACGGGTAGCCGGAGTTTCAAAAGAAAGATATTTCTTCTAATTCTTCTTAACTTTTTTCCACATTTTCAAAGATATAGGAAAATTGTTATGTTGGCTTTCCGCAAAACAAACCTAATCCCTCCTTTGCTAAGCCCTCATATGCATATGTCAATTTGGCTTGCGAGTATTTGCACATATACTCACCCTCGCACATTCGCGGGGCTGCTCATTCCAACGAGTAGGTCCGAAGGCTCAGCATTACGGCCCGGACAATGGTGAGCCCGAAGACGATGACTTCATCGATGGTATTCAAGACGTGGACTACTCTAACACCTAGGATCGCTACTACAGCTTGCCTGTGGGGTTGTGATGGATTTTCCTTTTGGCTTTACTATGTATCCATGGTTCCGCAGTGGTATGGCCTACATGCCAGACATTTTGTATTATGAGTCTTAATGGCCGCACTCTGATGTAAATATTTGATGTTTTAATGAGAATGATTATGATCCAAGTTCTGGAATCTGTGTGTACTAACTACTGATCCAAGGATTAGTACAGTAAGGCACAGAAAGGATTCGACTCCTTCAGCGGGTCCCGACAGCTGGCCTTGACTGAGTATCTTTCGAACTCTTGATTTGGTCATCCCATGTGGTGGTGAAGTGCAGAAACTTTCGAACGTCATCCTTCAGGCTCAAGAGGGGAACACAGCCAATGAAAGGCTCATCTTGCGCTCGGGGAATCCTTATGCCAGCCAAGAGTTAGATGGCCAAAGGTTTCATTACGACACCTCGCATAAGTAAAGCATGCAACCTCAGCAGAGTGTACATCTATCAAGATAGACATTCCCGTAGTTAAAGGCCGATGACGGGGGCTCTGCTACACTGGTATTTTTCAAATGTTTTGGTATGCAAAGTTGTTTCAAAGTGAAAAGCACGATTGCCATCGTGCGTTTTGATTTATGTGACTCACTGCGGTGATGTTGAGTGTAAAATAGGCTCTACTGAAAAATTGATGGACTAGCCATATTTTTGTTTATCGTGGTCAGCCAAAGGTTTATGAAAGAAAATGATTTAAAATTTAAATTTCTTATGTTTTATCAATTGCATTGGAAAACTAGGTAACCCTTATAAATTTAGCTTTTATGCAAACAAGCCTAACTCTTCCTTGCATATGTGCATATTATCAATTGGCTTGCGAATATGTTAAATATACTCACCCTCGTGTTTTATCCATGGGACTGCTCAATCCAACGAGCAGTTTGTGAACCGCAGAGCGTTGGTCCAAATTTTGAGGAGTATCAGGAGGAGGATTACATTGAAGGTGTACCAAAAAGATGACTTCACCATTGAAGTTTAACACAAAAACTATTCTAACGTATAGGAGCGTTTTGCCTATGGAGTTTATTTTGGTTTTCATTGTGTTTTAGTTCTATTTTGTATATTTAAAGTCTTCTGTTATTGTAAGGCTGTTGAGCCAATACATTTGTAACATTTGCCATGATTGGCATGTACTCTAATATAATAAAGTTTGTTGGTTTTTATGGTGATGATCCAAAAAATTGTATATGTGTGTTCTAATTACTTTATCTAAGGACTAATAGGTAAAGCACGGAGGGGATTTGATTTCGTTTTCAGGTGATCCACCCCTGCCATTGTGGTCCCCTCCCTGCGTGCGGCCACCGGCAAGGCCGCCTCCTTCCCATGCGTCGGTGCTGCCATCTCTTGCCCACCCTGGCCACAATCGCCTCTTCCCTACGCAACAGCCTAGCCACGAGCACCTCCTCACGCATCGCCTCAGCCAGGGCCACCTCCTCCTTTTGTGTTGCCTCGGCCATGGATACCTTCACCCAGCTTGTTGGCCTAGCAATGGCCTCCTTCGCACACGTTGACGTGTCGTCAATGGGTGCCATGATAAGTAGATGCTAAAGAAGTACTCCCTCCGTTCCAAATTATAGGTCGTTTGACTTTTTTGACACGTACTTTGACCACTCGTCTTATTCAAATAATTAGTGAAAATATGAAAAAACTCAAGTCATTATTAAAGTACCTTTCATGATAGACTAAATCATAACAAAAATAAATTATAATTATAAAATTTTTTGAATAAGACGAATGGTCAAAGTATGTGTCAAAAAGTCAAACGACCTATAATTTGGAACGGAGGGAGTAGATGCTAGAGTCATGACAAGGGTTCAGGAGGGTGAAGAAACTCCACCATTGGAGGGGCACCCTATAATTGGTGTGGAAAATCCGACGATGAAGAAGCGGGCAAAGAGAAAGAACGAAGAAAACTTAACGATAAAAAGGACAACCGATCCAAGAAGGCAAGAAAGATGAACAAGGTAAATAAAACTTGCTCTTGTGTAATACTTTCCCTTGCTTGTTGTATGATTGTATCCAATGCATCAAAATAAATTTATGTCCTTTCTTGGGGTCAACATTAATCCTTGTATTCTCTAGGGAGGTGCTTCTTGATCAATTACTCGACAAGATCGGTCTCCAGGAGTTAATTTTGTAATGTCAACAACAATGAATCCAGCATATGATAATACTTCTCTGAAGTGAGAGGGAGGTATCCAATCACCAATAGGGTTGCCGACTCTCCATCCTAAGGCTATCTCCAACAGTAATCTCTAAATTTGATCACCTATAGCCTCATATACAGGATTTTTAAAAAAGATTCTCCCCCTATATTTCTCTCATCTCCAGCAGGGTTCCCTATATTGAGAATTGTATAGGGGAAGGAGAGATAATCCCTACATATAAGGGAATGAAGAGAAATTCTCTATTTTAGGGAACGGAATAGAGAACGTTGTTGAAACACATAGGAGAAGAATCCGTCCTCTATTTTGGGGTAGATGATGCTTAAGGAAGCATGTTGAAGACAGCTTTAAACCCCCCATGTTATACTCCCTTCGTTCCAAATTGTAGTTCACTGTTGACATTTGGATATTCTATTTGACCATTCGTCTTATTCAATATATATATAGATATCCTAATGTACTTCTAGATGTAATGCTACACATGGGTCGGTTTGGGGCTAGCCGGTTAGCCCAAACCAGGACCAGACCTAGTTAATTCAAACAAATTAAATAATTAAAATAATTACCCATTAATTTCTAGTATTAAATGCCCATTTGATAACCACCCACCTCTCCACCCTCTTTCTCTCTCCTCTCACCGACGCTCCACCCCGACCCGTCGCTCCCGGCCGCCCTCATCCACCGGCCCGGCGCCGTCCCCAGCGTCCCACCGCCACCGCCGCCCGTCCATCCGTCGGGGGAAGGCCGGCGAGCCTCCCCCGCCGCACCACCGCCGGGGAGGGCCGGCGAGCCCTCCCCGCCTCCATCCCCGCCGCGCCGCCACCGGGGGAGGGCCGGCGAGCCCTCCCCGCCTCCATCCGCGCCGCCGCCAAGGGAGGGCCGGCGAGCCCTCCCCGTCTCCATCCCTCACGGCCACTCACGGCCGGCGCGCCGCCACCTCCAGATCGACGCCGGCCTCCACGTGCCCAACGCCGCCTCCATGCGCCCAACACTGCTGGCGCCGCCTCCATGCCCCCTGGCGCCGTCCTCGACGCCGCCTCCACGCGCCCGGCATGCCCTCGTCCGCCTCCACCGCCCGGCGCCTGCCCGACGACGCCGCCCCGGCCGCCTCCCCGCGCCCAGGGCCGGCGCGGCCACGCCTCCACGACGCCCGGCGCCGCCTCGATCTACACCGCCCCGACTCGATCTGCATCGCCCGACGGCGCCACCCCTGCACCACGCCTCCACGACGCCCGGCGCCTCCCCGGCCGCCTCCCCGCGCCCAGCGCCGGCGCCGCCTCGATCTACACCGCCCCGGCCCGATCTGCATCGCCCGACGGCACCGCCCCTGCTCCACGCGCCCGGCGACGGCCCCTGCTTCTCCACGCTCGGCAGCGGCGGCCCGGCAGTGAGGGCGTGCGGACTCCGGAGCGATGGCGTGCATGGGTGGCGATCGTGCTCCCCCGATCCCAATCGGCAAAGGCGGCGGCGCGGCCATCTTCTCCACACTCGGCGGCGACCCGCACCGACGTCGTCCACCGCTGGTCGCCGCGCTCCCATCTCGTTGTCGTCTGCCGCCGACCTCACCGGATTACTTTGGGGACTACTTAGCAAATTCACCGGATTACTTAGAAAACGCGCTGTGAAAATGTAATAGTTCTGTACATTTACTTTGCAAAAATATTTTGTTGTGATTTGTTTTATCATTAAACATACTTTAAGCATAATTTATATTTTTGCATGTTTGCACTATTTTTTTGAAATAGACGAATGGTCAAAAAACGTTTTCAAAAGTCAACAGCGAACTACAATTTGGAACAAAGAAAGTACCATGCATTTTCCATCACCAACCAGGTCTCCATCTCTACGTAGGACGTCATGCGGTGAGATTTACTCTGTTTCGTAATATACATATATTGCTACACTACATCATAGTGCGTAGCGCTCCATTGATCCTGGGCTCGCGCAGCCTCTTTCCCAGCCCTTTCCCAGCCTCTTCGTTAGGCTATCTCCAACAGGAATCCCTAAATTTGATCCCCTATAGCCTCATATACAGGTTCCCTTTTAAGAAAATCTCACCCTATATTTCTTCCATCTCCAACATCGTTCCCTATATGGAGAATTGTATAGGGAAGGAGAGAGAACCCCTACATATAAGGGGATGGAGAGAAAAACTCTATTTTAGGGAACGGAATAGGGAATGCTATTGGAGCACATAGAGAAAGAATCCGTCCCCTATTTTAGGATAGAGAGTGCTTTAGGGGGCCTGTTGTGCGATGCTCCCGTCGCGGGCCTTAGCGATGCTCGTGACGGTGGTCGCGCCAACTGACGGTGCTCTCGGCTTGATCATCATTGCGACGGCTGTGATGGCTATGAGAGTTCCGCTCGCCGTTGCTGCGCTCCCGCCGCTTGGCTTCAATGTCTTGTCGAAGATCATGGGCTGGCGATTGGTGGGAATCGCCAGCCGCAGAGGCGCGAGCCCGGTTCCGATTGCACGTAGAACGACAGCCAGCTGAAGCGGTCGGAGCAGGGATTTCCTTGTTTTACTGTATGGCAGTCATCTCCACCATAGCCGTCGATCGAGCGAGGGTCTGGGCGAACGGGCTGCCTTCTGGGAGTTGTGGTGCAATGGTCTCAAGAAGAGTCTTCGAAGCGATGACGTTTGCTTGGGGAGTGGTGTAGAACTCCTGGTCCCTGAGCTTCACCGCGCGAAGTTCGTTCTGGACGTCGTGGCCGTGGGCGCGAAGCTGACGTATGCGATCTTGATCCTCCACTCGGCGTGGATCCGGGTTCGCTGTGTCAGTGGCGGTTTCCTTGTATGCAACAATCGGGGAGGAAGAGTGATGATCCCCCGCGCCAAGGACAAAAACTTCTCGGTAATTAGGACCTCAGCGCTCTGATCAGACTCAGAGTCAGAAACAGAGAGGCTGACTTGTTCGCTCTGTCCAATGGGTTGGCCAGCATTGATGACACCCACGAACATGGCTGGGTCTGATCCGAGTGGATCTGTCGTGCTCGCCGAGTGGTTATCTCCTATCCAAATCTTAGATGAGATCCGTGCGGAGGCCGCAGCGAAGCTCTCGAGTCCGGAGGGAAATCCAGCCGAAGGCACTGAATTGTTGCTGGGCGGAATATGATGCACGCCCATGCGGTTGAGCCCGCCGAGTCCTTTTCCGTCTTCCTCGGGAAGAGGTGCGAAGGCGAACAGCGAGGGGGTCAATCTGCTGAAGGCGCTCGCTGAATTCTCCAAGCCAAAGGGCGATGGGTCACATTGATTGCGCGCGCCTTCTTGCGAAGAGATCTCTCCAGGGGGAGAGAGGTGAAGATTGCCCACGCCGTCGGCGATGAAGTCCAGGGTGCCGAAACGAAGAGTCTGCCCCAGCTTCATGGTGACATGCGGCGATCTCCAAGCTGCCATCTAACTTGAGAGATGATCTTGACGTTGCCCCCTACCTAGCGCGCCAACTATCGACTGATGGTTAACTGGGGGTTACCATCGGCAATGAATTTGTACGAGGGGACGCTAATCAAGAACCAAGCTAGGTGGTAACACAAGACAGGGTTATACAGGTTCAGGCCCTCAACGGAGGAGGTAATACCCTACTTCTTGTGTTATGGGATTATGTTTGATCAAGATGCGGGATGCAAGATGATGCTATATGTCATGTATGATGATTCATGCCGATGGCCTCTACCTCCTCCCTTTATATAGTGTAGGGGGAGATAGAGTTACAGGATAGCACGTGGTATATGACGGCTAATTCTGTTACGCTATTACATGTCATGCATGTGCTGATCTCCTAATTACATGTGATAGATCATATCCTCGGGACCTTCCTTGGAGCTCAAGGCGCGTGTAACCCGAGTGGTCTCTATCCTTGTTCGGCCAACTTGGATCGCCCCCCATCTGCTCCCTCATGGGCCTTCTAGAGGATACCCGGGGCCCATGTAGTCCACAGATGAAACCCTGTTAAACATGAACGCAACTGTTTCTTGAGCGTGCCCCCAAAATGACAATGGAAGATCTGCTTAACTCATCATAAACCGTACCATATCCAACAAAGTCCGGTTCCTCCGTCCGGATACCCCGTTCCACTAAGGCGTACCATGCGGAGTCAATTGCGTAACAATTCCACAACTCTTTAGATGATCACTAAAATCTTGGCTCAAATACTCAACTTAATGGTCAGACCGCAGAAATTTAATTTTCTTACCCAAATGATTTTGTACTTCATTCTGAAACTCCTTGAACTTTTCAAAAGATTCAGACTTATGCCCAATTAGGTAGATATAACCATATCTATTAAAGTCATCGGTGAAAATAATGAAGTATTGATAACCACCTCTGGCCGTGGTGCTCATTGGTCCACATACATCAGTATGCACGAGGGCGAACAACTCACACATCCTCTCACTCGAACTAATGAAAGGTGCCTTTGTCATCTTGCCAAGTAAACAATATTTGCATGTTTCAAAAGATTCCAAATCAAATGAATCGAGAAGACCATCTTTATGGAGCTTCTCCATGCACCTTTTGTTTATATGACCCAAGCGACAATGCCATAAATAAGTGGAATCTAAATTATTTATTTTGAGTCTTTTCGTATTAACATTATTAATAGAAGCATTACCAAGATCTAGCACATACAGCCCATTCACCAATGAACAGTTACCATATAGCAAACCATTGAAATAAATTAAACAACACTTGTTCTTTATTACAAAGTCATAACCATCTTCTTCCAAGAGTTAATGTTCTTACTCAAGGCAGGAATATAATAACAATTATTTAATTCCATGACTAAACTAGAAGGTAACGACAAGGGATAGACGCCGACGCCTTCGCAGCAACCTTTGCTCCATTGTTGATGCTAAGTTGCACCTCGCCCTTGCAATCTCTAGGCCTCCTTAGCCCTTGCAATGATTTGCAAGTGTGAATCATCGAGCTGGTATCAAATACCCATGATTCGGTAGGACAAGTTGCAAGATTAACTTCAATAACATCAATACCTTTAGAAGCTAGAACCTTTCCATTCTTCTTATTTTTCATAAACTTCTTGCAGTTCCTCTTCCAATGCCCATTTCCTTTGCAGTAATGGCATTTGTCAGAAGGGGTAGGGCCCTTCTTTTTGGTCTTAGCATCAGATTTAGGCTTGGGGTCTTGGACCGTATCCTCACCCTTACCCTTGGCCCCACACTTCCTCTCCTTACACCTTTCCTTTTGAACCACCATCACATGTTTATAACTCTTCTTAATGCTCTTTTCAGCTGTCTTTAGCATCCCATGCAATTCAGCCATGCTTTTCTCCATGCCATTCATATGAAAGTTCATGATGAATGGCTTACAGATTGCAGGAAGTGATTGGAAATCAAATCACTAGACAGCTCTTCGCATAGAGAAAAACCCAGTTTCTCTAACTTCTCAATGTAACCAATCATCTTCATCACATGAGGGTTCACCGGATTACCTTCAGCCAGCTTGCACGCAAACAAAGTTTTCGAGATTGAGTATCTCTCAGCTCTTTCTTGGTTCTCAAACATGCTACGGAGGCCCACGATCATATCGTAGGCATCTGCTTCCTCATATTGCTTTTAAATTTCAGAGTTCATAGTAACAAGCATGAGACAGCTAACATCAAGTGAATCATTGCAGTGCTTGTCATAAGCCCTGCGGTCAGCGGGAGTAGCATCAACCCCAGGTTCTTTAGAATAGAGATCCTCTAGAACATACTCCTTTTTCTCTTACTTGAGAATAATTCTCAAGTTTCAATACCAATCAATAAAATTCTTTGTGGAGAGTTTTTCTCTTTACAGAATGGATTGCATGTTAAAACCATTGTTTGCAACAACATGCGGCATATAAAACAGAAATAAATAAGCAAAATTTTAGCACTAAGTTCATGTTAATCTACTATTATAAAAATTAACAAATGATACTCCCATGAAGATCACTGTCCCTTTGACGATCTTCGTGAGACAAGATCCATGGTCACCGCGGTTCGGGTAACGATTTGTTAATACCACTTGAACCCGCGACATAGGTAGGCAACACATTGCCAATCACAACGTATGTGACTCTTGCTTGTTGGGATGGCATCATATGCCTCGACTCCCAACCCTGATGCTCTGAATTCCTAAATCCTATTTGGATCTCCGTTAAGCAAACCAATACTATGCGTGTGGATGCACGGATTAAGCTACACCCATCCTATTGTACAAGGAAGAAGATGGCGTTACTAAATTGTCAAGATCTAACCCGCCAACATACAAGACAATAGGAGCAACTATTGGCAAAAGGGCATCTACTCTTAATTTTTGAGGGAAACTATTCAGTCAGGTTAACATATTCACTACATATGTCGTGAAAGAATAGCCAATTAAGGTAAATCAACACAGATAATCATATTAAACTGTGAAATAGTATGGCCCATGACGCGACGATGTCCATCATCACGACTATCCTTGTCCACCAGGTCATCTAGGGTTGACTCCACCATGACATTGTACTACGCTACTACATCTAGTATCTAAGCATCACATGTCGGCACGCAGGTCGTTATGCATCAATGTACAACCTTCAGCTGTAATTACCAATCACTCGCAGGTCATCAAAATTACAACAATGCATTACATACACAAGGGTCCATACTGTCCACATCATCCCAACAAAAACAAGTTAGGCGCAGAATCGAATTCTAATGTGCATGATGTGAGCGAGTTTTAGTTGTTAATTAACCACAGTTCATGTCAATGAAAATTCCAACCGGATTGATCACATCAAGCCAACTGCCAGATCATCAATATGACCTGATTTTCATTAGGCTGATGATGGGGGACGAGGTCCCAATCTTCCGACAGGTAGGATAAACTCGATTGGTGGAGAACTCGACGTTGACGATCCAGCTTCCAGTCAGAACAAAT
This sequence comes from Raddia distichophylla, assembly GCA_005191435.1. NCBI lineage: Eukaryota > Viridiplantae > Streptophyta > Magnoliopsida > Poales > Poaceae > Raddia > Raddia distichophylla. Next base: position 690,915 of record SPJY01029779.1, on the reverse strand, counting down.
CTAAGCCTGCAATCACTACACCACTGTCTCCGTTCGTTATCAACCACGCCAAGACACGGTTGACCTCACCACGAAGGTTAATTCCTGCAAGTGAATCGAGAACACAAGTAAGAACGCGGTAGATGCAATCTCAAATTACAGATTACCGATTAAGCACACAAGTTGGGGTTCCGCAACCGGTAAACGGCGAAGTAGCAACGACAGAACAATCCAAGCAAAACCCAAGTCTAAACGATGGCGGCTACTGAATATATAGCGACGGCTAGGGCTTGGGGTGCTCAACCCTAGGGTTACATGGGCCACGGGCCCAAAGTGGAGGTGGCGTAGCACCCGGTAGATTTTGACATGCTCTTGATTTGGCGATTCCTGTTGATTCTAATAGAATTTCGGCCTCAAAATGGATCCATTAGAAAGCTCTCATCGTGGGCTTGTCCGTGCATACCAAAAAAGTCCAAAATGGACTTCGTATGACCGAGTTATGATCATTTCAAGTTAGACTGCTCCTGGTGGCCGAACTAGGCTCATGGACGACGAATTGGATTAGATCTTTGGTTGGGCCTTGAGCAACATGAGTGTTTTGGGCCTGAGGTCATCGAGGAGGTGGAGAGACGCCTTTCTTGAGCATGTCTTCATGCAGTGGAGACGGCCAAGGTGGTGGTCGAACTGGTGGCGGCGACCGCGCAATATCAACACGACGACGTGCTTGCTGCTAGCTTGTACGTACTGGACATAGTGGTGGTCGACAAACCCATGCATCCGTAAACGTTGTAGTATGTGTAGATGTAGTAGAGGATGTTGTAAGGTGTTGCTATCTTGTAGTAGATGTTGTGGAAGAAGTCAAACTAATCCATATACTCGAGACAGTTGAGGTAGCACTTGATGGCCATGCTAGTGAAGTAGCTGATGAAAATCCTGATGACCACCATATTGACGTAGTGTTGGTCATATCTATGATGGACATGGTTGCATCGGCCGATCATATCGATCCAATGCGTGAGGTCCCATTGAGAAGACAACAACACATGTCACCTCGATATGTAGCCCCGATCTGTTCAGCACGCGCGCATCCCCGATGGTGTTACCAGCCGGTAGGGGATTTGTGTGGTACGAATCTGAAAGAGGACGAACTAATCTTTTTGATCACATAGCGCTTTCAACTCATAGCTCTACCCGGACTACCCATTGATCCAATCAACCCATGAACAATCACAGCAACATTTCACTATATGCGTCTGACCCAGATCCAAAACTATACATGATCGGCTCTGATACCATTGCTGGATAACGGGTAGGCTACGCGAGCACAAAATCAAAACTTTCTACCATGATTCACCCAAGATCACATGCAAGTAAGGGATCACAGATTGTTACCCTTGATGCGCAAGTGCAACGGAAACAGTTTCTCGCACGTAGAGGAAGTAGACATACACGTCCCAATCACTACCGAATGTTCGCCGAGTGCTCGCCTGTGCTTGCCAGTGATCCAACCGAACAGCGTGTCCGCATACGACAACGCCTCTAGCAGTATCCACACATACCGAGTAGGAACGTCACACGGGGTGTGCTAGCACCTCGCCGTGCGGCTAGGGTATCTGGGCAGCAGGAGGGGCACGCGATGGCTTGGCGTGGTGAAGGCTCTACTCGTCATCCAACGCTGCCCCCACGCCTCCCCTTACATAGTCACGCTAGTGGGCTTCGGCCCGCTAGGGGTTCTATCTCCTATACAGATCACATTCATGCATAAACCTGTTAAACAGTACCAACCCATTAAGTGTGTGACCCGTTAGATTCAGTGCAAGTCAGTCGTGGATCCGAAAACCCATTTTCAATCCACAGATCAATAGCAGCACCTAGCAGTACATATTGACCCCAAATGCACAGAATCAATATTCTGCTGAACCTTGATACACAGAATCCCTTTGCCACACGATACCATTCAAGTTCAAGGCGAGATGCGCGTCATCCTTGTTGATAGCTCGACCACTTCACTCGATAGTGTAATGGATACAAACCATGACTAACTCCTTAGTCGTATCAACACGGCCGTGCGCTTTTCTTATCCATCCACACAAGGTGCCCAAAGGTATCTCTCCTGTTATCGAGGACGGGCAAATTCCATCTTGATTATCACGCCCCTGACTATGTATCGTGGCATACCCTGTAGTCACCTTTATAACTACCCAGTTACGGTGTAGCGATTGATGACACCAAAGCATACGAGTGTTCATGCTGAGCATCCATGACAATATTAGGTCTAAGGACCATATAGGTGTACCACTCGAGAATATACGCTAATGGCACTATAAGAAATAACAATCTCACAGCGTCTCGGAGTGGGTCTGTCCGACTACCCATGTTTTTCAGCATGTGTCCATACTATTGATCTAATATTTCTATATCTATGGTATGTGAAATATTAACATCAACTAATGCGTATGCTAGTCAAATCATAACCGCTCCTCGTAATGATATGGATCAGGGATCTGTTTAGAATACTGTTATTTAACAATGTGTTTGACAATCAAGTCGTACCCAATGGACAAAGTCATGACATTTATTCAGAAAACTAATAAACAATGTTTTATTAAGTACATGAAAAAAGACGTGGTACAATCATCACTATGATTAATTTAGGACATATCCCTTTCATCTGATTATACCAAAAACAAATCACTTTCTTAATAACAATGTGATACTCCGGTACGCGGCTCTTTATATAGGAAGGGGTAGTAATCAAACTCGCACTCTTAACAACTTCCGTTAATTTGCAGTGTATTGTAGGGAAGGATATTAATATATCCTAGCTACAAGAGAATATTTTACAACAGACATTCTTGGTTTCTTAAAATACAAAAGTACAGATTCCGCCGCACAAATCAGTTAATCTAATCACATAGCAATAATTAACATTTGTCAAGAAGTAGGCGCGAAACAATGCATATTATTCTAGAAAATAAAAGGATTAATTCTGTGGTAGCAGATATGAGCCCAGCTGATGCGCTCTACAGTAATTTCTCAGCCAAAAAGATGATCAAGATGCTTTCATGCAATGCCGCTCTCTCATGATTAACAACGTCCATTTGAAGCTACAAAGACGAGAGATCACTATGCATCGATCGAATATGTTGTAATATGTACATGAATTAGAGTAATCAATGGAATGGAGCTGCAGATTAAGATTTCCTTTCTTAAGAAAATCATCAGCAGCAACAACTCTCATTCTTGGTTGAGCAATCTGGGCAGCTCATGCACTTTTCTTTTAGCGCTCTCTCTCGCTAAATTGCACGTAGTTATTATTATCGTCTTCAAAAGGAAGATTAGTTGCTCCAAATCAACTATTAACCATTATAATTAGGGAGGGACTAGCGGACGGGATCGTCCCCCGCGCGCCACGTGTGCCCCGCGCCCCTTACTCGCGCTCTCTCTCCGTCTCGGCTCCCACTCACTCGCTCGCTCTCTCTCGAACTCGCGCCTGCTCCCCTTCCTCAACGGTGCTCCGCGCACCTCCGCCTCCTTCCTCCGCCCCGGCCGGCGGCGCCCTCGCCGCCGGTCGCTCCGCCACCCCAGCCTCCTACCGCTGCGCCGTCGTCGCCCACCCTAACCCTAAGGGGTGCGATGCGGTCCCCCCTCCACCGCCGGCCAACCGCCTTCACCCCCTCCCCCACCCCCGGCTCCGGCGGCGCCACTGCCACCCCGACAAACCCCACCCACCACCGTGCCACCGCCTTCTCGGCCCAAATCTAAACCCGAACCCCACCCGAAACCCTAACCCGAACGGCTGGTGGCGAGGTAGGCCTTCTGCTTCCTCCTTACTCCTCACTCCTCCCTCCTCCCTTCTCCCTTCTTCCTCCTCTGCACAGCGCACACGTGGGGAAGGGGAAGTTGGGCGCTGAGCGCGGGATGCCGCATGGCGCGCGGGGACCGATCCCGTTCGGATCCCGCCCGGATCCCGCCCGGACAGGATCCCGTCCCCAAGAATTTCTCTTATAATTTAGTCCCGCTCGCTCGACAACCATTAGGGCAGCGGCATCCCAGCTTGCCGCGCTTCCAGCCCGCGGTGCAAATCTGATGGAGATTCTCGAGGATTTCTAGATTTTTTGGAACCTGAGAGGAAAGTTCGAAGGAGGGGAAGAAGTCATGTTTGGGGAATTTTAGGAATCGATTCTTTTGGATCGTCCTATAGTATTCTACCTTGTACATATAGTTTACAATTTACATTTACCCCTGAGACATTTTCTAATTACACACACCTACCAACACTCCCCCCTCAAGATGGGGCGAATACATCGTACAAACCCATCTTGCTACAAAACACAGAGAAAGGCTTCTCCGGCTATCCCTTGGTAAATATCAGCTATCCAACTAGCAGATGATATATATGGTAGGAAGGTTGTCCCTTGATCAATTTCTCCTTACTAAAATGACGATCTATCTCAATATGCTTTGTTCGGTCATGTTGATTAGGGTTGTTTGCTATGTCGATGGCAGCTTTGTTGTCACAGCAGAGCATCAAAGGCCTCCACTTGTACAAGTTCAATTTTGTTTGTAAGGTCCACAACCATAAAAGTTCATGTACTGCATGAGCCATAGCTCGAAACTCAACCTTCGCTGTCGATCAAGCTACAACTCATTGCTTCTTGTTACGCCCTAAAACAAGGTTTCCTCCAACAAATGCACAATATCCTAACGTTAAGCGTATATCATCCAGTGAGCCTGCTCAATCAACATCTGTATAGAACTCTACTTGTAGGTTTCCCTGACAAGTATACAAGAGACCTTTCCCAGGATTGGCCATAAGATAACGCAAGATCCTACTCATAGCTTCCATATGAGTTGTTCTAGGATCATGCATAAATTGACTCACCACACTCACTGTAAAGGCAATATCTGGTCGGGTGTGAGAAATATATATTAATTTTCCAACTAACCTTTGATAGTGCTCTCGGTCCACCGGTGTACGTTCCTCAATCGCACCTTAAACGATGATTTTGTTCAATGGGTGCAGTTGCAGGACGGAATCCGAGCATGCTTGTCTCCTTTAGCATATCAAGAGTATACTTTCTCTATGAAATAAATATACACTGAGGCCCTCGGGAAACCTTCATACCTAGAAAATATCTTAGTTGTCCCTAGTTTTTTACTTCAAATTCATGCGCAAGGTAACTTGTCAAATCAACGATTTCTTTAGAGTCATCTCTAGTGATTATGACATCATCCACATACACTATAAGGATTGTTACTTTCCCATAGAATGCTTATAAAAGAGGGTATGATCAACATTACTTCGTCTTTGAACATAACCTCTTTTAAGCATAGCCAATCTAAACCGATAAAACCATGCACGAGGCGATTGCATTAACCCATACAGAGAGCGATGTAATCGCAATACCTTTCCATTAATTTGATCAGTCTCAAAAGCTTGTAGGAATATGCATGTATACCTCTTCATGCAAATCACCATGGAGAGTGGTGTTCTCCACATCTAGTTGTTTAATATCCCAACCAAGTTGACTACACAAGAAATAAGAGTTTTTATCGATTTCATCTTGTCCACCGGTGCAAATGTCTCCTCATGGTAAATACCATATGTCTACGTATATCCCTTAGCCACAAGACGAGCTTTGTATCTTCTACTATGCCCTTAGGTGTATGCTTGATTGTAATAACCCACTTACACCCTACAGGTTGCTTACATAATGGTAGATCAACAAGCTTCCATGTCTTATTCTTTTCCAGAGCTCTCATCTCTTAAAGGCGTAGCTTACTTCCACTTTGGATCCTCTTTAGCCACTTTCCAGTTACTAGCTATGGATGTAGAATCAATAAAGCCAATAAATCTACAGAAAATAGGATTGCAATGTTTATAGAAAATAAAGTTAGCAATATCATGTTTGTAGCCAATACAGTCTCGAAGACGTAGTGGAAGTTGAGATGATCTAACTAGCTTTCTCAAAGCAATGGGTAAATCATTGGTTTGAGATGAAGGTATGAGTGGTTAATTGCCACTTTTCCCTATGGTCCTATTAGGAGCAAAAAGACTAGGGGAGAGAGAATTGGTACCTGGGCTTCCTCGCATAAGAGACTCAACATCTGGTGAAGGTAGTGATGAAGGTTCATGCAATCCTTCCATGTCCTCATGACAAGAGTTAATCTCCCCCTCTTGTTGCACTTCAGGTGGGGAAAGTTAATTCCAATCTCATTGTTTGGGCCATAATAAACTTCATGCTCACGAAAAGTGACATCCATGCTTAAAGAAAAAGGACGTTCAAAAGGACACCAACACCTATAGCCTTTTTTGGAAGAAGAATATCCGAAGAGATTCAATAATCATGAACAAAACACACACACACACACACACACACACACACACACACCCAAAAACTTTTGGAGAAACACCAAACTCATTTCACTTTAGAAGATGTTCTGCAGGAGTCTTATGGTTCAAAACACAAAGAGTTATACGATTTATCAAATAAGTTGATGTTTTTATGGCTTTGCCCCCATAGAAACTGTGACACGCACAAATTTCGCAGCCGAAAACGCGGGCGTGCCAGTGCATTTTCAAAAACACACAAAAGAGGGGATGAAAATGCTGATATTTTATTAATTGACAATAAAACACAGGTTCTCGTTGAGTTGCGCTCCGTAGCCATATTAGTTGGCCATCTGTGTAGATGATTGTAGTGTTCATAATCCTGGGGCCTTCGGAAGGCTACCCAGTTAATTACATCCGCGTGTGGATACGCGAAACACCTCCGATTAAGCCGTGAGGTTGTCTTGTTCTTCTCTTCGTCTTGTATTTTACCATGATGGAGTGGATGTAGGGTGTAGTTTGGCAACGGCAGAATACATGGGGTCACACGGCTCATGCAGTGCCTAGAATAGCCGTTGTATCGCTATGCCCGCCCCGTGTCGCTTGAATTTGTATCTTCAGGCGCCACGTTTCTATACTCGAACTTGGGAAATGCATGGATTAGCACTTGACTCGGAGTTGAGGTAGATGGCTCGTTGGCATCATCGGAGATATTCCAGCACGTCCAAGGTTGAGTGTTGAATTTAACGGTCTTGATCACCATCGTCTTGATTTTGATGGAGTGGAATGTAGATCGACACCGTGGAATTGGGATCTCCATGATACCACTACCTTTAGTGTCTTGTTCACCTTCTGGGAGGTGTTTGTTTGAACGATATGTAGATCGACACCATGGAATTGGGATCTCCACGATACCGTTAGCCTTCAGGGTCTTGTTCTCCTTCGGGGCCGAATTTGTTGGGATGGAAGAGTATTTCGTTAAGTGATGTGGCAGTCATTTGGCGTTGACGAAGTCGCTGGAGATGGACATCGGATAGCTCCCGTGATTGTCGAAGGAGACGTTGTCGAACATCTTCGGTTCCCTCGAGCGAAACTTGATTCCGTTAAGGAAAACTTGAGGGACTGAGATTCGTGGCAATTCTCCCTAGCGGAACGCGATTCCGCTAAGGAAAATTCCTTATCTTATGTGATGTTGTTCTGGGTTCCTCCGTTTTCGGTCGCGAACAAGTTGGGGGCAATGTCCCTTAACGGAATGTGACTCTGCTAAGGGCATAACGACGTTTTTACACGATGTTGGCCTCGTCTCTTCGCTCGATGTCGATGACGGTGCACCGTGCCGCGTAGGGCACCGGCCGTCATATATTGCGGAGTGGAGTGTTCTGCCGTTGACGTCTTTGTAAAGATGACCGTAGCTTTCCGGGCTTTGCAATGCAGTGCGTGCTAGAAGGATGACGACGGCGCCAATGCACATGCCCAAGAGATGTGGGCCGAGTCACGCCAGTCATAGTTATTGAGATTAGCCCGCTCACCAAAATGGATCTTCGACGTCTTCGGTCACAGCGGGTTCACATATATTAGCAACAAAGTGCAAAACGATGCTTTGGCTTTCAGTCAGAGTGCTCTCAATCATGAATCCGACATCAGCATGGGTCAAGTAAATGCACACAACATGCACATGCATCACCCCATAGATGTGTTCATGTACTCGATGTTTCCAACGCCGCGGTCTAGGAATCATGCAGCGCCATGGATGCCGTAAAAGTCCCACGTCGCTGGACCGTGTTGCGGCACCGTGGTGTGAAGACCTCGCACCGATCGAGGAGGATGAAGGTGAAGCAGAGGCTTGTGAATTGTGATGCCATTCTTTGGCCGATGAAGAGTGAGTCGCCGTGTTGAGGGAAGTGGCGGAATGCCGTCACGGCCGCGTCGTGTACTCCGCCGAAGAGTCGAGGTCGTCGCCGTGAACTAAACCGCGCCGGGGAAAGGGAGGCCACAATCGCTGTTGTTGGTGAGGGAGGAGGTCAAACACCGCTGGCCCGTCATGTCGTAGGTGAGGCGCTGCATCGTCACTTAAGGGGAGGAAGGGAACCGCGCCGCCGCCTCTTGATCCAAAGGGATAGCACCTCACCGCCGCATGGAGAAGAAGGTAGCGCTGCCTTCCCCGTCGCTTGGGGGCAAGTCGTCGCCGCCTTGGGACTGTGCCATAGGGGAATAATTGGGAGGCCGTCGCCGAATTGATGCTGGGAGGCCAAGGTCGCCGCCGTCTTGCCGGGAGTAGAAGCCGCCGTCGCGTCGATTATAATAAGGGGCAGGGCCGCCGTGCCACGGCCCGCCATCGTGCCCGTAAAGGAGGCCAAAGCCCGGACCGCCACCGCCGAAGGGAATATTCGCCGCTGCGGACGTGGATGAAGAAGAAGAGCCACGCCGGGTTGTCGCCGTGGGAGATGCCGCCGTCGCGGCCAGGATCCGGAGACGGGGCGCCACCATCCACGGCGTGCCGTCCTGGGCGCTGCCGCCGCCGGCCGCCTTGGGTGTCACCCACGCTGGCTAGGTAAAGGGGAGCGGCGTCACTGTCTCGCCGAGGGTGAAGATCCCGCGTTGTCGGTCCGTGTTGCGCCACTATGGGTGGAGGTCCCACGCCGGCGTCACGTTGGAAGAGAGGACGGGCCGACGGGGTACACCGCTATGTCAAGCCGAGCCGAGGGGAAAGCTGTCGTCGGCCGCCTTGAGCATCGCCATGGACATGTAGGTGCGTCGTCGGCTCGTCGCCACACTGCCCTGTGCGCCACCGCCGTGGCAGTGAGGTGCGCCGCCACCTACCACCGTGGTCGTGAGGTGCGCCGCCACGTTGAGGAAGGAGGAGGGCGCCACCAATGTAGCCACGTCGGGAGGTAATGGAGGTGGGGGACCGCCGCCACCACCTTGGGGGGCTGGCTCCGCCGCCTTGGAGGCCGGCCCCATCACGTTGAAGAAGATGGGAGAGATGCCTCCCATGCTGCTACCGCATGTGAAGAAAGCAAGGAGAGAGAGAAGAAAAAGGGAGCAGGGGCAGGAGAGAGATGGAGGGAAAGAGTGCTGAGAGAAGAGAGAGGGAGGGCGCGATTCCCCTGTTGGTCACATGGCTCTCAAATAGGGGTGGGAATGGATCGACGATACATTGGAGCGATCCACGTGATCCATTACTAAATAATGGATTAATGGATCGATCCATTTGGATCATGCTTTGACCCAATGGATCAAAAGGGTCGATCCATACAGTGCCAGGGCATACACTTAATGCTTCAAACACTTGCTTCAGTTTAAAAGATAGTAGTGCCAGGGCATACACTTAATCTTCAAACACGCTGGCTTGCTTCAGTTTAAAAGATTGCAGTGCCAGGGCATACACTTTCAAGAAGAGAACTTAGATGATGGTCAGGAAAATGTTCCTTGTTTGCTTCAACACCTGGAGTGCTCACCGTGCATTAGAACAACATAACATACCAGATAAAATAGCAGGGAATGCCATGCTTTAGAACTGCAGCGTAAGGTATTCTTACCAGGAAGGCATGCATGCACCAATTCCATTTATAGCAATATGAAGTTTAATTCTAGATAAGATATAGAGCACTTGCACATGAGAAACGCAATAACAAATATAGATTATGGATACCGAGATTGCATACTGTCGGGAATAAAATCACGGCCCATTGCCATGGCCCACTACCTGACGGCCCAATCGAACAGCTTCTTATGGCCTAGCTCCCTGGAAGGTTCTATTAGGCTCATGTGCATCCAGCCGAACAGCTTCATGTTTGGCATGGTGCGTAACGGCCTAGGCTTCGTGTTTGAGTCCGACTCGAACAAGAGTTATACACGGCTACGTGAAGACGCGAAACACCTTTGTATTCTCGCATATACTCGCCGAGACTTGTACATCTCGTCGAGCTTCCTCTTGTAATCCTCTTTGGCATAAAGAAAGGCTTGACGTAGGGCTATTATCTCTTCGAGAAGCCTAAACCAGGATAAAAACCCTTGTCTCCCTGTTCGTCGCTGGTTGCTGTTCGTGATTGTTTGGCGTGTCTCCTATCTCCCCTTCTCAAGAACCTGAGTTGACTTGAGATCGATATCTCAACCGTCGACAGTTGGCGCCGTCCGTGGGGACTAGTAGATCGAGCATGTCGAACTCATTCAGCGACTAGGGATCTCTTTCTGATGACTACGACTCAGAAGGATAGGATGTTTCATCCCCTGTCGGATCAGATCGATCTATTCGATCTCGATCGCTTTCTGCATCTGGGACAGCACTTTCCAACTATACTCCGGAAACGGTCTCAGACCACACTCCCGTCATTGACGATGACTACGGAACCGACGATCTATACAATGGTCTAGATCTCTCGGATTCCAAGACCATGTCGGTCGATTCTTCCTGTGGAGACACGGTGATGACGCCGTCTGGTGCGCCTTCCCACGGCCGCCGCAGCATTAACATGGCTGGCGCAGGAACTCCAGAGGACCCTGTACGAGCCACGGCAGCCGAGATGGTCGAGCATGTCGATTCCGCTCGACGACCAGATGAGGCTGCACAGGCTGCTCGCGAACAAGAGGTTGTTCGCCGTAGTCTAGATGCCTCAATCAACAGAACCTTGGCGCAGTTTTGTGATCGGCGCAAGCGTCAGCGACCCGACCCGCCTCGCGTACCTGCACCGAGCCCCCCGGCGGAAGTTCATCCTGCTCGGGACGAATCCCCGCGTAACCAGACCCTGGTCGGGCAAGACGCGGACGCCTCAGGGATCCCAGGGCCCCTTGAGCAGAGCCGGGAACGGCTTCAAGCCCTGGCAACGGTGGTCAGATCCACCAATCAGGCTGATCTCGCTCGAATGGGCGATGCTGTCGCTACTCACTTAGAACGGATGGTCGAGGGACTTAAATCCATGGGTGAAGCTAACACCTCCTCCGGGCAACGTAGCCAACCTGCCCGGAGGGATTCAGAAAGCGAGCGCTCCGACACATCGCGTGACCATCGTCACCGCCGGAGGTCGACTCGTCACGAACAGGATACCCGTGAACGACGACACTCACTGAGCCCTCTCTACCTATGTATGAAATTTCAAGACCAAATTCATTTTATATTATGAGTTATAAAAAAGAGAAAATTCTGACAAATTTGAAGGGTTTAAAATTGATAGAATTTTATCTTTTTTGTAAATCTTACTATAGGATGAATTTGACTTTGAAATTTCATACATAGGTAGAGTAAGTTCAAGGGTACATCTAAAATTTTTTCCAGATTTTTTCATGACTCTTGTTAGTGGGGTTGCACGGTGATTGCAGCGGAAGCCTGATTGCACCTGATATGTACTCTATGTTAATTGGTTAGATTTTTTGTCGAATTGCTTTCGCTTGTTTGAATATTTGAACAGATACCACTATATATGTGAACCCTCAATTTATACTTACCTTGAGAGCCGAAATCACTTACACTAAGCCCCTGTACCAGTATACTCTTGCGGGAGATCACATAGCCGATAACATGCATACATAGTTTAAATCATACATCCCTGAATATTACATAAACAAGTTTTGCGTCCCTAGGCGACTACAAGTAAGGCTAACGTCATAGGCCTTAATACAAAAGAAAATCAGAGTGATGTAGCAAAACCCAAAAATATAAACCAAAAGTATATCTCCCTCGGCTATGCATCTCTGCAAGCGGCTGGAGTGACCCTAAGTGTCATCGTGGCCACCATACTCTGGATCTCCGTCTTCGTGGCAGTCATAGGGGTCCACATCAGAACCACCATCTAGAAGAATATAGGTATGCGAGGTCAGCGTCATGCAAACACTGGGTAACTAACACTCCTCCTTATGTGCTTAATGATAAAGGCTTCAAGTTGAGGGAAGGGGGTTCTTTTGTTTGCGTAAAGCTAGTTTTAAGATTAATTTTAAATTACCCTATCTAGCTCAATATTTAAGGTTATTCTTAAGTAAACCAAGAGTAAGCACCTTAACCACTAATACCCATTCACCAACCGACCAACCTTGTAAACGGACCCTAAGTCGACTAACCCTAAACTCATCGAACATGCTCAACCTCGACCTCGACTAAACCAAACATAACATTGCCCCATCTCAGTCCCAATGTTCGTCATCCTTTCGGGATTTGGCAGTCCCGTTTTGGACCACACTTGCCATAGACTGCCTGCTACGACATAGCAAGGTAGGCAGCCCCCGCTAGCCTAATGTCATCCTAGGGAAGTGTGGTCTTCATCACTAGCAGTGACGACCCATGCCGGTCCCTTCCCTGAGTGGTCCCATGGGTGCCTCCGCAGAGCGCACACAGCAGGCGATCCAAAACTCGTACGCCGCGCGATGGCTACGTGTTGTGTTGAAACCATCCTTTTAATGGCAGCGCCCTCCCGCTACACGTGTTCTTCCTCACTCCTCCTGGATAAGCCATCGAGCTAAACCCAACACACAGGCATCTTGTGCCTTGATCATCCATACCCTATAAACCTCTCTTGGGGCCACTCATACCCAACTAGCTTATCCCTATAAGCCAACAATCCACGACACTATCCCTCTTGATTTTTCCCGACCAATCGACCAAACTGGACCAAACACACCACACAACCATACCAACATACAACATCAAGACCAACAATCATCTATCGGCCCTAAATGTCACATGTCATAATTTTTGAAGGAATGGATGAATGACCGGTGAATATCGGTTCACCGTTCCGTGGCTATTTGCCAGAAGATTCATTTGGATCTAAGCAAGTCTAAGCAAATTTTTACCCATTAGTTACGGTTAAAGTTGTTACCAAGATAGATTTGGGCAAATCAAAGATAATGATAATCAAAGCAGTCATGTAAGGCTGAAAAGTTATAAGGAACATGTCGGGGATAAAATCACGGCCCATTGCCATAGCCCACTCCCTGACGGCCCAGTCGAACAGCCTCCTAGGGCCTGGCTCCTTAGAAGGTTCTATCTGGCCCATATACATCCTGCCGAACAGTTTCCTGGTTGGCACGGTGCATGACGGCCAAGGGTTCCTGTTTGAGTCCGACTCGAACAGAGTTCTGCACGGCTACGTGAAGACCCGGACGTGGTTTCCCGGATTGGAGCAGACGTCGTGATCCCCAAGAATTGGAGTTTACCTTTATCTACCTCGGGATGTATTTGGCATGTATACGAGTTCGTTACGATCTCGTGGTCAGTCCGGCCCGATTATCCCTTGGTAGGTCGGTTGTTCAACACTATATAAACCAAGCCCCTACGGCGTGTAGAGGGCACGGCCAAGATCGTATACTAATTCTTGTACGTCCATAATCGCCGAGACTTGCTCGTCTCGTCGAGTTCTTCCTTGTAATCTTTCTACATATAAAGAAGCGCTGGACGTAGGGTTGTTATCTCCCCGGAGAGGCCTGAACTAGGATAAAAACCCTATGTTTCCCTGTTGCTCGTTGATTGCTGTTTGCCTTGCTCGACAAGTCTTCCATCTCCCTTTCTCAAGAACCTTAGTTGACTTGGGACCGATATCCCAATCGTCGATAGTTGGCGCCATCGGTGGGGATTTAGTAGATCAAGTCTGTTCGAGCATGTCGAACTCCTCCAGCGACCAGGGATCTCTTCCTGAGGGCTATGACTCAGAAGGACAGGATGTCACGTCCCCTGTCAAATCGGATCGATCCCTTCGATCTCAATCGCCTTCCAGATCTGGGACAGAACTCTCCGGCTATGTTCCGAAGATGGTCTTAGATCAAGCTCCCGTCATTGATGATGAATTAGGAACCGACGATCTTTACACTGGTTTGGATCTCTCGGATTCCGGAGCCATGTCGGTCGATTCCTCCTGTGGTGACACAGTGATGACACCGTCTAGTGTGCCAACTCACGGCCGTCGCAGCGTCAACATGGCCAGCGCAGAGACCTCAGAGGCTCATGTGCGGGCCGCGGTGGCCGATGAGGTCGGGTAGACCAATCCTGCTCAGCCGCAAGATGGGGCCACACAGGCTGCTCGCGAACAAGACGTTGTTCGCCGCAGTCTGGACGCCTCAATCAATCAAACCTTGACGTAGATTCACGATCAGCGCAAGCGACAACGACGCCACCCGCCTCGCGCACCTACGCCAAGTCCTCCGGCAGACAATCTACCTGCTCGGGTCTAATTCCTGCGCAACCAGACTCCAGTCGGGCAAAACGCGGACGCCTCAGGGATCCCAGGACTCCTTGAGCAGAGTCGAGAACGACCTCAAGCCTTGGCAACGGTGGTCAGATCCACCAACTAGGCCAACCTCGCCCTTATGGGCGACGCTGTTGCCTCTCACCTTGAGCGACTGGCCGAAGGCCTTCAGTCCATAGTTGAGGTTAACACCTCCTCAGGGCAACGCAGTCAGCCTGTCCAGAGAGATTCGGACAGCGAGCGCTCCAATCGATCGCGTGACCCTCGTCACCGACAAAGGGCGACTCGCAACGAGCCAGATACTCGTGGTCGCCGACGCTAGCCAAGTCCCCGTGGTCATCGCCACCACAGGGGCAAGCGTGTGCACGACGATCACGGACGATCCCCTCGTGAAGAGCGCATCGTGGCAACCACGAGGAAGGAGCGCGGAGGACTGTCTCAGAGGGAGTTCCTCCAGGTAGAATCTTCCCGTTCAACTAGAGTTCCTCCGAGCAACGGAACCAATGTCTTTTCAATACTAGGTTCTGCAGGGGAAGGTGGCCGGTCGTACGCCTTGGGCTGCAAGGCTTTCTCTGATGAGTTCCGCGCTGTCAGGTGGACTTCCAAGTTCAAACCTAGCCACATGGAGAGGTACAATGGAACCCAAAACCCAAAGGAGTTCCTTTCCATCTATGCTACCACCATCATGGCAGCCGGAGGTGATGAGCTAGTCATGGCTAATTACCTTCCGACTGTTCTTGAGGGCGCTGCTCGAACGTGGCTGTTCAACTAGTAGGAAGGTTCCATCCGCTCGTGGGACCAACTTTGTGATGCTCTGATTGCCAATTTTCAGAGCTGTTACGTGTGTTTGGGCAAGGTGGATGATCTGCACCAGAAGATCCAGATGAACGGGGAGACCCTCCGCAACATCGTGAAGCGTTTCATTAAGATCCGCAACACGATCCAGAACATCTCGGATGAATCTGTTGTCCGCGCTTTAAAAACGGTGTCTGCGACGAGCGGCTCACCCAGGATCTTGAGATCAATGAGACCTGGACCGCCAACGACCTGTTCAAGGCGGCTGATCGCTATGCCAATGCGGCAGAGCGTGTTCAGTATAAGAAGGCGTTCGACAAGGGCGAGCTGCCCACCCAGCCTGGGGTAGATGAGAAAAAGAAGAGCAGCAACAATCCTGTTGCCAAGAAGTACCAGAAGAAGAAGAACAAAGGTGCGTCGAACAATACTGTCGCGGGTATAGATCGCGCACCTTCTCCCAAATACGGGCAGAAGAAGCCCAACAATAACTACAAGGGCAAGAAGCCTGCCCAGGGAGACGGACAAGGCAAGAAAGGTCCCAGTGACCGATATTGCCAGTTCCACCAAAACTACGGGCACGATATACGCCATTGCAGAATCTGGGCTGCAAAGCTCGAGGAATTCTACAACGACAAAGGTCCCATGCCCACCATGCCCGAAAAAGGTGATGCCGGCAAGGCTAAGCACCAAACCGATGATGGTGATCGGGGCGATAAGGATGACTATCCAGAGCCTGTGAACCTTATAGCCGTTATCTTTGGTGGCTCCTCGGTTTATCCCTCTCGGCGCAGCCTCAAGGAAGCTGCTCGGGAGGTCCACAACGTCGAGAAGGGCAAACCACAGCCCGAATCGATGAAGTGGACCGAGGTCTCCATCTCCTTCTCTAAGGATGACCAAGCATCAGCGGCTTCCACTGGTGGTCGCTCCGACCATCAGCAACGCTAGAGTCGGGCGTGTCCTGATTGATGGCGGTTGCTTTCTGCAAAAGTCTTGGACGAGATGCAGATTCCTCGCTCCAAGCTCAAAGATGTCGCGATGCCCTTCTATGGGATTGTGCCGGGAGAAACTGTTCGGCCGCTGGGGCAGATTGTTCTGTCCATCACCTTCGGCAGTCTAGGAAACTTCCGGACAGAGTTGATCACGTTTGACATGGTCGACTTTCCATCGGCCTACAACGCGATCCTGGGCCGGCCATCTCTCGGAAAGTTCATGGCCGTCTCCCACCACGCATAACACTGCGTGAAGATCCTGGGCCCTAGCGGCGTGATGACGGTCAAGGGCAACTACAAAGCTGCTCTAGATTGCGACGAGCAGTCCCTTGCCCTGGTCGACCAGCTTCCCCCGCGTGGTCCCGAAGTGCCGCAGACCAAGTCTGCCCGTCCCAAGGTTTCTCTCCAGCCAGGGGGAGAGATCAAGGAAGTTCCGTTGTCTCTTGACGATCCTTTCAAAACAGTTCATTTGGGGGCTAATCTGGACCCCAAATAGGAAATCGAGCTCATTGCCTTCCTCCGAGCTAATGCAGACGTGTTTGCCTGGGAGCCGTCTGACATGCCCGTGGTCCCAAGGGAGGTTATCGAGCACAAACTGGCAATCCGGCCGGACAAAAATCCTGTTCGCCAGAAGCTTCGTCGCTTTTCGGATTTCAAGCAGGGGATCATCAAGGATCGGCTTAGCAAGCTGCTCGTAGCTGGGTTCATCCGCGATGTTGATCACACCGAGTGGCTGGCCAACCCTGTGATCGTGAAGAAGAAAGGCGGCAATTGGCGGATGTATGTCGACCACACTGACTTGAACGCGGCTTGTCCTAAGGACAATTTTCCGCTGCCCCGCATAGACCAGCTGGTCGACGCGACTGCGGATGCCTAGCTTTTGAGTTTTTTGGATGCTTACTCCGGTTATCACCAAATAAGCATCCCCCTGAGGATGAAGAGAAAACAGCCTTCATCACTCCCTTCGGCACTTTCTGCTATACGACCATGTCTTTCGGTCTGCGCAATGCTGGTGCCACCTTCCAACACTTAATAGAGAAGACTTTCTCAGAATAGCGCGGAAGGAACTTGGAGGTCTATGTTGACAACATAGTTGTAAAGAGCAAGTATGCTCCGGATCATGTAAAAGACCTGGGAACCTGAAGGTCTATGTCGAGGACATAGTTGTAAAGAGCAAGTATGCTCCGGATCATGTAAAAGACCTGGCCGAGACGTTTCGTAATCTCACCAGGCACAGAATTAAATTAAAGCCAGAGAAGTGCACTTTTGGTGTTCGATCCGGAATGTTGCTCGGTTACGTAATGTTGCTTTAAGCAGGTTTATTTTTCGTTAAGGCGAACGCGGGTTGCCCTTCTTTAAGGCCCTGCGCAAGCACAATGGCTTCGAGTGGACGAAAGAGGCTGACAGATCTTCCAAGATCTAAAGCAATACCTGTCCAACCCACCTGTCTTGACTACTCCGCGTCATAGCGAGCAACTATTGTTGTATCTTGGCTGCACGCCACAAGCGATGAGCGTGGTTTTGACAGTGGAAAGGGAATGCATCCAGCGACCAATCTATTACGTGAGCGAGGTACTTCATGGATCAAAGGAGCATTACCCTGAGGTCCAAAAGTTGCTCTACGTCTTGCTCATGTCCTCTAGGAAGCTTCGGCATTATTTATGGACGCATCAAATACTGGTCCCGACCAAGCTCCCTCTGGTTGAAATCCTAAGGAACAAGGAAGCCGGCGGACGCATAGCTAAATGGGCAATGGAACTAGCAGAATTCAACATTCTGTTTGCTGCCTGAACTGCTATAAAATCCCAAGTCCTAACTGACTTTGTCGCTGAATGGACTTGCCCGCCCAAATCCAAGGAAGCTTCCGAGCAACAAGAAGAAACCTCATGGACCATGTTCTTTGACGGTTCGCGCACTGGAAACTCGGGGGCTGGCTTTGTTCTCATCTCCTCTCAAGGAGAGCAACTCCAGTATTCTATCCAACTACACTTTGCGGCGACTAACAACGCTGCGGAGTACGAGGCCCTCCTCGCGGACTAAGAGAGTGCAAGTTGCTCGGCGTCCAACGGCTAACTGTGAAGGGATATTCACAGCTGGTCATCAATCAGGTAAACAAGGAGTATCAGTGCTGCGATGACTCAATGGCGCGATACCTGGTTGAAGTGAGGAAGTTGGAGCGGCACTTTCGATTCTTCTAGGTGCTCTTCGTGCCCAGGAAGGACAACTTCTTGGCCGACCAGCTGTCCAAGTTTGGATCCTCACGTGAACCTGATCCGGCAGGGGTGCTCGTCGAGCACCTTTACAAGCCCTCAATCACGTCTCCGGACGAGGCAACAGAGACAGGTGGTGCTGTCTCCATTATCGAGCAAGCTGCGGACTGGACAACGCCATTTGTTCGGTACCATGCAGATGGGACCCTGTCCGACGATGAAGCCGAGCGTTCCCGGCTTATAAGGCGTGCTAGTCCATACAAGTTTGTGGACGGCATCCTTTACCGGCAAGGTGCTCTAGGAGTTCTCTCCAAATGCATCTCGCAGCAGGAGGGTGTGTTCCTTCTTAGGGACATACACGAGGGTGCCTGTGGCAACCACGCCTCCTTCAGGACTCTGGTCGGCAAAGCGTTTCGCATGGGTTATTATTAGCCCTCAGCGCTACAGGATGCTCGGGATGTGGTAACTAAGTGCAAGGCATGTCAATTCCACGCCCGGAAGACCCATAAGCCTGCCCAAGAGCTCCAAACGATCCCCAATCATGGCCTTTCTCCACATGGGTCTGGATCTGCTCGGCCCGTTCCCCAAGGGGTACAAGGGCTGCACACACTTGCTCGTCGCCATCGACACCTTTACAAAGTGGATTGAGGCCGAGCCTGTGTCATCTCTTCACGCCAAAACGGCTGTGCG